>CM061142.1:168758462-168952587 GCA_030789695.1 Scilla litardierei | reverse complement strand
CCGATCAGGTGAAAACTCACCCGATCGGGAGGAATAAACAGAGAGCACGAAACTGCTGAAATTGACTTCAACCGATCGGTTGGACTCCCAACCGATCGGTTGAAGTGAAATTTCAGACAGCAGCCAATTTCAGCACATAGCTGCGCTCAGAAAATTCCAGAAAAATCTAGAAAAATCAGATTTGGGCATGCGACCTATCGTTGGAAAGCTAACGACGATGCCGATGCTAGAAAAATAAGAGATCAGCCAAAATCCTTCTGGAATGATAGCAGATCTTCAATGAATGATCAGCGGTGCGTGAAAGGGGACGAAAAGGCCACCCGATCGGTTGAAATGTCAACCGATCGGGTGAGCAGCTTGTTGCTTCGGCCGTCGCCTTCGGGAGCTTCAACCGGACGCAGAGGAGAGTGGGTGGCGTGACCAGGTCGTCGATCGGAGGAATCGGCTACAGATGAACCGATCGGGTGAGATGTCACCCGATCGGTTGGAATTCAGCTCCAAATTCCCGAGAATTGGGGCGTTTGAACCGGTCACTGAACCGACCGGGTGACTTCTTGGCCGCTCCAACTTGTGTCCGGGTGGTGCACGCGTGCATCACCCGATCGGTTGGAAGTGACCAACCGGTCGGGTGAGGGGCTGAAAGATGCGATCTTCGTCGTTTGACCCACTGGATCACGCGTGACTCCTCCCGTTGCTCCGGGGACTCATGATATCGTCGTTTTATGTCCCAAATGCTGGAAAATTCCTGCAAAATACAAAAAACACAGAAAAGTGAAAGAAAACACAAGAAAACACGAGAAAACGAATATAAGACGGCGGTAAAATACGGAAAACACGGAAGAAAACGTGCGTAAATATATGAAATATAAACGCACGTCAAAATCCCCCAAACTGAACTCTTCCTCGTCCTCGAGGAAGACGAGTGAGAGTAGGAGCTCGGAGGGGAAAAATAGAGAGAAAGAGAGAAAAAGAAAACTCTATATCCTAGATCACCCGTCAGGGCCAACAAAATCGAAAACGACACACCAAGCAAGCAAACGCCAAATCACATCACTAAACCAAGGATTACGAGTCCAGACAAGTGCCGTGGGCCCACGCGGTGAAGCGCGAGTGAGTGTGGTCGTGAGCTAGCAGTCCGTGTCACTATCTACGATGTGCGATAAAACTCGATATACGCAAACCCAGGAAATGACCCAAATATCAATTCGAATTGAATAAGGCGGTGAATATATGTAGTTCAAGCATGCATGAGAATAGAAAGAGAATCGAAACATATCATGCGTCGGGGACTCCACAACTATGGTTAAGGAAATCACCACACTAAAGCCTAGATAATAGCTAAAAAGTTCCTAAGCCAAGTGTTTTCGAAAACGATGGGGGTTGAGATGATGTGGAGTAGAACACTCAGTGCAAATTCTCGCCTTCCCTTTATTCTCGGTAGATAGGAAAAATATTCACACTTGAAATTTTTGGGTTTTGGGTATTTGTATTTTTTTTGGATTTTGGGCTATACAAAATTTTTCTTTTCTTTTCTTTTTGGGTTTTTCTTTTCTTTTCTATTTTTTTTTTGGATTTTTGGGATATTGGCTATACACATGTGTACTCTACCAAGTGGGAGAACGGTACACGACGAGGGGATTTGCACCAAGTAAAACAAAAAATAAATCGGAATCTAAACACTTGGGCAAAGGAAACTATTCTCGCTAAATAGAGCATGGGCTAAATGGGTTATCCTAGTCCTTAATTGTGGAATCCCGACACATGCGAAATGAAGTACACGATATATATATATAGCATGCAGAAGCAGACAGGAGAAATAAATACCGCATATTCAAATCGAAGCATGATAATCTAGGGGTCATTCCTGGACACGTATATAAAGTAAAATCACAAAGTAGAAGCACACCAAATAGCTAGGCACGACGCACGACTCACAAAAAGCTAAGTGGACCCGCGATGCATGAAATGCAAGAGGACTCGATATCCTAGGGTTAGTGAATGTGATTATCGAAGCCGTGCAAGGTGTGCGTGTGATTTTCGTGGCAATTCATCATAGGGTTCATCTCTAGGAGAAAGAGATAGAAAGAAGAAAAGAAAAAGAAAAAGAAAAACACGGAGAAAAATGACTCAAATAACGAAGAAAAAGAGACAAATGACGCACGAAGTGCGACTCCCCCAAGCTAAAACTTGCATTGTCCTCAATGCAATAGTAGTGAATAAAGGAGGGCAATGAAAATGGGGGGGAGTTATGCACCGACACAAAAAATGAAAAACACGAAAAACACTTGAGCGAAACTAAAAAAATAAAGAAAAAGAAACACTCAAATAAAAGATATAAAGCACGACAAAAGAACACCTAGACACAGACACACAATAACGACACGCGAAAACATGCACACAAAAGTCGATTTCCCCCAAGCTGAACATGACAATGCTAGCAAAATGATATGATCAATGGGGATGTAGAGATATGCTAGGGGGAAAATCGGAAAAGAAAGAAATCAGAATGCCGGAGAGACAGTGCTCGTTCTCCTCGGAAGAGGATGGGGGTGAAATGATAGAAGGGCACGACATGATGGGTTATTATGATGCAAAAGCAAATCCTAGATACGCTCCCCTCGCTAATGAGAGGAGACGAGATTATTCAAATCTAAACTAGAAAGTGGTAAAATTTTACACTACTGGATTAGGATACACCTGAGCATAGGCGGATCCAAGATCTGGAGTGGGGCAGGTAGCTGCTCTAACTGCTCCTTTTGTGGCTCCGCCAGAAGCGCTGTGCCACGTGTGCAAATGGACCCAAGCAATGCACCTCCAAGCATCCCTCGTAGGTGTCCACCTGTGACCTGCAAAGGACGAGGAGCATTAGTCCATGGCAAGAAATTATTTTCCAAAATAAATGTATCCCAGAGATAGTCGTTGGTAAATGATGGTAAAATATATGAAATGTAGCGAACACTCCCTGGAAATGGTATGTTATCCTCTGTGCTAGCGATGATCAAATCCCCGCTCTCCATGAGAAGTGGCTCTCCAGGTGGTGACACACCGCAGCATACCTCAAGGGAAGTTGATCCTGTGTCCTGCGAGAGATATGGTGTGTCAAAAATATATAAGTCTAAAGGAATATGACGTGAAAAGCGAGACTTAAATGTGGAGTGAGAGTGAGTATGAAAATCTCCCTGAATAGGGGCAATATGCTCAAGTAGATGCTCAGCCACAGAAGAAGTGGAGAGCGACGGTAAAGGTAGATGTGACTCGGGCTCCATGGAGTGGACCATCGTATCCAAGCCCTCATGCACGTCCTCCTCGATGATATGCTCATACTCCTCCATCTGCCCGATGTCCTGAATGACATCCTCATAGTTGACCACCGACCAAGGAGGAAGCTGTGACAGAGATGGCAATGGAGGTGGATGTGGAGTGGACCCCTCGTATGTGGTCGTGGTGTCCTCGTCCTCACGCACATCGTCCTCGTCGGTATGCATAATATCTGTAAACTCCTCAGTGCTCTCATAGGACTCATGTAGGGTATCCAAATCAAGACAAGAAATCTCTCCCACAGATCCTAGATAAATCTCCCCATCCTCACTATCATCATCAAAAAATGCTTCGTCATCCAAGTGGTAGTGATAGAAAAATGGGGTATCGGCTTGAGATGTGTCTATGGTGGCTGATGACATGGTGGTCTCAACCATGAAAGTGGGTATATCCTCTCCTTCATCCCCTCTCCTCAGTGTCGGCTTGGTGATTGGTACCATCAAGTTTTGTAATATTTGGCCTTGGTTAAACATGGCACTTTCAAGGAGAGACACGAGGCTTGATTCTTCTTGTGTTTGTGGAGGGGTATAAGGTTGAGGAAATGGATGGGAGGTGTTTGGGCTAAGGTTGTGGGAAAATGTTTGGCCTTGGAGTGGGGGGAGGCTCTCAAGCGTAAATGTGCAATCATAATACACGTGCCCTGCCATCCCATAAGTCTCACAAACCACAACTGGATAAGGATCATATCCTCCCATCTGAGCATCGAAATTTGATCTCCACATGGTAATATCAAAGATACCTGGACAACAAAAATAAGAAAACTAGAGAGGTGCGTCAATAGTACAAGAGAATAACAAAAAGATAATATAATGGTGGGAGAAAAATTTCTTGGTTATTGAATATTTTTTTTTAAAATAAAAAAAGAAAAAGAATTTTTTTTGTGTTTTTATGCGTAGTGTAATGAACCCAAGCTAAGCTAATATCAAACCGAACGCCTCCCCGGCAACGGCGCCAAAAACTTGACCGGCGCCCCGTTTATGGTATGGGCGTGGTGTCGTTTTACCGCAAGTGCACGGTTAGTGTAGGGTGCAGGTTTATCGAACTCAGGGAGGTGGATGGCTTGAGTGGCTACTAGCCTCGCCTAGGTTGTGTGCTAGCTACGCGAGTGATATGGGTGGAAGTGTAGAAATAAAATAAAGAAATGAAAAAGACACGAAATGAATCCCCGCTAACACGGGCTAGAGCATTCATGACACTAGGCATTTGACTTGACCCAGGGTGAGACATTGCCCCAAAAGGTGGTACCTAGCGTCCATGGCCCGATATTCCGGTCGGTGCCAAGCACGCTAGGCCTACCCGGTTCCAGATGGTGGGCATTCCCATGTCCATTAACCCCTTTCGCAACCGGGAGCATTAAGGCCACAATGATAACTCCCAACAATTCGTCTAAGCTGTTCCCACGCGCGAGGACTCGGTGTCAACACTCGGGGCGTGAGCTATGGCTAGGGAGTTAACCGCCAAGTTTTTTCCCCCTTGGCCCGACGGTCAGAGGCGGTCTTTCTCCCGCCAATGACAATGAAACGCCCCCGTGTAACCCTAATGGCCAAATAGGTCAAAGGTGATTTCTAGCAATATATCGAGCAGATCTTGACTGGACAAGCACCGGACCCCAACCCCCAACACAACTAGTGTGTTGCCATACGAATTGGACCCAGATTGCTAGAAATCCCCATTGACACATTTCATCGAACACATACCATGCAATCAAGTCAAATGTAAATTTCCAAGCATCAATCCTACCCTAACCCGTTTTAGGGTTCATCAAACTACTCAACGATGAAAAACATATAAACAACCAACACAAAAGACATACAAACATTCATCGTTGAACAAAATGAAAACAACACAATACAATAGAAAATGAGAGAAGAAAAAATACTTATCTTGATTCGAATCCAACAATCCGGTACAAGATTTATTGAGCAAAGACCTAATCTAATCTACCCTAAGCCTCCCAACAAAGGGGCTGAAAAAGCCCTAAAAAACTAGAGGAGAATTCCCCCAAATCGTGCTCAAACTTGTATTTAAAACCCCTCAAAAAACCCTTAACAGTTCGGGTCCGAAACCCACTCAAAACTGTTAAAACATGCCCACCCGATCGGGTGAAAACTCATCCGATCGGGTGGAATAAACAGAGAGCACAAAACTGCTGAAATTGACTTCAACCGATCGGTTGGACTCCCAACCGATCGGTTGAAGTGAAATTTCAGACAGCAGCCAATTTCAGCACATAGCTGCGCTCAGAAAATTCCAGAAAAATCTAGAAAAATCAGATTTGGGCATGCGACCTATCGTTGGAAAGCTAACGACGATGCCGACGCTAAAAAAATAAAATATCACCCAAAATCCTTCTGGAATGATAGCAGATCTTCAATGAATGAGCAGCGGTGCGCGAAAGGGGACAAAAAGGCCACCCGATCGGTTGAAATGTCAACCGATCGGGTGAGCAGCTTGTTGCTTCGGCCGTCGCCTTCGGGAGCTTCAACCGGGTGCAGAGGAGAGCGGGTGGCGTGACCGGGTCGTCGATCGGAGGAATCAGCTACAGATGAACCGATCGGGTGAGATGTCACCCGATCGGTTGGAATTCAGCTCCAAATTCCCGAGAATTGGGGCGTTTGAACCGGTCACTGAACCGACCGGGTGACTTCTTGGCCGCTCCAACTTGTGTCCGGGTGGTGCACGCGTGCATCACCCGATCGGTTGGAAGTGACCAACCGGTCGGGTGAGGGGCTGAAAGATGCGATATTCGTCGTTTGACCCCTTGGATCACGCGTGACTCCTCCCGTTGCTCCGAAAACTCATGATATCGTCGTTTTATGTCCCAAATGCTGGAAAATTCCTGCAAAATACAAAAAACACGGAAAAGTGAAAGAAAACAAGAAAACACAAGAAAACACGAGAAAACGAATATAAGACGGCGGTAAAATACGGAAAAACACGGAAGAAAACGTGCGTAAATATATGAAATATAAACGCACGTCAGTGTCCCGCTCCTCAAGACGATGGTGGACACATTCGCATGATCATGTGTTAGTGCCAATGTCTGATTTGCCCCCTTGGATTTACCTCCGGTTGACCCGACAATTGGTTTTGAGCCCTCTGAAGGTTCGCCACCTGCAACCACAGCTGGGTCACTTGGTTGGTGAGGGCCCTTTGCCCCATCTCCAGCTTTAAGTTGATCTTCCCCTGATTCGTAATATACTGGGTCAAGAGGGTCTCGACCGGGGAGATAGCTTGCTGCTGGCCATATGGCTACTACTACTGCTGCATGGGCTGCTGGTTCCTGGGGTATACTGCTGATATATTTGATGTGGATGCTACTGTTGCTGATATTGTTGCTGATGTTGCCGAGGCGACTGCTATACTTGTTACTGCTGTGGCTGTTGATACGACACCCTGTAGCTCCAATTGGGGTGGTTCCGGTTATTAGGAGAATAAACCGGATTTGAGCTAGTCCTGGGTGGATACGGCGCATCACCCGTCGGGTTGAAGAAAAGTGCGCTAGCTTGATCCACAGGTGGTGAAATATCACCACCCTCGAAGTCTCCCAGGACTTTCGATTCCACCACTGCTACTTGTTGGGTGCTGGCACCACCAGCTCCTACCATAAGCACTGAGATCTGGGTCAATAGCAAATCGAATTTGCTAGACAACTTGTCGATGTCCTCGACTCTATGAATGCCTCCAGATCTGGGTGTTGCACGCTCATCGCACCACCGCTTATTGTTTGATGCCATGTTTTCTAAAATGTTGCCAGCATCTTCTTCACTTCTTGACATAAAGGACCCATAAGCCACGGCATCCATCGAGGATTTTAGGTCATTCCTCAACCCATTATAGAATAGATTTATAATCTGCCACTTTGGAATTCCATGATGAGGGCATCTCCGCTGCATCTATTTGTATCTCGTCCAAGCTTCATGCAGGGACTCGTGGCTGGCCTGGGAGAAGGAGGAGATCTCACTCCTCAGCTTCATCATATTTCCCGGGGGAAAGAACTTAGTCAAGAAAGCATCCGAGAGCTTCTCCTAAGAATTGAAGGTGTTCTGGTCCTTTCCCCTAAGCCATTGCTTGGCTTTATCCCGCAGAGAGAATGTGAATAGCTTCAGAGGAATTGCTTCAGTTGTGACACCATCAATCTTGAATGTGTCACAGTTCTCAAGGAAGGAGTCCAGATGTTCAATAGGGCTCTCCATGGGTGCCCCAGAGAATTGATCCTGCTAGATCCACGTCACTAGTGACGGCTTAAGCTCGAAACTTTGGGCTACAATAGCCGGAGGTTGAATGGAGGAGATGGACCCGATGGAAGGCATCGAGTATTCCGGCAGAGATTTCTGGGGATGAGTGTTCTCTCCCATGGCTTCAGCTTCTTCCCTTCTTCTTCTTTCTGTGTTTAGACGCCTCACGGTGGTGTTAATCTCTGGGTCAAGTGGAATCAAGTCGTCTAGACTCCTTGTATTCATGCGCATGTAAAACAAGAAATACCCATGAAGCAAGTATGGGATAGAAACAGATAAAAACAAAAAATAAAGAAATAGAAAAAATAAAAAGTGAAAAAGTAGAATGCGAAAATTTTCACGGGGCGAAGATATGAACTAGACTCAAGGCTTCAATGGTCCTAACATTAACAAGCACGTTGCTTTCCCGGCAATGGCGCCATAGAGCTTGACGTCCCCTAGTTTTGAAGCATGCAAGAGTGCAATAGGATTGGGGATACCAGATTTAAATATTTATACCACAAGTGCACAGTGTTGTAGTGTGGCTTGGAGGTCGAACACATGGAGGCATGGTTGTACTTGTGTCTAAAAGGAACCGGTTCACCCTACGAGTGAGCTAGCCCGAACAATCGATGGTTTGTCACGGAATGTAAATACAGAGGATAAACGATATAAAAGTAGACCTAGGACTTCGGTTTCCACCTTATCATGTGTTCTCACTATTACGACCTACGGATAGGAAGTGTTGGATATGGACGACATAAATGCACCCATGAGGGGATGTATGAGGGTATACGGACCTCAAATGTCGCGTGCACGAAGGCGTGCACGAAGGGAACCTTTTCTCGTGTGAAAAGGACCACTCAATAAGTGGAAAAAGCCACTCGATAAGTGGAAAAAGCCACTTTATAAGTGCAAAATGGCACTTGATAAGTGGATAAAGAAGAAGATAAATGAATGTGCTAATATAGGCTAATAAGCTTATATTTAGTTATTTCCTACAATAACTACCCCTAAAGCCTATAAATAGGACCCAAGGGTAAGGCATTCATTCACACTTTCCATGCCATAAGTTTGCATAAGGCATCTTATGTTCTTCTTCTCCCTTCCATTAAAATACTCTTCTAATTAGAGATTTAGGCGGTGAAACTCTGCTTCGATCCTCCGTGACGAAGTATCGACCGTTGTGGCGAATCCGAGGGCAAATTTCCGAGATTACGGTGCCGCGTACGCAAGCGTAAGTCTCGACTTTATTATTCGATCCTAACGTCCTTGTTTTGACAGGATCCAACATTGGTATCAGTGCCATACGGATACGCTCCGGTCAGACCGTCGCCCCGTCAAAACTATGAACGAGTTGTTGTCTTTTTCACGAATGGGTATCCTAATATTATGGATATGGTAGGAACACTTCGTGACGGAGAGAACGCATCGGTTGTTCTTTTCACGTTAGGATCTCCTACCATTACGGATATGGCAGGAACTCTCAGTGACGGGAAGAACCGACCGTTCATATCGTCAAACTCGCTATCTTCATGGATGCTGAGTCTCCATTCATATGGAATGTGCACTCTCTTCATGTGGAGCGCGTAGTTTACGAACTTTTTGAAGTAAGTTATTTTTTTTGGCACACGGCCATTGGAGGATAACTACTTTCTCGACGAACGGGTGCTTCACCGGAGAAGAAGATGGTGGTTATTCCCATCGGGGAAGAT
The DNA here is from genome assembly GCA_030789695.1 of Scilla litardierei. Classification (NCBI taxonomy): domain Eukaryota; kingdom Viridiplantae; phylum Streptophyta; class Magnoliopsida; order Asparagales; family Asparagaceae; genus Scilla; species Scilla litardierei. The sequence continues at coordinate 168,943,337 of CM061142.1, read as the reverse complement.
GAATTTTGGTGCATGAAATCTATAGCCATATGGGCAATGGAGGCAATGCATCCCCCCTCTCCATGCGGAGGGGGTTGGCTACGGCCAATAACGACGAAAACCACCATGACCACCCCGTCGAAGGGGAGGAGTGCATGCGGCCACCCCATGCAAGGGGGGAGACCAGCCATGGCCAAAAGGCCATGGCCGGCCTAGGCCAATAGGCCATGGCCATCCACGGCCGTCCACGGCCAGGGCCAGGGAGCCCTGGCCGCAGCCATGGCCAGGCCTGGCCGAGGCCATGCCAGGGCCAGGAGGCCCTGGCCGGCCTCGGCCAGTGGCTAGGGCCGCCCTGGCCGGCCCTGGCAGGGGCCAGGGCCAGCCCTGGCAGGGGCCAGGGCTGGCGCCCTGGCCTCTGCCAGGGCCGGCCCTGGCCGGCCCTCGGCCAGGGCAGAGGCCCTGGCCGAGGGGCCAGGGCCCCTGGCCGGCCAGGGCAGAGGCCCTGGCCGAGGGGCCAGGGCCCCTGGCCGGCCAGGGCAGAGGCCCTGGCCGAGGGGCCATGGTCCCTGGCCGGCCAAGGCAGAGGCCCTGGCCGGCCAGTCTTATGCCCTTGGCCGGCGTTGGCCAGCCCCGGTCAGGGCAGATGCCCTTGACCGAGGGAATGGGGCCATTGCCGAGCCTTGGTTGTCCAAATTTTTGGGGATGGGGTTTACGTGACCGAAAGGGGGGCATGCATGGCAGTGGCTTGCATGGACAACCCCTACAGGTCCGACGGCAATTCTCTGCAGAAAATTCCCCTGAAGGAGGGAACGCTTGGATCCATACGGGAACCGGCGACGGTGTCTTGCAGAGAAATCCCCACAAGGGGGATCCGGCCTTGGCACGGCTATGGCTCTACCCCGGCAAATGGCCATGGATTGCCGAATATTTCGCTAGTATCATAAGGGTACTAAGTCGAAATATACAATTTTGAAAAATACGTTTTCATACGTTTTTGAAAAATACGTTTTAAAAAAACGCTTTTCCGCTGCGAAGTACTATAAGAGTACTAACATTTGATAAAGTGATGTGGAAATATTGAAAGTTACTCTAGATGGTGATTGGAAACGTAGTGACCTTTCCGATTCTAGAGTAACATTTTCAATATTATTCGAAAGTAACTTATCAAATTGTAAATATCATTCTAAGTGGGAGTTGAAATTAGAACTATCCAAATGGGATATTCTATTCTCATTTCAAGTGGGAATTGTATTTATTTTAAGAATTTTCAATGCAATGTTTTTGATCAAACCTTCGGTTTTTGTGTCTTTTGCAGCATTTTAAAAGTAAAATGTCTTCCGCTTCAAAGAATATCGTCGCTGAGTTAAACAGAGGTGAAAAACTCAACGGCGATAATTACAAACTTTGGTCCATTAAGATACAATACGTTCTGGAGGAGCAAGAAGTGCTCGAGACTCTAAAGAACGTCATGATTGAACCCGAGTTGGGCACTACGGCCCAACACAGACGAGACAAGGAAGCTTTTGATGCTTGGTCTCGGAAGAACAAGATAGCCCGCATTACGTTATTGTCCAGTATGGCCGATGACATAATGCACATCTTCCGAGAACATGACCTAGCCATGGACATATGGTCCAAGCTAGAGGAGAAGTTCGGTGACACATCGGTGTCCAAACTTCGTGCCTTAACTATAAGGTTCGATTCATATAAGAAACGTCCAGATCATTCCATGGGGAAACATCTGCGACATAAGGCGAATCTTATCTCGGAGTTAAAGGACGCAGGTCATGTGCTCACTGATGAGCAACAAATCCAAGCAGTCATACGTTCCCTACCAAATGGGTGGGACCAAATGAAGATGCATCTCACTCACAATGAGAGCATCAAGAACTTCAGCGACGTTTCAAAGCACCTCGAATTAGAGGAAGAGCGGCTTGCGGCTGCCAAGCCAAGTGCAGAAGTGCACATGGTTGCTAATTCCTCACATGGAAGAAAGAAACGGAAAGATCGTTCGAAGTTCACTAATGAACGTAAAAAGCAACCTGAGTCTACCAAGAAACCCAAACACAGGGGTGGGCACAAGAAGTGGCATAAGAAGAAAGACTTGAAGAAGATCAAGTGTTTCAAGTGCAACAAGCTCGGTCACTATGCTCGTTCGTGTACGAGTGGAGGCGACGAGGTAACTTGTAAATATACTAGTTACATATGTGTTTCTAGTTCAATATTTCTTGTGGAATCTAATCCATTTTGGATAATTGATTCAGGTGCCACCGACCACATAGCGAGGGACAGACGGTCCTTCGTGGAGTATCACCGGATACCCCAAGGAACGAAGTGGATCTATGTAGGAAATAACACACGTGTTGAAGTGAAAGGCGTTGGGACTTGCAAGCTAGTCGTGGACAACGGCTGCACTCTCCTACTTCTTGATGTCCTCTTTGCTCCAGATATTCGAAGGAAAATAATTTCTGTGGTCGTGTTAATGGGTCTTGGCTATAACTGGTTTTTTCATGATTGTAATGTGGACTTAAGTTGTAATAATACTCTTATTGGTACTGGGTTTGTATTTAAAGGATTTATTGTAATGAGTACAATGTATGATTCCTCGTGTAATGAAAATTTCCTTATTACAAATTCTAAGACTTATGAGTCTGATGTGATTTGTTGGCACGCAAGGCTTGGTCATATTGGACCAACGCGCATGGATAGACTTGCCAAACATGGCCTTCTATCCAATGTTTCAAAGGTTGAAATGTCGACCTGTGAACATTGCCTAGTGGGGAAATCTTGTCGCAAGCCGTTTGGAACCGGCACAAGGGCCGAGGTTCCATTACAGCTTATCCATTCGGACATATGTGGTCCGATGAATGTCAAGACAAGACGCGAGAAGTCCTATTTCATCACTTTTATTGATGATTTCACCCGATTCGGACATATCTTTTTGATATCCCACAAAAGTGAAGCATTGGCTTGCTTTAAAAACTATATGAGTTTAGTGGAGAATCAATTAGATCGCAAGATTAAGGTCTTGCGAATCGATAGGGGCGGTGAATATCAATCAACAAGTTTTAAGGAACTTTGTGATGAAAAAAAGCATAGTACATCAGGTAACTATGCCTTATACTCCTCAACAAAACGGTGTTGCAGAAAGGAGAAATAGGACTTTAATGGAAATGGTCCGTTCAATGATGGCGCAAGCTAACTTGCCAATCACCTTTTGGGGTGATGCATTATTGACGGCCGCTTTCATTTTAAACCGCGTACCCTCGAAATCAGTTAGCTCCACTCCTTCTTAGTTGTGGAACCAAAGGTCTCCTGACTTAAACATTTTGAAACCTTGGGGTTGTGCATCCTACGCACATATTTCCTCCAATAAGTATGGCAAACTTGGGCCAAGGGGAAGGAAATGTATCTTTATACGATACGCAGAAAACTCCAAAGGTTATGTTTTTGTTAGTCAGGAAGACAATGGTGGGCTAATTGAGTTTAAGTCGAGAGATGTCACTTTCTTGGAAAACGAGTTTCCAAGACAGGGCGAGATAAGTCAGGACTTATCTCTATTTGAGATTTATGATCAAGAAGGATTACCTCATTCGAGTGGGAGAATTCTTGGTGAAAACGAAAATACGTTTCAACCTTCACCAATGGATTATGCGAATGACGATTATCCTATTCCATACGGGAATAATGATCCAAGTGGGAGCAATTCTAACGACATTCCAAGTGGGAGTGATATTAGAATTGATCTAAATTCGAGTCAACAAGGACTTGAAGAATCTCAAATACGACGTAGTAGTCGTTCAAGGTTGGCTCCTCTAAGATTTGAGGATGAATTTCCGCAAACCTTTATGACTTTACTACAAGAAGATGACGAGCCTGCTACTTTCAAACAGGTCGTATCTTGCCCTGCTAAAGACAAATGGATGGAAGCGATGCAAGAGGAGTTAGAATCCATGAAAGTTAACCAAGTCTGGGACTTAGTTGACTTACCCAGAGGACGTAGAGCTATTGGGAACAAATGGGTTCTCAAGATCAAGCATAAGGCTGATGGCTCTATTGACAGATATAAAGCTCGCCTTGTCGCGAAAGGTTTTACGCAACAGGAAGTGATAGACTACGAAGAGACCTTCTCACCTATTGTTCGTTTTACCTCGATTCGCCTGATTCTGGCAATGGTAGCTTGCTTAGACCTTGAATTACATCAAATGGATGTAATGACTGCCTTTCTCAATGGAGAATTGGACGAGGAGATCTATATGGAACAACCAACAGGGTTTGTAAAAGAAGGAAACGAACATAAGGTTTGTAAACTTCTTAAATCCATATATGGTCTTAAACAATCCTCGAGGCAATGGTATATACGATTTCAAGAAGTTGTCTTATCAAATGGTTTTACCATGCTTGATGAAGATAACTGTGTATATATCAAGAGGATTAAAAGCAAGTATGTTATCATGTCTCTCTATATGCAGATGACATTTTAATAGCCGGAAATGACAAGGGCTTTGTGATGGATATCAAGGCTTGGCTTTCATCAGTTTTTGAGATGAAAGACATGGGAGAAGCCGCATATATCCTTGGAGTTAAGATTTCAAGGAATCGTTCGAAGAAACTTCTTTCTCTTTCACAGGAGACTTATATAAAGAAGGTTCTAGAACGATTTAATATGCAGGACTGCAAGTCCATTGATACTCCTATAAGCAAAAGTGATAATTTATGTCTGAAATCATGTCCTAAGAACCAAAAGGAGAAAGAGATTATGGAAAAAGTTCCATATTCTAGTGCAGTTGGTAGGCTTATGTATGCTATGATGTGTACAAGACCGGACATCTGTTTTGCCGTTGGAATGGTAAGTCGTTACCAATCCAACCCAGGGCAAGTACACTGGAAAGCGGTTAAGAGGATAATGCGGTATCTCAAAGGAACTGCAGACTTTGCTTTATGCTATCAAGGAGATGCCTTGAGGCTCGAAGGCTACACTGATGCTGATTGGGCGGGTGATATCGATGAGCGACGATCGACCTCAGGATATGTTTTTCTACTTGGATCTGGTGCAATATCCTGGAGTAGCAAGAAACAATCCTGCATCGCACTTTCAACCATGGAAGCCGAGTTTGTAGCATTTAGCATGGTAGTCCAAGAGGCTGTTTAGCTTAGGAAGTTCTTAGACAGGCTAATTAATGCAAGTGACTCAGGTGTTGTACCCATACACAGCGACAGTCAAGCATCTATAGCCTATGTCAAAGGTCCGAAATTCCATTGTAAGACCAAACACATAGATATCCGCTACAAATTTGCAAAAGACTATGATAAGACCAAGAAGGTAGACATAAGGTACATATCTATGCATGAGATGGTAGCAGATCCGCTTACGAAGGCGATCCCCAGAGATGTGTTTTACAAACACTTATCATCTCAAGGATTGCGTAAGAGCTGAGTTGTACCAATATAAATTCCCATGTCTGTAAATGATCAAATTTAATAAAAGAATAAGTTATTTTTCAAACATTGCATATGAATTTCTTGAGAAATGTTTGTGTACATTTTTGAAATCTCAGCTATACTTTCTAGTATGTCGGACAGATTGAGGTTGGCTCTCTTACATGAGCAACCGCCTTATTCTATCAGACGGATAGAATAGAGATGAGACCTGTTTAAAGTCAAAAGCATCAGACGGATGATTTAGAGTCATGACTTAAACAAAATGGTCGCATGAAAGATCTGCATCATATGGATGCTTACAGAAGATCTAAGAGGATTTTGAAGTCATATCTGTCTAAATGCGGGATGTGAGTCCAAAGGATTATTTGAGTAGAAAAAGGGACTCAAAGTCAGACATTGTGGTGTCTGATCATCATCCTTACAACATCATTGAGACATACACTCCCTGGGAAAGGAGCGATGTTGTAATACGTATTCATACTACGTATGCATTTTTGACCATTGGGTTAGAATAGTAAATAAGTTTACTATTATGTGAGACTCAAAGACCACATGGGTCTTAATTCATTACCCTTATGGACTCTAATTGGTTCCTTTAGATTTGACCGGGTGATTGCTATCTTAGCATGTTACTTATGGACTATGGTTAATTCGGTCCAGCGAGGCATGTTAGAAAAGCAAGTCAAGTCAAGATCGAAATGATCGCAAGAAGAGGAAGATTAATTTCGCTTTCACATTTGGACTTTAAAGATTCAAAGCTGGCCAGCCAATTGCAATCCAGATGGGATTCAATTGTTGAATATAAAGTATAAGAAATGTGAAGAAATAATCTAGGGTAAAGCATGCGTTGATCTACTCAACTTTGCACCTCGAGGAGTGTTGTGTATCTCTAACAAGTGCACAACAGCGGACTCTATGAGCATGACGGTCACACGGCCTATTTCTCGGTATGATAAACATAAGAGTTAGAGGAAAATAAGTTTCCTTACAATCCTCTCAAGTGTGAGTGGGAGATGTTGGATATGGATGCCATAAATACACCCATGAGGGGATGTATGAGGGTATACGACCTCAGATGTCACGTGCACGAAGGCGTGCGCGAAGGGAACCTTTTCTCGTGTGAAAAGGACCACTCAATAAGTGGAAAAAGCCACTCGATAAGTGGAAAAAGCCACTTTATAAGTGCAAAATGGCACTTGATAAGTGGATAAAGAAGAAGATAAATGAATGTGCTAATATAGGCTAATAAGCTTATATTTAGTTATTTCCTACAATAACTACCCCTAAAGCCTATAAATAGGACCCAAGGGTAAGACATTCATTCACACTTTCCATGTCATAAGTTTGCATAATGCATCTTATGTTCTTCTTCTCCCTACCATTAAAATCCTCTTCTAGTTAGAGATTTAGGCGGTGAAACTCTGCTTCGTTCCTCCGTGATGAAGTATCGACCGTTATGGCGAATCCGAGGGCAAAGTTCCGAGATTACGGTGCCGCGTACGCAAGCGTAAGTCTCGACTTTATTATTCGATCCTAACGTCCTTGTTTTGACAGGATCCAATAGGAAGACGATCGGAATTAGGGTTTAGTGGTGAGACGTTGCCTCTAAGAGTGATACCAGGGTCCCATGGGCCCGATATTCCGGTCGATGCCCAGGATGATACACCGGACTACCTGGGTTCGATCGGTGGGCATTCCCATGTCTATTAATACCGACCGACTCCGGGAGCACTAAGCTCACAACGATAACTCTCAACATATCATCATGTCGTTCCCACGTGCTAGGATTCAATGTCTAGGCTAAGGGCGTGAGCTGTGGCTAGGGAGTCAACCGCCAAGTTTATTCCCCATTGGCACTACGGTCAAAGGCGGTCTTTTTCCCGTCGATGACAATGACCATGCTTAACCATCTAAATTCCTAATCCCTATCGAAATCCTAGTCCTATGGACGCATTAGGGAGAACCCACGAAGGGGTTTCCACCAAAATCCCAGATTAGGGAACTACTCACAAATCATGGATAAAAAGCAATCTAAACAAAAATCAACCGTAAAATCATAATCAGGAGATTAAAAAGAAGTAGCAGCAATGCTATAAAGATAATATCAAAGTTTGAAAGTGATCAGAAGACTTACAAAAAGCAATAAAATTCCAGCCATCACCGTACAAGGAAAAGACAGAAAAATAACAACTCTCATTTTCAGAAACCTAGGACAACTATATATACAGATCGATGTCACCTAACCGGATGAAGCATCAACCGATCGGGTGAGCTGCTACACGTTTCGGCCGTCGGCATCGGGGCTTCAACCGGGCGCTGAGGAGAGCGTGTGAAGCAAGCGGGTCGTCATTTGAAGAGATGCAGCATCAGGTCACCCGATCGGTTGAGAATTCAACCGATCGGTTGGAAATATCCCCAAAAATGGCCAAGAGTTCTGTCGACTTGGCACGGTCATCGAACCGTCGGTTGAGCTCTCCAGGTCGTGGTTTGGAAAATCAGCTACAGATGAATCAATCGGGTGAGATCACCCGATCGGTTGGAATTCATCTCCAAATTGGCCAAGAGCTCTGCTGTGTTGAATTGGTCGACGAACCGGTCGGTTGATTTTCTTCTCACTCCAGCCTCCATCCGGGTCAGACACGCGTGCACCACCTGATCGGTTGGCTGTGTCCAACCGATCGGTTGAGGGCTGAAAAATAGCAATCTTCATCGTTTGACCCCCTGGATCGGGCGTGACTCCTCCCGTTGCTCTGGGGACTCATGATGTCTTCGTTATATGTCCCCTACATTGGCAATCTCCTGTAAATACACAAAAATACAAAAAAGTGAAAGAAAACTAAAAATCCCAAGAAAATGGGCACGGGATGACGAAAAACAACGGAAAAATACAAAGAAGACGTATGTGAATATATAAAATATAAAAACACGTCAATGAGCAAGAAACACCTCTCCTATAGCTCCAATTCAATGTAGGATCTCCTCCAAGCTATTCTTAGGCACAAAGACAAAGATTAGCAATGAATATCAGATATCTTGGGGTAAATAAAAGAAAATAGTCTATAAATAGGGTTTAATTTTGCATGGGGAAGAATAGGGCTTACGAAATGAATATGGGAAGAAAGGGTTGAAATAGGGCAAAATGGGAGGGGAATCGGCGGCGAGAGGCGATAGGTGCGGTGGCGGACGGTGGTCCGACGTCGGTGGGGTTGGGTTCGGGCGCGTTGGGACGTCGAGCGGGCGAGTGGGAGGGAAGAGTTGCGAATTTGGGAATTTTGGGATTTTAAAAATCCCAAGTTATAGATTCAGATGTTATATGGCTGATTTCGCCTAAGTCACTCGGTTGAGTGGCGAGTCACTCGGTCGAGTAGCTCAACGGAACTATCAAAATTTGTAGTCGACTGGGGTATGATTCGGCCGAGTACTACTCGTCACTTGGGTGAGTGGAAAGTTCTCCTCGGTCAAGTGAGGATTGGAAACAGAGAGTGTGTTTTTGATAGCTCTGTCGCAGTCTGCTACTCGGACGAGTGGACTAAGTTCTCGGTCGAGTATATAGGCTTTGCAGAGCATAAATTTAAGGTTTCAGACATAGAATTCACTCGGTCGAATAACAAAGTCACTCGGCTGAGTGGTAAATAATTTCCAGAGAGGGGTTTTTAGAGACTTCCCTATCAGTGTGTCACTCGGACGAGTGGCTTCTCCACTCGGCCGAGTGACTATATCGCTCGGTCGAGTAGGCTGTCTGCTTCAGCTCCTTACTCTCTGTTTTCTTCTAGCTGCTGTTTCTTTCTCTCCCCTAGGTTTCTTCCTTCCTTAGGCATTCAAGCACATCTAGAGCTACTCTTCATCGCCATGTCTACCCTCCATTGATTTGGACTCCTCTCATCTTCCTCCTGCAATGAAAAACATAGCCAGTTGTCAGATTTTTCGTAAGACTCCTGACTCTCTAAACTAATAAAGATCTAAAACGAAAACAAAAATTCAAATTCGACTAAGATAAAAACCGTTGGGTTGCCTCCCGATAAGCGATCGTTTAATGTTTTGAGCTCGACCCCTTATGATTTAGCGATTAGTGCACGATGTTCGGCGTATAGGAGATGCTCATGTCAAACTTTCCGGGGAGGACATGAGGGTTCAGATGGTGCGCTTGTTCTTCCTTAGCCTCCCTAGTGTGCACTCCTCTCTAATGGTGGTGAGGGATGACTCCCCCAATCTTGTATTCTTGGCGTTTTTGGTCTCCCCTGGCAGTGGAGATGTGTTCGCCAGTGGCTCTCTCTCCGTTTGCTTCACCGTAGAGAGCTTGCATAGCTCTCTAATCCTCACGATGCCAGCGTTGTTTTCTCTTCCTCGATGAGAGGATCCGATGGATCTTCAATTGTAGTACTTCTTCAAAAATTGGCTCTCCAACAATGCTATCCGGGTGTAAATCTCCAACGGCATATGGAACGACGTCATCAATGACCTTATCAAGTAGGTGTGACAAACTTTGAGTCGAAGCCTCTCCTAGATAGATACTTTCCACCTCATCGATAGGATCTTCTATGGAGTAGTGCTTGAGTCTTTGTCCGTTAACTTTGAATGGTACCCCGTCATTTCCTTCTATCTCAAAAGCTCCTCCCAGATGCATGTGGCGGAGGGTGAATGGCCCCGACCATCATGATCTCAGCTTCCTGGGAAAGTGTTGGAGTCTCGAGTTGTATAGTAAGACTTTATCGCCAACCTTGAATTGCCTCATGGTAATGCGGGCATCATGGACGAGTTTGGTTCTTTCTTTATAGATTCTGGAGCTCTCATAGGCGTCTCTTCTAATCTCATCGAGCTCATTTATGTCCAGAAGACGTCGTACCGTCGTGCTCTTGTAATCATAATTTAGAGTTTTGATAGCCCAATAAGCACGGTGCTCCAACTCCATCGACAAATGGTACGCTTTTCCATATACTAGCAGGTATGGGGTGGTGCCAATGGGGGTTCGAAAAGCCGTACGGTATGCCCATAGTGCATCGTTCAACTTCGTGGACCAATCTTTTCTTGACCTATCCAATGTCTTCTGTAGGATTTTCTTGATTTTCCTATTCGACACTTGACGTCCCCCGCCTTTGTGCGTGTATGAATGTGCAATAATATGATTGGGGGTGTGAGATTTAAATATTTGTAACCGCAAGCGCACGGTGTTGTAGTGTGGCTTGGGGGTCGAACTCAGGGAGGCGTGGATGTTCTTGTGTCAAGTAGAATCAAATTCACCCCATGGGCGAGCTAGCCCGAATCGGATGATGGGTTGTCACGGTAAATGGAATGCAAGGTATAGACAATATAAAGGAAAAACCCGGGACTCTGGTTTCCACCCTATCGTGCGATTCTTGCCGATACGGCCTACGGGTAGGATAACGATCGGAATTAGGGTCTAATGGTGAGACGTTGCCTCTGAAAGTGGTACCAGCGTCCCATGGGCCCGATATTCCGGTCGGTGCCCAGGATGATACGCCAGACTTCCCGGGTTCGGTCAGTGGGCACTCCCGTGTCCATTAACACTGATCGACTCCAGGAGCACTAAGCTCGCGACGATAACTCCCAACGTCTCATCATGTCGCTCCCGCGCGCTAGGATTCAATGTCTACGCTAAGGGCGTGAGCTATGGCTAGGGAGTCAACCGCCAAGTTTATTCCCCTTGTCCCAACGGTCAAAGGCGGTCTTTTTCCCGTCGATGACAATAAAACACCCCGTGTAACCGTTAGATTCCTAATCCCTATCGATTTCCTAGTCCTATGGACGCATCGGGAAGAACACACGAAGGGGTTTCCACCAAAATCCCAGATTAGGGAACTACTTACACATATTTAGTAAAAAGCGATCTAAATAGAAATCGACCGTAAAAATCATGATCAGGTGATTGAAAAGCAGTAAGAACAATGCTAATAACACTATATTAAAGTTTGACAAAGATCGAAAAACTTACAAATATCTGAAAAATTACAGCCGTCAAGAGAGAGAAAAAACAGCAAAAAATAACAACTCCCGTTTCTGGAAAACCTAGGGGTCATATATATAGAATACGAAATCACCCGATCGGGTGAAAAGTCACCCGATCGGGTGACCTGCTTCGTTTCTTTGGCAGCGCAGAATAGGATTCCATCCGGTCACAACGGCATGGTCGGTTGAAGGTTGAAGTTGATCGGTTGGATCTTTGTGCCGTCGGGTGAACCGGTCGGTTGATCTCTCCGTGTCTTGGCTTCGGAGAATCGGCTACAGGTGAACCGATCGGGTGAAAGTCACCCGATCAGTTGGCATTCAGCGTCAGAATTCCAGTGAGTTGGGGCGTTTGAACCGGTCACTGAACCGACCAGGTGACTTCTTGGCCGCTCCAACTTGTGTCGTGGTGCACGCGTGCATCACCCGATCGGTTGGAAATGACCAACCGGTCGGGTAAGGGGCTGAAAGATGCGATCTTCGTCGTTTGACCCCCTGGATCACGTGTGACTCCTCCCGTTGCTCCGGGGACTCATGATATCATCGTTTTATGTCCCCTATGCCAGTAAACTCCTGCAAAATACGAAAAACACGGAAAAGTTAAAGAAAACAAGAAAACACGAGAAAACGAATATAAGACGGTGGTAAATAACAGAAAAACACGGAAGAAAACGTGCGCAAATATATGAAATATAAACGCACGTCAAAATCCCCCAAGCTGAACTCTTCCTCATCCTCGAGGAAGATGAGTGAGAGTAGGAGCTCGGAGAGAGAAAATAGAGAGAAAGAGAGAAAAAGAAAACTCTATATCCTAGATCGCCCGTCAGGGCCAACAAAATCGAAAACAACACACCAAGCAAGCAAACGCCAAATCACATCACTAAACCAAGGAATACAAGTCCAGACAAGTGCCGTGGGCCCACGTGGTGAAGCACGAGTGAGTGTGGTCGTGTGCTAGCTGTCGGTGTCACTATTTACGATGTGCCATAAAGCTTGATATACACAAATCCAAGAAATGACCCAAATATCGATTCGATTCGAATAAAGCGGTGAATATAAGTAGTTCAAGTATGCATGAGAATAGAGAGAGAATCGAAACATATCATGCGTCAGGGACTCCACAACTAGGGTTAAGGAAATCACCACACTATAGCCTAGATAATAACTAAAAAGTTCCTAAGCCAAGTGTTTTCGAAACCGATGGGGGTTGAGATGATGTGGAGTATAACGCTCGGTGCAAATTCTCGCCTTCCCTTTATTCTCGGCAAGTAGGAAAAAAATATTCACACGAGAATTTTTTTTTGGGTTTTGGGATTTGTATTTTTTTTGGCTTTTTGGCTATACAAATTTTTTTCTTTTCTTTTCTCTTCTTTTTGGGTTTTTCTTTTCTTTTCTCTTTTTTTTTGATTTTTTGGTTTTTGGCTATACGCAGGTGTACTCTCCCAAGTGGGAGAACGGTACACGACGAGGGGATTTGCACCAAGTAAAACAAAAAAGAAATCGGAACCTAAACACTCGGGCAAAGAAAACTATTCTCGCTAGTTAGAGCATGGGCTAAATGGGTTATCATAGTCCTTAATTGTGAAATCCCGACACATTGCGAATTGAAGCATACGATATAAACATATAACATGCATATAGAAGTAGACAGTAGAAGCAAATACCGCATATTCAAATCGAAGCATGATAATCTAGGGGTCATTCCTGGACAGGTATATAAAGTAAAATCACAAAGTAGAAGCACACCAAACAGCTAGGCACGACGCACGACTCACAAAAAGCTAAGTGGACCCACGATGCATGAAATGCAAGAGGACTCGATATCCTAGGGTTAGTGAATGCGATTATCGATGCCATGCTAGGTGTGTGATTTTGTGGCAATTCATCATAGGGTTCATCTCTAGGAGAAAGAGATGAAAAGAAGAAAAGAAAAAAAGAAAAAGAAAAAGATGGAGAAAAACGACTCAAATAATGAAGAAAAAGAAACAAATGACGCACGAAGTGCGACTCCCCCAAGCTGAAACTTGCATTGCCCTCATTGCAATAGAATTAAATACGGGAGGGCAATGAATATGGGGGGATACGCACGGACACAAAAAGACACGAAAAACAAGAAAGTCACACAAACGAGACTAAAGATACGAATAAAAATAAAAAGCACACCACACGACATATAAACAGAAAATAAAAATAAATAAAAGAAAGAAAATCACACAACACGACAAATAAACAAACACACAAAGAAAAACAAAACACGACAGCACACCCAAAAATTTGACTTCCCCCAAGCTAGACGTGACAGTGCTAGCAAAATGATGTGATCGTGGATATTCAGAGATAAGCAAGGGGGAGGTCAAAAAACAAAATGAAATCAAAAAGCAAGAGAGGGGGAGTCCTCGCCCTCCTCGGAAGAGGGTGTGGATGGGTGGTCGGGGGAGGCAGGGGGTGTACGGAGAAGTGGGGAATGAGGTGGAGGAATAGGTGTAGTGGGGGTGTGAATGATGGTTGAAGTGTCGGTGGAGGTGGGTGGTGGTGGAAGTACGGCGATCAAGGCGGTGGTAAAAGGGATAGAAATGGGGGGAGAAGGTGTGATGGTGACAGTAGTGGGTGGCGGTGGTAGAGATCTGGAGCGCACCTGTAATTTCTTGCGGCGCACATAGGCAGTGATGGCGGAGGAGGGAGGAGGTGGTGTGGGGGTGACAGAAGTGGTCGTGAGAGGAGAAGTGGATACGGGGATGGGAATAGATGTGGGAGGGGGGATGATCGCCTAGGTGGGGGTGAAGGAGGTGGGGAAACGTGGGGAGGTGATGATCGTCGAGGTGGTGAGGGTGGTGGGGAGGGGTGTGGTGTAGGTGGTGGTGGTCTGTGTAGGTGAGTGAAAAGGTGGAGGATGGCGGCCACGTTCCTCTCAAGTGCGAGGAAACGTGGGTGAGTGAGAAAGGAGGATGGTGATGGGTCCGAGGGGACAGAGGACCTGGAAAGATCACGGAGAGCAGCGACCTCGGCCTCGAGAGCAAGGCGAGCTGAGGCCTGGCGGCGACCAAAAGAAGTGGACTGATGTGAAGCAAAAGTGGTACCGGGAAGTGATGTGGAAGTAGTGCCGGCGGCAGTGGTCATGCCGGCACTGGACACACGGCCGGATATGGCTGCAGAAAGATCCTCAGCAGTGATAGGGCCAGGAGCACGGGTGGTGTGACTCGGGCCAGCCCCGATATCTCCCCGGGACGCAGGAATATCCTGCTCGCCTAAGTGGGCGGTAGGGGAAGGTGGTCTGCGTGCATCTGGGGGAAAGAAAGGAAGGCGCGACCCCGCTAGAAACTCGGGATCGGGCGAAAAATTGCAATCTCCCACTACAGCAATAGTCATGTGATCGGGGTTGGGGAGAATGGTGTACGGGGCTGGGGGGTGGCCGTAATTGAAATCGAAACGACGATCAGGGCAGGGCTTAATCATATGAATATGCCACAGGACATCAAGATCTAGACGTGAGGGTCCTACGGCAGTGGGAAGATCACGGGGGATGTGGATATTAAATTGGGGATAAGAAGCAATGACAGTGACTATTCCCCCACAGCAAATCTTGCCCTTGCCGGCCCGACTAATCTCGAGGAGCTTGTAAATAAGCCAGTCACCGGCATGGACGGGGACAGTAGGGGCCCTAAAGCTAATCCCATCATCATCACGAACGAAGGGGAAAGTCATGGCCCATAGAATTAAAAGATCAGGGATGGTCACGGTGCCTGACTCATCCCTGGGAAAAAATGCGGAGGATATGATCCGATGGGCCAGACGGAATATAGGATGGATGATTGAGGAGGCCTTGGCCTTACCTCGGGGATAGCAAGGGAGTATGGTAAGGCGGAACCAAAAGTTATCGACGTCAAATTCCGATGGGTATCCGTAGTGTCGGATAGCATCGTCTCCGAGGATAGGGAAACCAAATATATCATTGATCGTGTTCAGGTTGGTGCGGATGGTTTTGTTACGCACCCGGAAAATAACGGTCGACCCTGACTCACAAATGAGTGAGGAAAGAAATTCTAGTGTGAGGGACGGGTAGGACACCGCGGTGGTGTTCAGGAAGGCTAACCAACCTAAGTTCGCGAAAAGAGTCTCGACCTTGGTGAAGACACCTAGATCGATAAGTGATTGGGTGTGGGTGAATTTGGTTGACAGAAGCCCCCGAGCATCCAGCCTAAGGTAGAAGTCCTTGTGCTCTTGGTTCCTAATTCGATACCCATGCGGGCCTAACATTGGGTCCTCAGGGGGGATAACAGGTGGGGGAGGGGCCAGTGATAGTGCAGGTGGTGTATTGGGAGGAGGACGTGTTTGTTTGCGTCTCTTTTGAGACGGTTCCTCCTCCCGCATGATACCCTTCCCCTTATCACGATCCCGGGCCATAGTGGGTGCGTGAGTGTGATGCAAATGAGTGCAGTATATGATAAAAGCACGCACACACAACAATCAAGCAAGATGATATTCTAGGGTAAAAAGTAAACTTTAGCAATGGAGCGAAGTTACCCAGCAGAGGTTGGAGTTCCTTGCTTGAAATTGACCCCAATACCGTGCAATCGGACGGAGTGTAGAGCCGCGGCACTTCTCTTCAGCGAAAAATCCGAAAATGGGGGATTAGGGTTTGAGAAATCGAAATGGGGGAAAGAGAGGGAGAGAGAACAATGGAGAGATGGAAGGGGTAGGTGTAGAGAGAGGCTAGAGGGGAAGTGGAGGTCGTGGGAGGAGTTTTCCGGCCGTTGGGAAGTCGGGGGAGACGAAACGACGATGAAAACGGCGAGATCGGGCAACGAAATGATCGGTCGGGGTGGGGGTGTATTTATAGGGTTTAAGTCAAACCGATCGGGTGAGTTGTCACCCGATCGGTTGACTATTAGGTCAAAATTTTCAACTGAAGAGATGCTACAGGTGAAACGGTCGGTTGATAACTCAACCGATCGGTTGGCCACTCCACAAATTTTCCCGAGAGTTTGGTACAGCTCACCCGATCTATCACCTAGTCATGCTTCTCATTACCTGATCGGTTGACAAGCTCTGAAAATTTCCCGAGACTTCAGCCCCAGTTCACCCGGTCTGCCAACCGGTCTATCATATCTTCACCCGATCGGTTGACCAGTTCCCCAAAATTCCCGAGACTTCTGTACAGATTACACGGTCTGTCACCTGGTCTCGTCTGGCTTCACCCGATCGGTTCGTTGAGTGACTAATATGGCCGTTAGCTGATACATCCCAACCGATCGGGTGAGTTATCAACCGATCGGTTGGGGCCTTGTTTTCTGCAAAAGTGCACAAACGGCCTTAGTCCCTCAACGGAAGTTCTTGCGGCTGGATTTATTTATTAAAAATAGATAAAATAAAGTTAAAAATAGTCCTAAAAATTTGAAGCAAAGGTTTAGAGCATGGGTTACCTCCCATGAAGCGCTTTTGTTTAACGTCGTTAGCTCGACGCCCATTGACGATGTTCAAGGTGGGCGATACGAGTGATGCCCAAAGTCTGGCATCGCTTCATCTCCAGGGTTAGTAGCTTTTGGTGTAGCCAGTGGCAATAAGAAAACTTGCTCGACCACCCTCCCTTTGTTGACGGGGTCCGAGGGCTTCTCCTTCATATTGGCGTCCTCCGCTACTCGTTTAAGGACCCGGATCTCATCTCTGGTGAGCCCCATGGGCTCTTTGCCTTTTCTCCTCGTAGGAGGAGCTTTTGGGAATCTGGGAGGGATCACATGCCGGGCGACCGCCTTATCAGCAACATCTTTCTTTGGTGAGCCAACTTGCTCTCCAAGATGTCCCAAGTGGTCGGGGGGTTTCTCGAGAGAATTTCCCAGGAGCTTGCCTCCTCAGCTCTCTCTTCTTCCAGCTCCAGCACATTGATACTAGGATCATCCGGAGGATCGGGGTGCTTCATAGACAACCCCAAGTCAAATTCGACTTTTTCTTGGCCGACGTTGAGGGAAAGCTTCCCATTCTTCACGTCAATTAGCACACCGACGGTTGCCATAAAGGGCCGTCCAAGGATAATAGGGGTGTGCTTATCTTCCGGCATGTCCATCACTACAAAATCCACCGGTACTTGTACTCCTCTCACATCAACGGGGAGGTCGTCTACTACTCCCATCGGGAATTTCACCGAACGGTCAGCAAGTTGTAATGTCATGCTGGTGGGCTCCAAGTCTCCCATCCCTATTCTCTTGTATAGCGATAGGGGCATTAAGCTGACGCTCGCTCCTAAATCGACGAGCGCTCTCTGGATTCGCACTTCCCCAATAGAGCAAGGGATGGAGAAACTTCCTGAGTCTTCGAGCTTGGGCGGGTTTGCGCGCTGAATGAGGGCGCTGCATTCCACCATTAATACGACCTTCTTCTTTCTGGATCCTCGTGTCACCAAGTCTTTTAGAAATTTGGCGTATGAGGGAATTGTCTCGATGGCTTCGAGGAAGGGGATTTGTAAGCTCAGATCTTTCACCATAGCAACGAATTTGACATACTTCTCATCAATCTTGGCTTGGGCAAGCCGTTGTGGAAAAGGCACAACGGGCTTGAACACTCTGAGGTTCCCTTCCTCATCCTTTTTCTTCTCCTCTCCATGGACTCCCTCCGGAGTAGTTGGCTTTGGCGACGAAGCACCGTCATCATTTAATTTCTCAATTGGTCGTTCCACGACCAACGGTGCTTCCGGTCCTTTGGAGGGGCACTCTCGTGGGTATTTACGTTCCACTCCTCAAGATGATGGCGGACACGTCTCATGCTCATGCGTGAGCACCAAGGTCCGATTTACCCCCCTCGGGTTCACCTCAGGCTGTGGCGGTAATAGCTTCTGCGGTTTCTAAAGGTTCACCACTTGTAACCCCAGCTGGGTCACCTGATCAATGAGAACTCTTTGTCCCATCTCCAGCTTCAGATTTATCTTCTCCTGGTTGGCGATGTATTGAGTCAAGAGGGACTCAACCGGAGAGATGGCCCTCTGCTGGCCATATTGCTACTGGATGGGCTATTGATTCCTTGGAGCATACTGCTGATACTGTTGTGGAGGCTGTTGCTGCTGAAATTGCTGCTGCTGAAACTGCTGCTGGGGCCTAGCCGGCTGATATATTTGTTGTTGTTGCTGCTGAGTCAGCTGTTGATATGGCGCCCGGTAGCTAAGGTTGGGATGATTCCGGTTGTTTGGAGAGTATGCCGGGTTGGAGTTGGTTCGTGGTGGAAAAGGCGCATTTCCTGTAGGATTGTAAAATAATGCGCTCGCCTGATCCAACGGTGGTGAGATGTCACCACCATCAAATTCTCCAAAAACTTCGGATTCCACCGCAGCAATCTGTTTTGTACCAGCACCACCGGCGCCTACCATCAATGCGGAGATCTGGGTCGACAGAAAGTCAAACTTGCTTGATAATTTGTCGACATCCTCAACCCTGTGGATGCCCCCAGATCTAGGTGTGGCTCTCTCGTCACACCACCGCTCATTGTTAGATGCCATATTTTACAGAATCTGTCCAGCATCTTCTTCGCTTCTTGACATAAAGGACCCTCCAGCCGCGGTGTCCATGGAAGATTTCAAATCGTCCCTCAACCCATTATAGAACAGATTTAGGATCTGCCACTTGGGGAGCTCATGGTGGGGACATCTTCGCTGCATCTCCTTGTATCTGGTCCAGGCTTCATGCAGAGACTCGTGGCTGGCCTAGGAGAAGGAGGAGATCTCACTCCTCAGCTTCATGGTCTTCCCCGGAGGAAAAAACTTTGTCAGGAAAGCATTTGAGAGCTTCTCCCAGGTGTTGAATGTATTCGGGTCCTTCCCCCTAAGCCACAGCTTGGCCTTATCTCGCAGAGAGAAGGGGAATAGCTTCAGACGGATCGCCTCAGTTGTGACACCGTTTATCCGGAAGGTGTCACATTTCTCCAAAAAGGAGTCCAAATGTTCAATGGGGCTCTCCATGGGTGCACCCGAAAATTGATCCTGCTGGATCCACGTCACCAAATATGGCTTAAGCTCAAAGCTTTGCACCGTAATAGCAGGAGGACGGATCGCGGAGGTGGACTCGATGGATGGCATCGAGTACTCCAACAGGGACTTGTGAGGCGGGGTGTTCTCCCCCATGGTTTCAGGATCCTCTCTTCTTCGCTTCTTGGCGGCCAAACGCCATAGGGTGGCGTTTATCTTTGGATCAACGGGGATCAAGTCGTCGAGACTTCTTGAACTCCTGCGCATGAAAAAAAACAAACACCCGTGAAGCGAAAAGTGGGAAAGAAACAGATAAAATAAAAAATAAAAACAAAAACAAAAAAATAAAAAGGAAAAAGAAGAATGCGAAAATTATCGCGAGGTAGGGATGAGAGCTAGACACTAGGGTTCATAAAATCCTAAAATAACAAGCACGTTGCCTCCCCGGCAACGGCGCCAAAAAGCTTGACGTCCCCTGCCTTTGTGCATGAATGAATGTGCAATAATATGATTGGGGGTGTGTGATTTAAATATTTGTAACCGTAAGCACACGGTGTTGTAGTGTGGCTTGGGGGTCAAACTCAGGGAGGCGTGGATGTGCTTGTGTCAAGTAGAATCAAATTCATCCCATGGGCGAGCTAGCCCTAATCGGATGATGGGTTGTCACGGTAAATGGAATGCAAGGTATAGACAATATAAAGGAAAACCCCGGGACTCTGGTTTCCACCATATCGTGCGATTCTCGCCGATACGGCCTACAGGTAGGATAACGATCGAAATTAGGGTCTAATGGTGAGACGTTGCCTCTGAAAGTGGTACCAGCGTCCCATGGGCCCGATATTCCGGTCGGTGCCCAGGATGATACACCGGACTTCCCAGGTTCGGTCAGTGGGCACTCCCATGTCCATTAACACTAACCGACTCTGGGAGCACTAAGGTCACGACGATAACTCCCAACGTCTCATCCTGCCGCTCCTGCACGCTAGGATTCGATGTCTACGCTAAGGGCATGAGCTATGGCTAGGGAGTCAACCGCCAAGTTTATTCCCCCTTGGCCCAACGGTCAAAGGTGGTCTTTTTCCCACCGATGACAATAAAACACCTCGCGTAACCATTAGATTCCTAATCCCTATCGATTTCCTAGTCCTATGGACGCATCGGGAAGAACCCACGAAGGGGTTTCCACCAAAATCCCAGATTAGGGAACTACTCACACATATTTAGTAAAAAGTGATCTAAATAGAAATCGACCGTAAAAATCATGATCAGGCGATTGAAAAGCAGTAAGAACAATGCTAATAACACTATATTAAAGTTTGACAAAGATCGAAAAACTTACAAATATCTGAAAAATTACAGCCGTCAAGAGAGAGAAAAAACAGCAAAAAATAACAACTCCCGTTTCAGGAAAATCTAGGGGTCATATATATAGAATACGAAATCACCCGATCGGGTGAAAAGTCACCCGATCGGGTGACCTGCTTCGTTTCTTCTGTAGCGCAGAATAGGATTCCACCCGGTCACCACGGCACGGTCGGTTGAAGGTTGAAGTTGATCGGTTGGATCTTCGTGCCGTCGGGTGAACCGGTCGGTTGATCTCTCCGTGTCTTGGCTTCGGAGAATCGGCTACAGGTGAACCGATCGGGTGAAAGTCACCCGATCGGTTGGCATTCAGCATCAGAATTCCAGAGAGTTGGGGCATTTGAACTGGTCACTGAACCGACCTGGTGACTTCTTGGCCGCTCCAACTTGTGTTCGGGTGGTGCACGCGTGCATCACCTGATCGGTTGGAAATGACCAACCGGTCGGGTGAGGGGCTGAAAGATGCGATCTTCGTCGTTTGACCCCCTGGATAACGTGTGACTCCTCCCGTTGCTCCGGGAACTCATGATATCGTCGTTTTATGTCCCCTATGCCAGTAAACTCCTGCAAAATACGAAAAACACGGAAAAGTGAAAGAAAACAAGAAAACACGAGAAAACGAATATAAGACGGCTGTAAATAAGGGAAAAACACGGAAGAAAACGTGCGCAAATATATGAAATATTAAGGCACATCAACACTTCCACTTGCCAACTTGACCAACTCTATGATGCACTCCGTACTTCTTTAGCATGGCTTCAAACTTGCTCTCTATGAAATCGCTACCTCCATCGCTTATCAACGTTCTTGGTACACCAAAGCGGGGAAATATGTTTTGCTTGAAGAACTTGGAGACCACTCTCGCGTCGTTGGTTGGAGTAGCAATAGCTTCCACCCATTTCAAAACATAGTCGACGAACAATAATAAATATTTGTTTCCTTTGCTGGATGGAAAGGGTCCCATGAAATCTACTCCCCAACAATCAAATAGCTCAATCTCCAAGAGAGGTTTCATCGGCATCTCATTCAGCTTGGATATGTTTCCCGTCCGTTGGCATCTATCACACTTTTTGACAAACTCATGCATGTCCGTGAACATAATGGGCCAAAAGAATCCCCATTGCAATATCTTCGCGGTGGTTTTGGAAGCGGCCGCATGTCCCCCGCATGGCATGTCATGGTAATGTGAGATGATGGAAGTAGCCTCTTCTTTCGAAACACATCTCTGTATAATCCCATCCTTGCATATCTTGAAGAGGTATGGGTCTTCCCAAAAATAGCTCCGTACTTTATGCATGAATCTCCTCTTTTGTTGTGTGGCCATGCCATGCGGGTTAATACCGCACGCCAAATAATTCACGAAATCCGCATACCAAGGTACCTCCAAGGGTCGGAAGGCAAAGAGCTTATCGTCAGTAAATGTCTCATCAATAGGTAAGCTCTCGTCCTTCCCATCACAGATTAACCTTGATAAGTGATCCGCCACAATATTTTTCGTGCCGTTTTTGTCCCGGATTTCCAAGTCAAACTCTTGTAGAATTAGAATCCATCTTATTAGTCTAGGCTTGGCCTCCTTTTTGCTCAATAGGTACTTCAATGCCGTGTGATCCGTATGCACAATCACCTTTGTTCCAAGAAGGTAAGAACGGAACTTCTCCATAGAGTAGACTACCGCCAAGAGCTCCTTTTCCGTGGTGGTGTAATTCTTTTGCGCCTCATCCAAAGTCTTGCTTGCATAATATATCGCATGCAGCTTTTTATCTTTTCTTTGCTCCAACACCGCTCCGACCGCTTGGTCACTAGCGTCACACATTAACACGAAAGGAAGACTCCAATCCGACGGTTGTATAATTGGAGCAGACATCAGTGCCTCCTTTAGCATACTGAACGCTTGCAAACAATCATCTGAAAAAACAAAGGGTGCATCTTTAGCAAGTAAAGCTATAAGTGGTCGGACAATTTGAGCAAAATCCTTGATAAAACGGCGGTAAAACCCCGCATGACCAAGGAATCCTCTAATGCCCTTGACATTAATAGGAGGGGTAGCTTTTCTATTACCTCAATTTTAGCTTTGTCAACTTCAATCCCTCTCGATGAGACAAGATGCCCAAGAACTATTTCCTCCGTAACCATGAATTGACATTTTTCTTAATTAAGCGTCAGATTATTTTGTTGGCATCTTTTTAAAACTTTAGTTAAATTAGCTAAACATGTGTCAAATTCACTGCCACACATAGAAAAGTCATCCATAAAGACTTCCATGATGTCTTCAATGTAATCGGGAAAAATGGATGTCATGCACCTTTGAAAGGTGGCAGGGGGAGTTGCAGAGACCAAAGGGCATCCTACGGTATGCATAAGTGCTATAAGGGCACGTGATGGTGGTCTTTTCTTGATCATCCTCATGGAGGGGAATCTGAAAAAATCCCGAATACCCATCCAAATAGCAAAAATATTTATGATTAGCGAGACGTTCTAGCATTTGGTCAATAAAGGGTAATGGGTAATGGTCCTTCCGGGTAGCTTTATTCAATTTCTTGTAATCGATGCACAAGCGCTAACCCGTGACAGTCCATGTGGATATAGATTCTTGCTTATCATTTTTTTATTACAGTCATTCCTCCCTTCTTAAGGACGACATGAACCGGGATAACCCATCTGCTGTCAGAAATAGGATAGATGATATCGGCTTCAAGCAGTCTAAGGATCTCTTTTTTAACCACCTCCTTCATGTTGGGGTTTAACCACCTTTGAGGCTCTATGGACATGGTTTCAGTGATTTCAAGATGGATCCTATGGGTACATACCCTAGGACTAATCCGCTTGAGGTCGGAAATGCTATAGCCATGGACATCCCTGTGGCTTCTCAGGACATTTAGAAGACTCTCAAGTTGATGGTGGTTGATGATAGCATTAACAATCACATGATATGTCAATTTATCACCTAAAAATGCATATCTTAAGTTAGGATGTAATTGTTTTAGTTCTATCTCAGGGGGTGATGTACCCCCTATTTCCTTTCCCTGTGAAAACATGGCGTCATCGGCCTCATCTTCGTTCACTCCCTCTTCAGAAGATAGGCTCTCCCATGCTGAATCAAAATCACTGCTCGGTGAGGATAGAGCGTCAAAGTGCATGCTGGGTGACTCTGCTCCTGAATCAATGGAACCACCATTCTCCTCTTGTTCACACCTGTCATCAAAAGGTAAGTCAGTGTGTAAACCGATGTCACAAAAGGCATCATCAAGTATACTTCCCTAAATATCGGTATCCCAAGGTAATTCTTCACGAGCGTTGGTCTCTTCGGTGCATGCTTCGATGCCTTCATTCATTGTAGGCTGAGGGACTCCGTCAACTTTAAGATATAGCTTATCATCTCTAACATCGACTCTAATGCTGCCATTGATCGTTCCTTCCGGGGAGATTTGATCAATGATGAAGGTGGAAAATAGTTGCTTAAGTTGGTCCTCCATATTGATGGCAATGGGTCATGTGGCTTGAACCTTGTCCACAAGTTCCTCCAGGAGGGATGTTAAAGTATCATCATATTGCGGGCTAGAGTTCGTACTCATCTTCTCGTCGTTCAGGTAACCTGTTAAATACCAATAGAAAAGTCTGGAAAACAACGTCAGTAACCGCGTGAGTACTTAGTAAAGAAAATAAAATACAGTCGCCTCCCCGACAACGGCGCCAAAAACTTGGTCGACCCCTGGATACACACTCCGGGGATACGATGTAGCTTTACCGCATGTGCACGGTTAAGTGGCAAGCAGGTATCGAATCACATGGAGGACTAATGCCGGTACTCTACTTTATCTACTAAGCTACTTGGTGGAAAATTGTTTGGGTATAAATGCAAATTCAATATAATAAAGATGTCTAGGGCTAGGAAATCCCCACTATGGATTTTCAAGTCATCAATATGAGTTATGAATTACCATGCAATTAAAATTGGTTTAAGGTGAACTTACCGCAACTGATTGGAGAACCGACGCATACCGTCGTGCTACGTAAGTCTATAACAATCTAGACTAGAGCCTAGCTATCGTGCAAGCCTAGTCCAGACCACTAGCATTAAGGTAGGCAATTATGTCCAATCCCAACTTAAGCTTGCTGTCGCGCAACTTGAGTTCATATCTAGATCGTGATAGTTCGTTTCGTTCACCGTCGTGCAACGAATATGAGTATAGGAGAACAATAAAAATGCTAGCTTTGGTCACTGTCTAGCACCAAGTCTAGGAAATTTCGACTGTAATCCTAAATCGAATATATAGGTCTTTCATTGGATCAAGATCCTCTGTCGAGCTCTCAAGATCCAAGAGAAATCCCTATCTATCCGTAGTAAATCAATCAAGATCTAACCTTTCTAACAAGCCTAGTATCATAGAAATTCAATAAATCTCACAAATCAAACATTAGATCCATAGGGTTCATCCTTTTGCCCTAGATCAAAGGAACTACTCACAAATCATATTAGAAATCAATTGGAAAGCAAGATCAATAATAGAATTCATCATGCAATCAAGATTTAATAAGAGATATAGCATAAAAATCAAAGCTGGCAAGAGATCAAGACAAACCAATGTTGCGAAGACGCTTCAAATAGAAAATTAAGGTCAAGTCTTCAATCCCTCGCCAATACAAAAGCTTAACTCGAATTAAAACTAAAGAAGAATTATTATAAGAAGTCTCTCTGGTCTCCCCTGGGGCTGAAGACAAAAGTGGTCTTAAATACATGCCCAAAAAACAAAAAATCCAGACCAAACTGCACCTGCACCGCCAGAAACCCTAGTTTTCACGACTGGCTGTCGGTGCTATTTAACCAAGTGATAATCTCACTCGGTTGAGTGAGAAGTCTCCTCGGTCGAGTAAGACAGTCTGTAGATCACTTCGAAAACAGAGAAGTCACCATGGATTTCTTCAGAATCTTTGCCTCCACTCGGGCGAGTGGAGTTCTTACTCGGCCGAGTGGAAGTTACCACTCGCCCGAGTACATTTAGGCACTCAGGCTGGCAGATGTCTTTTTATTAGCGTTACTCGACCGAGTAATCTGCTTCACTCAGGTGAGTGAGCTGCGTCACTCGGCCGAGTGGCCTATTTCTAAACTCCTTTCTTCTACTCCTCGCTTCCTCTTCGATTCTTTCGACGTTCTTCTTCTTCCACCTATCCTCCAGCATCGTTAGCTCTTTGATATAATCATGGGCAACACTCTGGCATGTGTGTGAGTTCTCTAGGCTCTAAATTGCTCCCGATTGCTCCATATCTTCTGAAATCAGACGAAAACCAAGAAATAGTGAAAAGTATCGAAAATCGTAATCGTGAAAATCGCGATATGAGCAATCGAAATGACATGCAAATATACAGAAATAAAGTGTAAAATATGAGCCTATCAGTCCCTGCTCCCCTCCCTCCGTCACCGACCCCTCCCACTCACCGTCCCCCCACCACCCCTCCCCTCAACCAATCATCCCCATCCACATCCTCATCCCTGTCCCCACTCTACCCTCTCCTTACCCTCCTTGCCCCTGCCCTACACTTACCCCTCCCCATCACTGCATCTGCCCCTCCCCCCTCACTGCCCCTACCATTCCGCTCATTGCCCCTCCCCCTCCCCCTCACCGTCCCCCCTCTACTATTTTGCATAATTCTATATTTGTTTCTCATGATCACACAAATATCATAGTATTCTATGCTTCGAGGGTCCAAATTGTCTATGATTTTTTCATTTTCACCTCTTTGATTGGCGACTAGGGCTCTGAGTCAAGGTATTGATCCTTGTCATTTAAATTGTTCTTAGATTGAATTATTGTTTAATCCTATGTATAGTAGTATATATTTATTTTGAACTTTAAGTTAAATTCAAAATAAAATTAGTTTATTCTGGATTCACGTGGAGGAGGACGTCGTAGCCCCCTCCTCATCTCCCTCCTAAAAATTGATGAGGAGGGAGAGAAGGGGGCTACACCACCCACCCCCCGTGTTTTGGACCCAAAAATATATATGTATATATGTATACATGTATATATACATAGAGAATAATGTGTATCATACGCCTTATGAGTCACAGGCTCATATGTCCTCTCACATAAAGGGGGCAAGTACAATCCCACAAGGGCTTGTACTTGGTTGTACCCACCCCCTTTATGTGAGTGGGCATATGAGGCTTTGCCTTATATGGCGTATGATAATAATTATTCTCGTATACATATATACATACATGTATATATACATACACACACATATATTAATTCGACCAGTAGATTTTTCCATCCAATCATGTTATATGTAGTATTCTTGAATTACATGCATGCACGGATCGGTTGACGGTATCGAAACCTTCATGTTCGGATCAGACAACTGGTTTGTGGCCATATGTGATTAGGAAATTACATATAAATATTTATTGGATCTATCCAGTGTGGACATGTTAGATATGCAAATACATCGCGTATTAATCTTGTATCCTATTTTATGCGTTTGTGTGTTCTTACATTTAGTGAGAATTTCGGCATCACATATCCATAGTTCTTCGAGTACAAATGCAGGAAGTATTTGCAAATACATGCTCTCCCCACTACATTGTACTCGGAGAATAGTGGGTAGATGCTGCTAGAATTCCCACAAAATGAATGTTCACACAAACGCATAAAATATGATACAAAATTACGTGATGTACATAGCTAATGTGATAAGCCTTTCCTTTTATAGCCGGTAATAAAATGAAATGCACACAAACTCACATTACGTAAATGTGTGATTGTAATTAAACATGTATATTTAATCATTAATGACAGATACGGGTGGTTCCTGATAAGTCATTTTTGGACCTATCGGATCTAATGATGATTGGAACCAATGATATGTAGAGGGGATAAAGCATTTTTAGCATACTCTAATAACAACCCTCTATGTTTGTCAAGTGGCAAAATCCATTGCCCGTGCAAGAGGTGCCAGAACAATGAGAACCATCATAAGTTTATTGTTCGTGTTTATTTGGTTACACAAGGGGTTGACCCCAACTATAAAATTTGGAGTTACTACGGTAAACGTAGCATAACCGAGAAGATGCTTCGGGTGGACGAGCGCATTGTGAATGGAGATCAACATGCAGATGACATAGATACCATACTGAAAGATATTGGTACTTCGACTTTTGCAAGCGGTAACCGTTCAGATAATGATCTTCACGCCATTGACTTTGATCGCTTGATGAAATTAGTGGATGATAATGAGTAGGATTTATACGCAGGATGCACTGAGTTCACGAAGCTATCATTCATGATTAGACTTCTTTATATCCAACCCCTTAGCAGAATGGTAAGTACACAGTTTGAAATGTTGTTGGATTTGTTGAGAAGGGTAATTCTCAGTGGTATGAAAAGCATTCCAGAGACTCATTATGAAACAAGAAAAATCATTAATATGTTAGTGCTCGATTACAAGAAGACTCAGACGAAGGTTCTCCATTATTTTCCAATTATTCCAAGGCTGCAAATGTTTTCATGTCTACTAATTAGCAGAAAAATGCGATGGCACGCAATCAAATGCATAGATAATGGAAAATTGAGGCATCTTGTTGATGGGGAGTCATGGAAGCATATCGATCGTATTTATTCTTACTTTGCAAAAGAGTCAAGGAATCTTAGGCTTGGTCTCGCAAGCGACGGGTTTAATCCTTTTGAAGTGATGCGCTCTGGTTGGTCCACTTGGCCAGTGTTGTTGACCACGTATAACCTGACACCTCATATGTGTATTAAGTAACTGTTAGTGCACGGGTACGGATCCTGCTGGAGTATCTGCGCACCCGACCCGTTTAGCACTGCAACTCGATACTCGTCGTTCAAAGGAGGGCGTTACCAAGTCAGACGAATGGATCATTCGCCTGTTAGGCTTGCGCTAATATTCCGGGGGAGGTTAATGTGGCCGAGTAAATAGACAGCCGTTATCTTGAATCCCGGAGGAGATCGTGCCCAAATTAATGAGGGGCGGTTACATACAATCAAAGAGGGACAACCTATAAATGGACGAAAGGACAAACGTAAAGGGGTTCTCATCTCAAGGTATGAGATCTAAGACATAGAACTCTACTTTCTCAACTGATATTTCTTACATTATAGAGCTAGCGACGTCAGATCTGAGGCGAACCTCCGTGGGTCGATCTCAGCTACTCATTGCTCCCTCTAATCCTTAAGTTCCTAAACTAACTTAAGCATCGGAGGGTATTTGGGTCGGAACCCAGATCCAACCCCCCTAATGTGTCCATGTGGTGTAGATGGATGAATCGCCATACTCTGTGAGGGTCGTCTCAGAGCTTCCCAGCCTTGAACGATCGACGCATCGGCTGACCAAGGATCGATCGAGCACTACATCATCATTTACATCCATCACTCGACCCAGGTTCTTCCAACCAGGGTCCCACTTCACTCGCTGACTAGGCTCCATCTCAGTGCCAAGGGCACACGTCAGCTTGATAACTGTCTCAGTCATTTTTGGCTTTAACAGTTTGGCTCCGTCTGTGGGAATACCACGAGTCGACATCCCGATCGACGAACCACTCGACAATGTCGACTCACCCATTAACATCCTTCGGGGATACCTCGACAGCTCCTAGCGTCGGCCTCATTAATATGATAATGGGAGGTCCCCTGCACCTGGAGCTGTTAACCTCTCTCCAAAGCTTATACGCCGGAAGGTTGATGACAGTATCTGTGGGGCAAAAGCATCCCAGAGATTCTACACCTCCTATCTCCTTCTCGGACGAATATTTGGAGGGTGTGCAACTGCCGCATGATGATGACGTCGTCATCACAGCCACCATTAATAAGATCGCCATAAAGAGGTTACTTGTCGACACCAGAAGCTCGTGCGATATACTCTTCTTCACTACGTTGGAGAGGATGAGGTTGTCCTCCACAGAGTTAACGCCCTGTTCGGGGCCCCTGATGGGATTCACCAGACATTCTACCCCAATAGCAGGCATCATCTCCCTACCAGTGACCCTCGACATGTATCCTCGACAAATCACTCGCTAACCAGTTTCATGGTGGTGAAGATCAACTCGGCGTACAACGGGATCATCAGAAGACCGCTACTGAATGCTATAAAAGCGGCGGTCTCAACTTTCCATCATATGATCAAATTCCAGACCGTCGAGGGAGTCGGAAAAGCAAGAGGTAATCAGAAGCAGGCACGGTCATGTTATACATTGTCCATTACTTTAAGGAGGATTGGGCATGAAGACCCAATCGATCCCAGAGGTGAAGATCGACAGCCTGCAACAGTCGAAGAGACGGAGAGCATCCGGATCTCCAAAGAGGAAGGAAAAACTGTCTCTATAGGATCAATGCTCCCCCTTGACCTAAGGGAACAATTGATTGCTCTTTTGAAAGAGCACGCAGAATTTTTTGCCTGGTCCTCGAAGGATATGCCTGTCATCGACCCCGAGGTGGCATGCCACAACCTAGAAGTCGACCCGACTTGTAGGCCCATGAAGCAAAAGAAGAGAAATATAGGAGGAGAAAAGATGAAGGCTGCAATCAAGGAAGTGGATCGACTTCTCGAGGCATGCTTCATTCGAGAAGTCAGATATCCTGACTAGCTCTCGAATGTCGTGATGGTGAAGAAGGCAAACGGTAAGTGGCAGATGTGTGTCGACGGCACCGATCTCAACAAAGCGTGCCTAAAGGATAGTTATCCTTCACCACGAATCGACCATTTGGTCGATAGTGCTTTGAGCTACGAACTCCTCAGCTTCATGGACGCATTCTCAGGATATAACCAGATCCAGATGGCACTGAAGGTCGAGGAGAAGACTTCTTTCATCACTGATCGAGGTATTTTCTGTTACACCAAAATGCCATTTGGTTTGAAGAATACATGGGCTACTTACCGACGCATGATGAACGGAGTCTTCGAGGCTCAAATTGGTTGGAACCTAGAAGTCTACGTCGATGACGTGTTGGTTATGTCGAAAAGGCCGACGGATCACATTGCAGATCTCTGAGAGATATTCGCACAGATCCAACGATACAATCTTCGACTGAACCCTGCCAAATGTACCTATGGGGTTCGATCGAGAAAGTTTCTCGGTTTCATGCTGACGAATCAAGGTATTATAGACAACCCCGACAAGATCGGCCGATCTTTAGATGAAGGAGCCTTCGACCCTCAGAGAACTCCAAAGGCTAAATGGAAGAATATCAACTTTGGGGTGATTCTTGTCTAAATCAGCGGAGAGGTCGTTGCCTTTCTTCAAAGTGCTGAGGAAGGCGATAGCCTCCGCATCGAGTGGCAAAGGAGTCATCGAGTGGGACACCGGCTGCAAGAAGGCTTTCTCCGAGTTAAAGGAGTTCCTTCACAGCTCACCACTCCTGACCAATCCAGATAAAGGTGACCAACTCATCGTCTATCTGGTCGCCACCATGGAGGCCGTAAGCTCTGCAATCATGAAAGAAGACTCGAGGATACAACGGCACATCTACTACGTCAGTCAGGGTCTCCGAGACACAGAGATCAACTATTCGAGGATAGAGAAGATGGCTTTCGTGCTGATCCAATCTGCGAGGAGTTTGCGACCATACTTCTAAGCCCACACCATCCTAGTCCTCACCGACACTCCCCTAGTACAGACCCTAAAAAGGCTTGATCGTTAGGGGATAATGACCAAATAAGGGGTCGAGCTAAGCGAATTCGACATCCAATTCAAGTTGAGGATCGCCATCAAAGGGCAGGTTCTCGTCGACTTCATTGTCGAACTCACTTATGATGATGGCCCAGAGGAAGAGGTATGCATTGCTAACTTAATACTCGAGGATACCCCCACCTTCGACAGGTATCAATTCACCGACTGATACAATTGAAGACGAGTGAGCCTAGTCATACAAGTTGACGGTTCGGCACTCAAGCCGGAAGCGGGGCCGGAATAATTGTCCAAACGTCAGTGGGAAATATATTTGAGTACGCTCTTCGCTTCGATTTCCAGACCACAAATAACAGAGTTGAGTATGAAGCAGCCATCAACGGACTCTGATTGGCTCGAGCCCTAGGATCGATTCCAGCCTCATCGTCCACCAACTAAACGGAACCTTCAAGGCCCGTGAAAGCTCAATACAGAGTTATGTGCAAGTTCTAAGGTGGAGCTCGCCAAGTTCAGATGCGTAGAAATCCATCATGTACCAAGGTCGAAGAATCATCGAGCCGACGCCCTGTCGAACCACGCATCATCCTCTCCCTCGGGGCTTGATCGGACATTGTACGTATAACGTCTACCACACCCCAGTGGGTTGGTGCAGGAGCTACTAAGCCTTGACCAAGGAATCACTTCGATGGATCCCATAATCTGTTACATGAACACAGGAGAGAAGCTGACCGATCCAGTGGAGACACGAAAGCTAGAACGGAAGGCCTACTAATTCGTCCGGCTAGATAGTTCATTGTACAAGAGGCGATGGACCAGGTATGACGTTTTCCCCTACCTCAAATGTTTAGCCATGTAGGAAGCGCACTATGTGATCCAAGAGATCCATGAGGGCGATTATGGAAATCATTGCAGGGGAAAGCTATAGCTTTGAAGGCATGAGACAAGGCTATTTTTGGCCAACGATGTTCAAGGATGCCGTCGAATACGTTCGAAAGTGCCCGACTTGCCAAAAATTCTCGAAGATCAGCTTGGCCCCACCAACTGATCTGATCCTCATCAGTAGTCCAGTTCCTTTCGCCAAGAGGGGATTGGACCTCCTTGGTACATTCAAACATGCGAATGGGCAACATAAGTTCCTCATAGTGGCGATCGACTACTTCACAAATTGGATTGAAGCAGAGCCCCTGTCCCGGATCACTGGGAAGGAAGCTTGGAACTTCGTTTGGAAGTCGATCATCTGCCATTTTGGCATCCCACGATCCATTGTGACGGATAATGGGACATAATTCGACAGCACCGGCTTCAGAGACTTTTGCTCCGAGTAGAAGATCAAGCTGCACTTTGCCTCTGTCGCCCATCCCCAGTCGAATGGATTCACAGAGGCAGCCAATAAAAGCATCCTTGGACACCTTCGAAAGAGAATAACCGCGCTCGAAGGGACCTAGCCAGATGAAATCTCCAGCATACTATGTCGTACAGAATGACCCACAAAACCTCGATGGGGGATATGCCATTCATGCTGGCTTAAAGATGTGAGGCTGTCGTCCCTGTGGAAGTTAATGAGCGAACACTTTGTCTCCAATACTATGACGAAGGAAGAAACTCGGAAGGACTCTAACTCAACCTACAATTGTGTCATGCCCTATATTACACTATACGTGTATTCTACTGAACACACGTGGTATTTCTACCTACGATGCATACGTGGGCATGAAATAAGCATAGATATCGATGTATGTGATGTAGTGCAAGGGAGATTAGGCCGTAATACGTGGCTAAGGGAAGAGAATGCGAAATGTGAATGCGGGAGAAGTGCAAATGACGTCGTGGGTGTAAAACAACAGGAATGTATTAGACTTGTGTGTGTGTGAAGCATGTATGCATGTATAGATGTGCGTGGATGTGTGTATGGAGAGCCATAATAGTGTGAAAGGGGTTAGGAGTCAATGGAAACCCCGTAAATTTTTAGAAAGGCGAGGGGCAAAACAGTCTTTTTGACTAAAACTGTTGTGCGTACATACTAATGTTGTATGTGCATAAAGTAATGGAAAACTTGTAAATACTAAGATGATGGAGGGGTATTATGGTCATTTAAATTATTGCATATTTATCCTAAAGATGCTTCTAGGTGGAGATATTTTAAGAGAATCTTCTTCTAAACTCTTTTACTTTCTTTTCTTTTCTATCTTCTCTTTTCCTATTTTTCCCTTTCATTTTCCTACCCTACATGGCCAACCACACCTATCTCCCTTTCCCCTCATTGGACAAATGGAAACCCTAATTCCCATTCACAAATAGAATAAGCCATGCTTGCTTGAAGAGAGAAGAAGATGGAGAAGAAAGAGAGAGGAAGAGAAGAGGAAATTAAGCTTTTGAGGTAGGAACTCTCTTGGTTTGGAATTCCACCAAACTAATTTTTGCTAATATGTTTTTATAGCATGTTTTATCCAATATGTGATGAGGATAGTCAATTTTTACATGCTATGGCTCAATTTCACAATTTCCCTTTGAAATTCTTAGCAAAGTCATCTCCTTTTGAAATTCAAAAATCTTGATGTCTGATTTTGCCTTGATTGTAGTTACTGTAGCTCGAATTAGGGTTCGAAAAAAATATGAGCTTGTAGATCTTGAAGTTATTCCCCAAAATCATAAACATTTTGATATAGTTTTAATTCATAAATCAGGAGCAATAAATCTGTAACGACTGGCTTTCGTGTAATTGAATTATCTATATTAAAATATATGTTTTGGTGGATTTTCTCCTCGTGTGTGGTTTTCGTCTCCGTAGCTTTCATTTTCGATCGATTCGTCGTATTTTCTCGTTTCTTCCTTAGGATCGTCGATTTCGAAGTGTGTCATTCGTGACGGACTTCATAACGGTCGTATCTTACTATTAGGTCAAGCCTAGGAGTCTTAGGAATCGATCACGGGGCTCCGCGCTCCATATCGGAACTTTTTGTGCTCATTAGCCGGTATAAGAAGGGGCACCGACCGACTAGATGACGATCCAGTCGGTCGGCAATCCTTCTTGGACCGACTAGTTGGCTTTCTAAATTATTCAGGAGTTACTGTTTATCGTTAGTCGGTCTAAGAACGTTCATCGACCGACTAGATGCTAAACTAGTCGGTCAGTATTTGTTCATGGACCGACTAACTCTAAAATCCTATTTTCGTTCAGGACTTACTGTTTGCACTTAGTCGGTCTGCGTTGGTCGACCGACCGACTAGTTGCCAAACTAGTCAGTCAGTGGTTGCTCTTTGACCGACTAACCTGTGTTAAAACCCTAATTTCTGGGCAGCCGCCAGCCCAACCTATTTAAACCCAACCCAAACATTTTCTTCTTCCCCAACACGACCCAAAACCCTAAAATCTTCCCCCTTCAGCCCCCATCTTCCTCCAAGCTCCATCCCTTCATTCCAAGCCCTAAATCCATCATCCAAACCACCCATCTACTCTATCTACCTCTCATCTTTCCCAAAATCTCACCAAAATCCATCAAATCCCCAAATCCCCCAAAACCCTAGTTTCCCCAAACCTCTCCAATATTTTCCAGATCTGATCCTAGGGTTCCCCGGAGTGTTTCTTCCGCCTCCTCTCGGTAAGAAATCGATCTACCGTTTTTTTCATAGCTTATTTATATTTTTATGAAACCCTAATAAATTTCATGTTGTTTTGTGTTTCTTTCCCCCATAACAGCGATTTCCCCGTAAATTAGCATCCGTGTGACGAAGTGGTCGTCATCCCCGGTGCTAGGCAAGTGAAACTTTCCACTTAGGGTTTATGCCATGTTTTAGGCCATTTCTTGTTGTAGGCGTAAAAGAGGCTAGGCGACGAAATGATACTCGCCTAGGCGCAAATTGGGGAATTAGCTTGACAACGAAGCTAATTCCAACATTTAGCATGTTGCACAAATACCATGTCATGTTTACTTTTCATTAACGGTACGCGAATTAATTGTCATGTCATTGCATTCTCTAAGTGCTTTTGTGATTGCGTAGCTTTGCTACGAATGCTTGTGTTCCTGGCTCGTGTTCCAGAAGCGGGCCATGCGTTGGTTGATAGCCAATGCCCGAATTACTTGTTTCCGGCTAGGTGCACCCCTACGCCAAATGTTTAGGAATGCGAGCTCATTGTGCGGGGCAACCCCAGGCTCACTAGCTGAGTTCATTGTGCGGGGACCCCAGGCTCCATTACGTGTGGGTATAGGGGGTGAGGGTTAAGCGGCCATTCAACTGGGAGTCTGTTTGATCAACAACTGCAGTTGTAAGGCGTAAACTCTTTGGGGTGGGGTAGTGTTTGGGGCCGATTGGACTGACATGCTAGCCATTCAGCGAAGGGCGCAAACATCTACAAAACAACCGTGAAATGTGATTTGTGTTTAGTGTCGTTCGGTCTGAAATGCTTGCCATTCAGCGAAGGGCGTAAACTCCTACAACAATGTGAATTGATTGAGTTTGATAGTAGCTTGGCTACTCTTGTCTCGTCCCGATGATTGTTCTCTTGTACATATTGCCTTGCCATGTTTAACTTGTGCACTCATGTTATAACTGCCATGTCATGCATACTAAACTGCTAGGTTGCTAGTTGCCTTACCTTCAGTTTCCTTGCCCAAGTCTTTTAGACTTGCTGACATGTGCCCCTTTACTCTTTTGGGTGACACATGTTAGATCCTGAGCCTGAGTACCTTGTTGAGGACGAGGTATTCGCTGACGCCGAGACCGAGCTTGTGTTTGACGGGGAGTACGTGGACACTGGGGACCAGTCCTAGTGTCTTCGTTGTGCTTTACTTTTGTTAGACAGTTGTTTTGTTATCGGTGCGTAGCACCTATACTTTGTTATGTTGATGCTTTTGTTGGCCTTGTTCTGGGCCCTTAGACTCTTTTCTTTTAGCCTGGTGGCTTTTCTGGATGTTGAACTTATTTTCATGTTGGACAATATTTGAGATGTGAAGTTTTATTTCAGTCTCTCCTTGTATTATTATTGTTGCTCCGTTGTGGTTACAGGGACCTGCTTATGTTTTATTTACGCTTATTGGGTTTGGGGCTTCACTGCTCCACTCTCGTGCGGACCTTTTCACGTCTCGCCTCCATTTTAGGGAAGCGGGTCGTGACAGGTTTTAGTGGTGGCCCATGCAGGTCCTACTGTAACTGCGATTTTGGAAATAACGATAATAATATTAGAATGTCCAATAAACTAAGTTCGACATCCGTGTCATTAAGCTCTGAGTCTAATTTTGGCCCATTTCTCTGGCGCTAGATGGCTAGAAGACGTCAGACCCGCGCTGGTGGTGGATCTGCTCTGAAGGATTGCTATTTCTGCGACAAGATCGGGCACCTCAAGGGGTCGTGCAGAAGCTTTCTAGGTCAGTGTTTGGTTTGTGTTGGTGCTACTCATTCGGCGAAAGATTGTCGGCATGCAAATCGGCTGCGGAAGGCGTCGGATGGAGTTCCGCAGCAGCAAGCACCGGAAGCTGGGCCGAGTCGGAAGGTGTGCCATCATTGTGGCAAGATTGGTCATAAGAAGGAACAGTGTAGGAAGTTCTTGGGGCAATGTATTGCCTGTGGAGATCCCGCCCATGTTCTCAGAGAGTGCCCGAGGTTGAAGCAGCCTTGGAAGGCACCTATTGCTGCCTCGCCGTTGCAGCAGAGAGCCCCGGTGCCCGCTGGTCGTGGGGTACCCCTTGTCCCACAGAGGCAGGCTTTTCGGCAAGCTTTTCTGCTGAGGAGGCAGGCTTCCCCGATGGCCGTAGTTGAGGCTGAGACTGTGGATGGAGTTATTGCAGGTAACCCTCAGTTTAGTTACCTTCTTCCTTTTTGACAGTCTTGTTTGTTTGAACATGTTTGGTTGCTTGAATGTGTTATGCTGCTAGAATGGAGTTTGATTGCTGGGTTGGTTGTTGAGTGTGATTTGGGTTTGCACGTTTCTGGCACGAGTCCTCTTGACTCTGGTGCATCAATGTGCATTGCATCCTGGTGCTTCGTGTAGAAGAAATTCTTGATGGCCCCCTTTTTCCTTAAATATTTAATTCCTTCCTATTCGATCGAGTTAAAATCCCTTCGTAGATTTTGAAGTCTATTGGTTGAAATTTTTAATCTCGTATCTTTTGCTAACCGATATTCCTCGTATTTTGGTTTTAAGAGCTTACCACTATTTTGATTACTTTAGAATATGTCCCAAGATAAGTAGGATTTCAATTATTTTCATATATCAGTTCTAGGTTCATTGAACTCGTACTTTAAGGTCTTGTATAAATCAGTTATTTGGCAAATCCGGGTCCTTCTAAAAAGTATTTTTTTAAAAGGATATTTATTTGAAATTTCTCTTCAGGTTTTAAAACTTGTAAGCATTTAGCATGGGCTTAAATTTTCACACTATAGTTGATCGGATTTCATTCTTCGAATTTCAAAATTTCACCGAAATAATATATTAAGCTACTGCCGTAAAATATTTTCGGACCTCTCCGTTGCAAATCTTGACCTTTCTGAAGGTATCCCTTCGACTTCCTTTTTCCTAAGTTTAAATTCGTTCGAAATTTTAATATTTATATATTTATACTTCATGCTCCTTCGTTGACTTAAAGATCTCTAAAACTTTGTCGGAAATTTGGAATACTAACCCATTTTGTGTTTTGCCAGTCTATACCTTCCGTACCCATGAAAATACCTTGTCCCCTCTTATATAAATTTTATTCCGAACTGTATCTTTATTTTTGCCCAATTCGATTTATAAATTTCCTTATCTTACGTATGCCACACAATTGACTCATCGCGTTTCCTTTAATATACTTTTCAAGTTACACATGATTTCAGCTTTCAACCAACCAAGGATATGTTCAACATTTTTTCCCTATTACAATTTTTGGAAAATTACGTCTTCATAACTTTCTCACGATCTAGACCTTTCATAGTGTGGTTTTAAAGCTTATTACAAATTTTGACAAACCTACTACTAAGTTTTCCGTTCACCACACATGCTTTCGGAATAATTTCTAAACTAAATCGAATTTCGAATGTTTTCATATATCCGTATTAGGCTCATTAGCCTGTATGTTAATAGCTTTGTGTAAAACGATTTCTATTGGCAAATCCTGGTTACACTAAAAGGTAGTTTCAATATTAATTATTTGAGCTTTTCCCGGCTTAAGGACTTCGTAAGTATTTGGCACGGGTACAAAATTCTTTCATTAATTTAATTGCGTTTCAAACTTTTGCCAACATTGTTAAATCACTGCCGCATAATATTTTCTAAAACTACGTCCTTAATGTGCGTATGAACACCCTACTTCCCTTCATAATGATTTCCGTTAAACCAATAAACCATTTCCCCTTATTAAGTGCTTTCAACTCAAACTTATTTCTAACGACTGATTTTATCGATCTTCAAATATCGTTTTTTTCGGAAGGGAATTCCGACTTTTCAAAATATGACTGTTTTATACTTTTAGTGTCTTTGACTTTCGCTCTTCACATATCATTTCTGAAAACTTATGAGAGTAATGTTTACATCTTTTCCCCCGCCTAAACATCCACAATTATACCTCCGTTCCACTTGATCCCTTTGCCTCCTTGTCCTCGCCCTACCTGAACCCATTTTTACAATCTTGTTTCGTTGCGCCATCTAATCTTGGTTTCCTTCCTTCTGCCTAGTTATTCCACTAGTGTTCGCTGTTATTTACGTCGCGTCAGTTAGTAGTGGGTCCTTAGACTTTTGGTGAGGTTGTCGTAGCGCATGTGCCTAAGTTGAATATGTAAGCTTGAAGAGTGTACCCCCCCCCCCTTATAGCATGATAATGTGTGCCTATTGCGTGATATATACATACTCAGGGTTATTCATGATGTTATGAAATTGTAATTGTGTTAATATTTATGGATATGTGCGAGGATGGCTATACCACTATGGAGGCGTCTATGTATGCAAGATTCTGTGTTTGAACGCCTGAATAGAGTGTATGTAGTTGGGGATACTTATGATGGTTGAAATAATATGATTGGTGAGACTGTTTGTATATGGGTGTGCGTATAGTTAAAGTGGGTAGGCCTATTATGCGATCTATGTGTTGTACGTGTGAGAGTGTGCTCGTACGTAGTTACATATTGTGCGTAGGCGTGAGTAGTTATGAAATTGCTGCGTGAGTATATATGTGATATATATATATGGTAGTAGAAATATAATTTTGATTGGTATTGCTTGCTATTTGGATGTCGTATGCGTGTATACCATGAGGTATACACGGCTATTGCACATCTTGACTAATGGATGAAGTAAGTGTATTGGTGTGCCAATTATAAGTGGATGGATATGGTATGAATATATATCTGATGCTTGGGTGTGACTATAGGTAAATAATTTTATTAGGGAGAGTATTGTAAATATAGGTGTGCTGATGTTTGTAATAATATCATGGTATATGAAGTGATTGAAATATGTGATATTACCTGGTTAGATATTAAGGGTGTTTGGCATTTAGATATGTATGTGGTTATGTTGGTAGATGTGTATGCATTAGCTAGTATTGGCATATGTATGGATGCTATGTTACGTATATGGAATTATTCCGCTATGATTTTGAGTCTCACTCAAGCTTGAGTGGGTACACTCTATGTACATTGGTGTAT
Source organism: Scilla litardierei (assembly GCA_030789695.1). Taxonomy (NCBI): domain Eukaryota; kingdom Viridiplantae; phylum Streptophyta; class Magnoliopsida; order Asparagales; family Asparagaceae; genus Scilla; species Scilla litardierei. The sequence continues at coordinate 168,903,393 of CM061142.1, read as the reverse complement.
TGTATGTGGTTGGTGTATAGTGAGGGATGATGTATGTATAATGTTAAGATTGTTTGTGTCGGTTGTGTTACGCACACGATTGTGGGTGGCTATACCAATACATAGTTATGTGAGTTGGTCTTGTGGTATAGTTATTCACTAAGGATTTGGTTGCGTGAATATATGTGCGCTAGCTAAACTAGGTGCGTGGATGTGCTAAGCATGTAGTGGTGTGATTGGTGTATATATGAATGAAATAATAGCATGTGTAGGTGTGCACCATGCACGGGTAAGTATGTGATAGTTATAGGAATTGGTGACTGTGATATGTGTGGTGTGTCGTGATTATAGCTATAGGACTATATATGGAGTGATAATATGATGAAATGTGTGCATGCATTTGAATGACAATAAATTGTGAAATTATAATGATTGTGCATGTATATTAGGTATAGTGAGCTTGTTTTAACAATCGCGTGATGTGATTTCGCATGTTGAATGTTTGGCGCATACTAGGAGATATAGGGACTAGTGTACTCTTATTGTCTTGTCCATAGGTAGTTACCTATACGTGTAGATTCCGATGGTATTTCCTAGTGTGAAATTATTTTCATATAAGTAAAAGAGACTTGGTTATTTCATATAGTGTGTAATAAGTGCTTTATAGTTATATGGAATATGCTTGCCTATATGAATGATTTGAATACGTGAATGGAGTTGTTTGATTATAATAAATATAAGTGTACTATGTGCGTGAATATATATCTACTTCCGTGGTGTTAATAATTGATTACCTAGGGTATATATATATAAGCACTTGAAATGAATGTACTTGGTCGAAATTTTGATGTGATATTGATTGAGGGTAGTTACTAGGGTGACTAGTTATAGCTATAGTTAGAAAGTCCGAGGACGGACTTTATTCTAAGGTGGGTAGGATGTAACGACTGGTTTTCGTGTAATTGAATTATCTATATTAAAATATATGTTTTGGTGGATTTTCTCCTCGTGTGTGGTTTTCGTCTCCGTAGCTTTCATTTTCGATCGATTCGTCGTATTTTCTCGTTTCTTCCTTAGGATCGTCGATTTCGAAGTGTGTCATTCGTGAAGGACTTCATAACGGTCGTATCTTACTATTAGGTCAAGCCTAGGAGTCTTAGGAATCGATCCCGGGGCTCCGCGCTCCATATCGGAACTTTTTGTGCTCATTAGCCGGTATAAGAAGGGGCACCGACCGACTAGATGACGATCTAGTCGGTCGGCAATCCTTCTTGGACCTACTAGTTGGCTTTCTAAATTATTCAGGAGTTACTGTTTATCGTTAGTCGGTCTAAGAACGTTCATCGACCGACTAGATGCTAAACTAGTCGGTCAGTATTTGTTCATGGACCGACTAACTCTAAAATCCTATTTTCGTTCAGGAGTTACTGTTTGCACTTAGTCGGTCTGCGTTGGTCGACCGACCGACTAGTTGCCAAACTAGTCGGTCAGTGGTTGCTCTTTGACCGACTAACCTGTGTTAAAACCCTAATTTCTGGGCAGCCGCCAGCCCAACCTATTTAAACCCAACCCAAACGTTTTCTTCTTCCCCAACACGACCCAAAACCCTAAAATCTTCCCCCTTCAGCCCCCATCTTCCTCCAAGCTCCATCCCTTCATTCCAAGCCCTAAATCCATCATCCAAACCACCCATCTACTCTATCTACCTCTCATCTTTCCCAAAATCTCACCAAAATCCATCAAATCCCCAAATCCCCCAAAACCCTAGTTTCCCCAAACCTCTCCAATCTTTTCCAGATCTGATCCTAGGGTTCCCCGGAGTGTTTCTTCCGCCTCCTCTCGGTAAGAAATCGATCTACCGTTTTTTTCATAGCTTATTTATATTTTTATGAAACCCTAATAAATTTCATGTTGTTTTGTGTTTGTTTCCCCCATAACAGCGATTTCCCCGTAGATTAGTATCCGTGTGACGAAGTGGTCGTCATCCCCGGTGCTAGGCAAGTGAAACTTGCCACTTAGGGTTTAGGCCATGTTTTAGGCCATTTCTTGTTGTAGGCGTAAAAGAGGCTAGGCGACGAAATGATACTCGCCTAGGCGCAAATTGGGGAATTAGCTTGACAACGAAGCTAATTCCAACATTTAGCATGTTGCACAAATACCATGTCATGTTTACTTTTCATTAACGGTACGCGAATTAATTGTCATGTCATTGCATTCTCTAAGTGCTTTTGTGATTGCGTAGCTTTGCTACGAATGCTTGTGTTCCTGGCTCGTGTTCCAGAAGCGGGCCATGTGTTGGTTGATAGCCAATGCCCGAATTACTTATTTCCGGCTAGGTGCACCCCTACGTCAAATGTTTAGGAATGCGAGCTCATTGTGCGGGGCAACCCCAGGCTCACTAGCTGAGTTCATTGTGCGGGGACCCCAGGCTCCATTACGTGTGGGTATAGGGGGTGAGGGTTAAGCGGCCATTCAACTGGGAGTCTGTTTGATCAACAACTGCAGTTGTAAGGCGTAAACTCTTTGGGGTAGGGTAGTGTTTGGGGCCGATCGGACTGACATGCTAGCCATTCAGCGAAGGGCGTAAACATCTACAAAACAACCGTGAAATGTGATTGGTGTTTAGTGCCGTTCGGTCTGAAATGCTTGCCATTCAGCGAAGGGCGTAAACTCCTACAACAATGTGAATTGATTGAGTTTGATAGTAGCTTGGCTACTCTTGTCTCGTCCCGATGATTGTTCTCTTGTACATATTGCCTTGCCATGTTTAACTTGTGCACTCATGTTATAACTGCCATGTCATGCATACTAAACTGCTAGGTTGCTAGTTGCCTTACCTTCAGTTTCCTTGCCCAAGTCTTTTAGACTTGCTGACATGTGCCCCTTTACTCTTTTGGGTGACACATGTTAGATCCTGAGCCTGAGTACCTTGTTGAGGACGAGGTATTCGCTGACGCCGAGCCCGAGCTTGTGTTTGACGGGGAGTACGTGGACACTGGGGACCAGTCCTAGTGTCTTCGTTGTGCTTTACTTTTGTTAGACAGTTGTTTTGTTATCGGTGCGTAGCACCTATACTTTGTTATGTTGATGCTTTTGTTGGCCTTGTTCTGGGCCCTTAGACTCTTTTCTTTTAGCCTGGTGGCTTTTCTGGATGTTGAACTTATTTTCATGTTGGACAATATTTGAGATGTGAAGTTTTATTTCAGTCTCTCCTTGTATTATTATTGTTGCTCCGTTGTGGTTACAGGGACCTGCTTATGTTTTATTTACGCTTATCGGGTTTGGGGCTTCACTGCTCCACTCTCGTGCGGACCTTTTCACGTCTCGCCTCCATTTTAGGGAAGCGGGTCATGACAAAATCCATCTTTACAACATGTCTGTTTGATTTTCGGTGTTGACACAGTTTAGTAAAATTGGCCTAGATACCTGCATACATCATGGAAATTTATGATCTTGGTCTTGTTAGAAAGGTAACAAGTGTTTATAAAAATTCACCAGTGTGCTTATATGTCTAATTTCTGGCTCCAACATGCCCAAAATTGGCTTCCAATACGGACCCGGAAATCTGTCTGAAAAATAGATTTGACACATTTCACCAATTAATTCACCATAAATCATATAGGTAATATTTGTCCATGAAATTTTATCTGTGAATCAAGAGCTAAAATATATATAACTTTTATTTGGGATATTTTGTCAAATTCTCAATAAAACCTGATAATATCTGCCCATGTATTGGAAACTTCTACAAATTCCTGCAGGCTGAATGGTTAAGTGATGTATTAAATTGTATATTGTTGTTATTCCACCCACTATGGCATATGATTATTGTTTTTACATGTAAACTAGATTAATGAAATGTCATGCCAATTGATCTGCTAATGTGCTTATGGATACACACGTCACACTCACCATGTGTTTGTGAAAATGCCTGAATGAAGGCAAATGCCAGAAATGTTATAAATGCTCAATCATATGGATATGAACTGAGATTTGATATGAACTTGTAATATTGGGAGCATGTCATGCATGGTACCAAATGTGATGTGATAATGGGTTGATGAATACGATGGAGGGCATGACACTCCAGTGCATGACCCATGTTGACATGAATATGAAATGTGACGCCATGTAACATGACTCTTTCATTACTAAAATGATGAAATGAAACTCTTGAATGTCTCAATCCTCTCTAATGAGGGTGAGTTGGCAAAGCCCGGGTTTTAGGTGGGATTTGAGTAAATTGTGGATATGAGGCCTGGACTGAGAAGTTGGGGGAAGTGATTATGTGATATGTGGAGTTTAAACCCACTCGCCTTTATCGGGAGTGGAGGGGAATATCTATACCCACTCGCCTTTACCGGGAGTGGAGGGGAAGTGGACATACGGAGGTTGTGATATGAGCCTCACTCTTGCCAGGGACGGGGTAGCTGAGAGGCCCGACGTACAGTTCCCGTGTCCACTGCGTCGTGTGCTATATTCACCCCAAATTTGGCTTGAAGTCCAGGTCCTGGTATCACACAGTTTACCCAAGTCCCAATTAACTCAATTATGAAATAATAAAATAAAAATTGCATGTTACTTCTACTGCTGGCAACACCTCCCCTTCCCTTTGCATGTTTCTTGGTGACTCTGTGTCATGCCTCAGGCACTTGCACTTATCTTATTAGATATTGGTTGCTTGGACATTTGTGTTATTATTATTATTATCATTATTTGTGCTAAACCTTTTCTTGCAGTAATTCGACATTGGACCGCGGGTATGATTCCCTTGTTTTAGCTATTTAACTTTCATTATATCACTTAGTTACATGCTCTATTTCTCTTGGCATGCCTAATGGATTGATAACCTTAGAATGGTGTTCCAAATCCAAGCGGGTTCCTACTAGGGCATACATTGATGTGCTCCTCCTTATTTTTCAGGTAGCAGTGGCAGCATGATTGGAGGTGCCTTGGAGTTGGGTTTTAGGGGTAGCACTTAGTGAGGGATGTAGTTGGCGTTGTGACATGATTGTCCTTGGAGGTGGAGAGTGGCGGAATATGTGTGTTGGTACATTTGGACTATGTATATGAATGTAACATGTTATATATAAAGTGTTCTTTTGTTTTATGAGATTGTTGATATCATAGTGAAGCTTCACTTGTACTATCTCAGCATGTGCGCATTGGCCTGCATATTCAGTTCTATTCTTTCTCTTTATTTTCCTCTCTCATCACTCTCACTCTTCAGGATACATGGGAAAAAAAATTTCTGGGTATTCTGGGGAGTGGGGCATGACAAATTGGTAGACGAGATCTGTGAACGGGCTCTGGCAACCCTCATTGAACAAAAAGGATGCATGTCCTGTTATTTCAACTCAAGGGTCTGCAAATGCAGCTTTTGTGTTGGCGACTTGGTGCTGTGTAAGGATGCTTTCACTCCCGAGATTCTCAAGAAGGGAAGCTCGCTGCGAAGTGGGAAGGACCTTACACAGTGATCAATGTGCTTGGTCCTACCACCTACCGACTCGCTACATTGGATGATAGAGAACTACCTCATCATTGGCACGCTGATAACTTGCAGAAATATTATCAATGATTATACCAACAAGGGTAAATGATTGAAATCTATCTTTGTCTTTTATCTTATGTCGATTCACGATAAATGCAAAGTTAATTTGTTTCGTTGATATCTAACCCTAGTCGTCAGCCATAAGTCGAAGGGGCCTCGCCCCTTGCCACCAAACGACCTTAGTCGTCAGCCGTAAGTCGAAGGTGCCTCGCCCCTCGCCATCGAACGACCCTAGTCATCAGCCGTAAGTCGAAGGATCACCTCTCACCACTGAACGACCTAAGTCGTTAGCCGTAAGTCGAGGGATCACCCCTCGCCACCAAACGACCCACGACAGTCATCGAACATAAGCCGAAGGGGCCTCGTCCCTAGCCACTGAACGACCCAAGTCGTCAGCCGTAAGCCAAGGGATCGCCCCTCACCACTGAACCACCTACGACGGTCGTCGTCCGTATGTCGAAGGGGCCTCGGCCCTTGCCATCGAACGACCCAAGTTGTCAGTCGTAAGCTGAGGGATCACACCTCACCACTGAATGACCTATGACGGTCGTCGGCCATAAGTCAAAGGGACCTCGCCTCTCGCCATCAAACGACCCTTGTCATTGGCCATAAGTCAAAGGGGCCTCGCTCATCACCACTGAACGACCCCAGTCGTCGGCCGTAAGTCGAAGGGGCCTCGCCTCTTGCCACCAAATGATCCCCAACTTTTGTTGACTCTATGAGGCATTGCCCCTTGCTACTAAACAAATCGAGATTTATGGTTTAAAAGGTTGTATTCAATCTATTGAATGCGCCTAACTTGTCAACGACCTAACTTATTGTAACGATCGGTACTCGCTATTCGTCATATGGCTGTGCGTATATCAATTTCGAGTACCAGATTGGTTTTGTTGCCTTTTATGTGAGTCGTGTGGTTGAGTTGATAGGGTCGTATCACCTTGGTTGCATCCTTAGCAAGCCACCGCGATGTGTGCCCAACTTAGAATTACCGTCGCCTTTGGACCTCGTATCCTATGTACGCTTTATGTGCACATAGTCTTGTTCGTGCACGTAATTATTTTAGACTTTGTCCGTAACCGAACCCTATAGTGTGATATGCCGTTGTGACCCTATCTGAGAGTATTAAAATTGTGTTGTTAATTGGGAACGTCATTTCACGGGTCGTTCTCCCACGATTTGATCTTATTTGAAGAGACGTCACGATTTTCAATGATTTGATCTTATTTGATAGAGAACTACCTCATCATTGGCACGCTGATCACTTGCAGAAATATTATCAATGATTGTACCAACAAGGGTAAATGATTGAAATCTATCTTTGTCTTTTATCTTATGCCGATTCACGATAAATGCAAAGTTAATTTGTTTCGTTGATATCTAACCCTAGTCGTCAGCCATAAGTCGAAGGGGCCTCGCCCCTTGCCACCAAACGGCCCTAGTCGTCGGCCGTAAGTCGAAGGTGCCTCGCCCCTCGCCATCGAACGACCCTAGTCGTCAGCCGTAAGTCGAAGGATCACCTCTCACCACTGAACGACCTAAGTCGTTAGCCGTAAGTCGAGGGATCACCCCTCGCCACCAAACGACCCACGACAGTCATCGAACGTAAGCCGAAGGGGCCTCGTCCCTAGCCACTGAATGACCCAAGTCGTCAGCCGTAAGCCAAGGGATCGACCCTCACCACTGAACCACCTACGACGGTCGTCGTTCGTATGTCGAAGGGGCCTCGGCCCTTGCCATCGAACGACCCAAGTTGTCAGTCGTAAGCTGAGGGATCACTCCTCACCACTGAATGACCTACGACGGTCGTCGGCCATAAGTCAAAGGGACCTCGCCTCTCGCCATCGAACGACCCTTTTCATTGGCCATACGTCAAAGGGGCCTCGCTACTCACCACTGAACGACCCCAGTCGTCGGCCGTTAGTCGAAGGGGCCTCGCCTCTTGCCACCGAATGATCCCCAACTTTTGTTGACTCTATGAGGCATTGCCCCTTGCTACTAAACAAATCACGATTTATGGTTTAAAATGTTGTATTCAATCTATTGAATGCGCCTAACTTGTCAACGACCTAACTTATTGTAACGATCGGTACTCGCTATTCGTCATATGGCTGTGCGTATATCAATTTCGAGTACCAGATTGGTTTTGTTGCCTTTTATGTGAGTCGTGTGGTTGAGTTGATAGGGTCGTATCACCTTGGTTGCATCCTTAGCAAGCCACCGCGATGTGTGCCCAACTTAGAATTACCGTCGCCTTTGGACCCCGTATCCTATGTACGCTTTATGTGCACATAGTCTTGTTCGTGCACGTAATTATTTTAGACTTTGTCCGTAACCGAACCCTATAGTGTGATATGCCGTTGTGACCCTCTCTGAGAGTATTAAAATTGTGGTGTTAATTGGGAACGTCATTTCACGGGTCGTTCTCCCACGATTTGATCTTATTTGAAGAGACGTCACGATTTTCACTTTTGTCGCCAGACCTTTTTATTTTTAATTTCATTTCTCGATGTCGAAATTTTGATCCGTCTTCTCTGTCTTCCTTCTCCCGCCGTTACGGTCACCCCAGTATTTATTTCACAATTTTAGGGCTCCGTTTGACTCACTTTCACTTTTTGCCCAGCCTATTATTATTTTTAACCCTGAGTTTTGAGTATAACCCACAAATTATTTTAACTACTCTTTCCCCTAACCTAGCCCACGTTTTCCTATAGGGCCCAACTCCTTGGGCTTGCACTCTTCAGCAAGAGAAAGGGGTTGAGACTTTTATAATAGAGGATAACAACTATTCTTCTTATCAAAAACAATTTAACCCTAACCTAAGCCCTAGCCTTGCCCATGTGATGCATCAGCCCTTCTATTAAAATAACTATTCTGACCTAGGCTCAACACCCACGTGATTGCCAGCCCACACTATTCAATTATACCCTAGGGCCCTATAAAATGAGATGTAGGTCTTTTCTCCCAGCCAAAAGCTAACTAGCCGCCGCCGCCTCTTAAAAACTCCGAGCGACTGCACTTCTCCCTTTGCGCAATCGACCCAGGGGCTATCCGACCAAACCCTGTCTCTCCCGATGCCCCTACCCATCGCCGGAGCACCCACCGGCCATCACCAAAGCCCGCGGCCTCCTCTAAGAACGGCACCGGCGATCGGACCCCCTCGTCGGAGTTCACAGCCCAGCACTGCAGCAGCACCGCCAAGCGCCAGCGGCCCCCGTCGACATAACCCCCTCTCCCTCTCTACTCACGGCGACACACCGCCGCCCCGATCTCCGGCAACCATGCCGCCCAGCGACCACCTCCCCATGGTTACCGCAGCTTCCGGCCATCTCCACCAGACCCGCGGCCATCTCCAGCCAGTCCAACCACCACGCGCGCCTCCTCCTCTCCTCCCTACAACCCTAGCCGTTGATCAACAGATCTCCCCTTGGCCGAGACTCCCTATACAACTGTTCAACCCATTAAAACACCCCACAGCCATCAAAATTACCGACCATTACCATGAACTCCGGTCACCCACCTAGATCCGGCCATATGCAGATCTGGGAATCCCATGGCTGCATCTCCCCTTGATAGCAATCGCAAACCGCTAAACAGCTGCTACTCAGCCGTGGGCAGCCCCTCAGTCACGGTTGCTCGGAAACAGTGAGCGTTTCCGCTGTTTTGCATTTTTACGACGTACCGTCGCGTCGTTTCGGCTCCCCGTCGTTCACTCTCGCTATTGGAGACTTCTGTCAGCCCCCAACTGCTCCTACGGGTGTTTTCTGATGCCACGAATGTCTCCTACGATGCTCAACGTCGTAGGCCTTGCGTGTAACTAATCATTCGTTCCGGATAGTTGATACGGCTTCCCAGAAAGTCGTAGAAACGCCAACCGGCACCCTACTCGCTATTGGGATCTTGTTTCGCTGTTTTGGTCGCTGCCCGAGGATTGGCTAGTGTGGAATCTTAATTGGAAACTGGATTTGGAGCGTGTTCTATTTATTCCCACCCCTGGCGTCGCTACCCGACGCCAGTGTAGCTCTCGCGTCGTGTTGAGGTAAGTCTCTCTCCGTAGGAACCCACACCGCATGTTAACAAGATGAAAACAGTAATTTTATTGTGTTGGTTAATTCACTAATTGAAGATAATGAATACGGGACTGTAGGTTGGTGTGATGATTGGTGTTTGGGCACGTAGGCAGAACTGGACTCCTTGATCTTGTGACTATCAGCACGCCCCTTTTAAGGCAAGTGAAACTTGCCAACTTTTGCTTAGGGCCATGTTTTTAGGCCACTTCCTTGCTTTTAGCATAAAAGAGACTAGACAGTGAAATGATAGCTATCTAGAAGCAACTTTAAGATCTAGCTTGACAACGAAGCAAGATCTATCACCATGCCATATCATCATGCATTGTTATCTGTCACGTTTAAATTTCTTATCTGTACGCACTTTTAATTACCATTCATTGCATCTTACATGTCATCCAAGTTGATTGTTGCATTCGTAGCACACGCTACAATACTTGTACTTCCTTGTCCGGTTAGGTGCACCCCTATGCCAATCATGAAAAACACTTCCTGGACTCGTGATCCAGAAGTGGGCCACGTGTGTTGGTCAAAAGCCAATGCCCGATTTCCTTGTCCGGCTAGGTGCACCCCTATGCCAATCATGAAAAACACTTCCTGGCTCGTGGTCCAGAAGCGAGAATTCACGTTCGGGGGTAAGGCCCTGGCTCGATACACGTGGAGGGGTAGGGATAAGCGATCACTTGAGTTAGGAGTTGGCCACACAGCCACTCTAGCTAAAAGGCGTAATCTCTGTGCACGACGTGCTTACTAGACTTGTACTTGTCCTTGTGAATGTTTCTTGTAAAACTTGATATCCATGCCATTATTTAAATGCCATGCTCGTACTTTACTTTACATGTTGCACTCATACTTTAACTGCCATGTCATTACATCATGCTAGAACTGCTAGGTTGTTTTACTTCCACTTTCAGTTTCCTTGCACAAGTCTCTTGTAGACTTGCTGACATGTGCCCCTTGCTCTTTTGGGTGTCACATGTTAGACCCGGAGCCAGAGACCGTTGCTGAGTATGTGATGTTTTGCTGACGCTGAGCCTGAGCTCAAGTCAGTCCTGGAGGAGTTTTGTGGATACCGGTGACCTTTCTTAGCGACCACGCTGAGTTCTCCTTTTGTTTTAGGATTTCTGTTAGTTGTCGGTGCGTGGCACCTTTGTTTTGTACGTTGTACTTTTGTCGGACATGTTTGGGCCTTAGACTCTTTTTCTTTTAGCCTGGTGGCTTTTCTGCGATGTTGGAATTTATTATTATGGATATTCTGAGATGTATCTTTTGTCTCATTTCCTTATTATTATCTTTGTTTCGTTTCGCGTTACAATGACCTGCAGTTTAAAGTTGATTGACGCTTATCGGACTTGCAGCTTTGTAGCTTCAAGTCTGAGCGGACCTTCTCACCTCTCGCCTCCACGTTTTTAAGAAGCGGGGCGTGACAGATTTTGTTGGTGGCCCATGCAGGTCCCGTCTTGCAATTGCGAATTAACAGAACAACGATAATAATGGAATGTCCATTAAATAAATTGCAACATCCGAGTCATAAGCCTTGAGTCTAGTCGTTCTCTTATGTCACTAGGTGGTAAGAAGACTTAGTTAGACGTCTGTGCTTGCTAGTTAGCAGCCCTGATTGTTAGTTAGACTCCCTGCTAGCAATTGATTTAATTGTCGTAGGAGTTACCTTAGTGGTTCTTGTCTAACTCTGACCATAGTAGACTTCTAGAATTCCTTTTGTCGTTCACTTAGGTTCATCGATTTCGGACCAAGCTGGATGCATTTCATTACCGTCTAGCCCCTTAGAAAGTCTTAGCGCTTAGTTTCTTAATCTTTGGTTGGTCGACTGTAGAAGTTTCCATGTAGATTTTCCTGGTTCATATCCTAGGCGTATGTATGTATGATCATCCGACCAATTACCTTGCCTCAATTCACGAGATCGCCTCATGACGATCGTCGTCAATTTTCGAATCGCTCCGTTACAAATCTTGAATCTTCCGAAAGTATTTTTCGATTTCCTTTTCCCTAAGTCTAAATTTGTTCAAAAATTTAATATATATACTTATACTTCGTGCTCTTTCATTGACGTAAAATTTTTTTTAAAAAAATTTTGTCGAAATTTGGTATACTAGCTTATGGTATTTTTCCAGCCTATGCTTTTCGTACCTATGTAAATACCTTGTCCCTTCATATATTAATTTTATTCTGAACCGTACCTTATTTTGCCCAATTCGATTTATAATTTTCCTTCCTGATTTATGCCATTCATATACTTTTCAAGTCACTTGGGATTTCAGCTTTCAGCAAGACGATTTTATGCTCATCGTTTTCTCTATTTCAGATCTTTGTAAACTTACTATTTCATAACCACTTCCCGACTTAGACCCTCCATAATTTGGTTTTTAAAGCTTTGCTATCAATTTTGATAATTCCACTACTAAGTTATTATTATCTTTCCGTTCACCATACATACTATTAGAATAAATTCTAAACTAAATTGAATTTCAATTATTTTTATATGTCCGTACCAGGTTTGTGTGCTCGTATGTTAAGAGCTTTGTGTAAATCAGCTCTTTTTGGCAAACCCTGGTTCCTCTAAAAGTAGTTTCAATATTGATTATTTCAAAAAAAAATTTCCTAGCTTAAAGACTTTGAAAGCAATTAACATGAGCTTAAATTCTTCAGTTACTTAATTTCATTCTTTGACTTTCAAAACTTTTGCCAACATTATATTTAATTACTAACGTATAATATTTTCTAAACCACATCCTTAATATTCGTGTATATGATTTACTTCCTTTTATAATGATTTTATATAAACCAATAAACCATTTTCTCTTATTATGTATATTCGACTCAAACTTATTTTGAACAACTCGTTTTATCGATCTCCAAATATTTTATACAGACGAGGACTTCAACTTTTGAAGTACAACAGTTTTCAAATTTCACATATTTTAGCTTATGCTATTTACCCTATTTCCTTTTCTGTATCCTATAAAAGTATCACTACATCTCCCTTTCCTCTACCAAAGCATTCACAAGTAAATCGCTGTTTCACCTAACCAAGCTGTCTCATTGTATTCGTCCTATCTGAACTCGTGCTTATCGGTCCTTCCCTCGTCACGCTTCGACCTCTAATCTTCCTCTATTGCTTTGGCTTTAGTGCCCGTCAATGTCTGTTTCAACTCTAAGTTGTTAGTAGGCACTTGGACCTTGTGATGTTGTCGTAGTGCATGTACCTAAGTTGTGTATGTGGGCTTGAATGAGTGTACTCTCCCATAGTATATTAACGTTTGCCTATTGTGTGATATATATATACTCGGAGTTATTCGTGATATTATGAAGTTGTTTGTGTGTTAGTATTTATAGATTTGTGTGTGGTTAGCTATACCATACTAGGGATGTCTGTGTATTTAGGAATCAGTGTTGGAATATCTAGTGGGGCGTATGTAGTTGGAGATACTTATGATGGTTGAATAATATGTTGGTAATGATGTATAGTGATACTAGGGTACTTATAGTTAAATGTGCATGCCTATTATATGACCCATATGTTAGTACGTGTGAGCGCGTGCTCGTACGTAGACATGTATTGTGCTTAGACGTAAGTAGTTATGTTTTGTTGCATGAGTATATAGGTGATATACATATGGTAGTAGGATTATAATTTTGATTGGCATTGCTTGCTTTTACGGATGTTGTATGAGTGTATACCATGAGATATACACGACTATTGCATACCTTAACTATGAATGAAGTAGACGTGTTGGTACACTAATTATAGGTAATAGGATTTGGTGTGAATATATGTTATACATGTGTGTGACTACACGGTGAATATATGTATGCTGATGTCTGTATTATTATTATGGTATATAAAGTGAATGAACTATTTGAGTATTACCTGACTAAATATTAAGTGTGATGGACATATGGTATGTATATAGGTTGTATTGGTAGATGTGTATACATTGGAGTGGTATTGGTATAAGTATAAATACTGTGTTACGTATATAGAGTATTCTGATATGTATTTCGAGTCTCACTCAAGCTTGAGTGGGTATACTCCAAGTAAATTGTTATGAATGTCTGTAGTTGCATATAGCAATGTTTGATGCATGTATAGTGATAGGAGTGTTTATGCCTGGTTGTGTTACGCACATGATTGTGGGTCTCTATACCAGTATATAGTTATAGGTGTTGGTCTTGTGGTATAGTTATTTACTAAGGACTTGCATGTGTGAACGTATGTGTGCTAGCTAAACTAGGTGTGTAGATGTGCTGAGTATTAATGGTATGATTGGTATCTATGAATGAAATGTTAGCGTGTATAGGTGTGCACCATGCACGGGTAAGTATGTGCCTAGTTATAAGTTTTGGTGACTATGATATGTGTGACGTGTCGTGAGTATAGTTATAGGGCCGTATGTGATGTGAAGTTATGGTGAAATATTTGCATACATTTGAGTGACTATATATATTGTGAAATAATAGTAGTGGTGAATGTATATTAGATATAGTGAAACTTGATTTAATAACGGTATGGTGCGACTACATGTGTCGTTATTGGATGTATACTAGGAGATATAGGGAGTAGTGTATCCTTATTATTTTGTTCATGAGTGTTATCTATACGTAGAGTAATGATTGTATTTACTAGCGTAAGACTATTCTTATGTGAGTGTCTGAACTATTGTTTTGTGCTAGGTAAGTAGTAGTTGTATAAGGGATGTATGCATATATATATGATTGAAATACGTGTATGAATTTGACTGGCTATGATAGGTATAAGAGTATAATGTGCGTGAATAAATACATGTTAGTAGTGTTAAAGTTTGACTACCTAGTGCATATATAAGCACTTGTAATGACTATACATGAGTGAATTATAATGCGATATGATTGGGATAGTTACTAGAGCTACTAGATATGTTAGAAAGTTCGAGGACGGACTTTGTTCTAAGGTGGGTAGGATGTAACAGCCGGTACTCGCTATTCGTCATACAGCTGTGCGTATATCAATTTCGAGTACCTGATTGGTTTTGTTGCCTTTTATGTGAGTCGTGTGGTTAAGTTGATAGGGCCGTATCACCTTGGTTGCATCCTTAGCAAGCCACCGTGACGCGTGCCCAACTTAGAATTACCGTCGCCTTTGGACCCCGTATCCTATGTACGCTTTATGTGCACGTAGTCTTGTTCGTGCACGTAATTATTTTAGACTTTTTCCGTAACCGAACCCTATAGTGTGATATGCCGTTGTGACCCTCTCTGAGAGTATTAAAATTGTGGTGTTAATTGGGAACGTTATTTCACGGGTCGTTCTCCCACGATTTGATCTTATTTGAAGAGACGTCACGATTTTCACTTTTGTCGCTAGACCTTTTTATTTTTAATTTCATTTCTCAATGTCAAAATTATGATCCGTCTTCTCTGTCTTCCTTCTCCAACCGTTACGGTCACCCCAGTATTTATTTCACAATTTTAGGGCTCCGTTTGACTCACTTTCACTTTTTGCCCAGCCAATTATTTTTTTAACCCTGAGTTTTGAGTATAACCCACAAATTATTTTAACTACTCTTTCCCCTAACCTAGCCCACGTTTTCCTATAGGGCCCAACTCCTTGGGTTTGCACTCTTCAGCAAGAGAAAGGGGTTGAGACTTTTATAATAGAGGATAACAACTATTTTTCTTATCAAAAACAATTTAACCCTAACCTACGCCCTAGCCTAGCCCATGTGATGCATCAGCCCTTCTATTAAAATAACTATTCTGACCTAGGCTCAACACCCACGTGATTGCCAGCCCACACTATTCAATTATACCCTAGGGCCCTATAAAATGAGATGTAGGTCTTTTCTCCCAGCCAAAAGCTAACTAGCAGCCGCTGCCTCTTAAAAACTCCGAGCGACTGCACTTCTCCCTTCGCGCAATCGACCCAGGGGCTCTCCGACCAAACCACGTCTCTCCTGATGCCCCTACCCATCGCCGGAGCACCCACCGGCCATCACCAAAGCCCGCGGCCTCCTCTAAGAACGGCACCGACGATCGGACCCCCTCATCAGAGTTCGTAGCCCAGCGCTGCAGCGGCACCGCCAAGCGCCAGCGACCCCCGTCGGCGTAACCCCCTCTCCCTCTCTACTCACGACGACACACCCCACCCCGATCTCCGGCAACCGTGCCGCCTAGCGACCACCTCCCCATCCTCTTCAAGACGCCGTCAAGCCTCCCCATGGTTACCGCAGCTTCCGGCCATCTCCACCAGACCCGTGGCCATCTCCAGCCAGTCCAACCACCACGCGAGCCTCCTCCTCTCATCCCTACAACCCTAGCCGTTGATCAACAGATCTCCCCTTGGCCGAGACTCCCTATACAACTGTTCAACCCATTAAAACACCCCACAGCCATCAAAACTACCGACCACCACCATGAACTCCGGTCACCCACCTAGATCCGGCCATATGCAGATCTGGGAATCCCATGGCTGCATCTCCCCTTTACAGCAACAGCAAACTGCAAAACAGCTGCTACTCAGCCGTGGGCAGCCCCTCAGTCACGGTTGCTTGGAAACAGTGAGCGTTTCCGCTGTTTTGCATTTTTACGACGTACCGTCGCGTCGTTTCGGCTCCCCGTCGTTCACTCTCGCTATTGGAGACTTCCGTCAGCCCCCTACTGCTCCTAGGGGTGTTTTCCGATGCCACAAACGTCTCCTACGATGCTCAACGTCGTAGGCCTTGCGTGTAATGAACCATTCGTTCCGGATAGTTGATACGGCTTCCCGGAAAGCCGTAGAAACGCCTACCGACACCCTACTCGCTATTGGGATCTTGTTTCGCTGTTTTGGTCACTGCCCGAGGATTGGCTAGTGTGGAATCTTAATTGGAAACTGGATTTGGAGCGCGTTCTATTTATTCCAACCCCTGGCGTCGCTACCCGACGCTATTGTAGCTCTCGCGTCGTGTTGAGGTAAGTCTCTCTCCGTAGGAACCCACACCGCATGTTAACAAGATGAAAACAGTAATTTTATTGTGTTGGTTAATTCACTAATTGAAGATAATGAATACGGGACTGTAGGTTGGTGTGATGATTGGTGTTTGGGCACGTAGGCAGAACTAGACTCCTTGATCTTGTGACTATCAGCACGCCCCTTTTCAGGCAAGTAAAACTTGCCAACTTTTGCTTAGGGCCATGTTTTTAGGCCACTTCCTTGATTTTAGCGTAAAAGAGACTAGACAGTGAAATGATAGCTGTCTAGAAGCAACTTTAAGATCTAGCTTAACAACGAAGCTAGATCTGTCACCCTGCCATGTCATTCATGCATTGTTATCTGTCACGTTTAAATTCCTTATCTGTACGCACTTTTAACTGCCTGCATTGCATCTTACATGTCATCCAAGTTGATTGTTGCATTCGTAGAACACGCTACAATACTTGTACTTCCTTCTCCGGCTAGGTGCACCCCTATGCCAATCATGAAAAACACTTCCTGGACTCGTGATCCAGAAGTGGGCCACGTGTGTTGGTCAAAAGCCAATGCCCGATTTCCTTGTCCGACTAGGTGCACCCCTATGCCAATCATGAAAAACACTTCCTGGCTCGTGGTCCAGAAGCGAGCATTCACGTACGGGGGTAAGGCCCTGGCTCGATACACGTGGAGGGGTAGGGATAAGCGATCACTTGAGCTAGGAGTTGGCCACGTAGCCACTCTAGCCAAAAGGCGTAATCTCTGTGCACGACGTGCTTACTAGACTTGTACTTGTACTTGTGAATGTTTCTTGTAAAACTTGATATCTATGCCATGATTTAAATGTCATGCTCGTACTTTACTTTACCTGTTGCACTCATACTTTAACTGCCATGTCATTACATCATGCTAGAACTGTTAGGTTGTTTTACTTCCACTTTCAGTTTCCTTGCACAAGTCTCTTGTAGACTTGACATGTGCCCCTTGCTCTTTTGGGTGTCACATGTTAGACCCTGATCCAGAGACCGTTGCTGAGTACGTGATGTTTTGCTGACGCTAAGCCTGAGGCCAAGTCTATCCTGGAGGAGTTTTGCGGACACCGGTGACCTTTCTTAGCGACCACGCTGAGTTCTCCTTTTGTTTTTGGATTTCTGTTAGTTGTCAGTGCGTGGCACCTTTGTTTTGTACGTTGTACTTATGTCGGCCATGTTTGGGCCTTAGACTCTTTTTCTTTTAGCCTGGTGGCTTTTCTACGATGTTGGAATTTATTATTATGGATTTTCTGATATGTATCTTTTGTCTCATTTCCTTATTATTATCTTTGTTTCGTTTTGCGTTGCAATGACCTGCAGTTTAAAGTTGATTGACGCTTATCGGACTTGCAGCTTTGTAGCTTCAAGTCTGAGCGGACCTTCTCATGTCTCGCCTCCACGTTTTTGGGAATCGGGGCGTGACACTTATCATCGATCTCTACAAAGCTGGAAGTTGAGTCGTTGAGGGGCCAGACATATGCATATATTCAAGTAGATGAAAATGCGAAAGTACGCCAAAATTGCAAAAAAAATTTCATTTATTACAAATGGAAAAGTAACGAAGACAGAAAGATTGCAAGAAACCTAAACTAAGGCATGCCGACCTAAGAGGGAGGAGGAGCACCCCCGGATAAGATGTTGGTGAAAGCTTCCATCGCCTCTGTAAACCTTACCGTGAGCTTTGCCTTCTCTTTCGCAGCGGCCTCCTTGAGCTCGACAGCTTTGGCCAGAAATTCAACGGCCTCTACCTTGCATGCCTCCGCCCACCTCTCAGAGTCGGAAGCTTTGGCTTGGACCTTGATCGCTTCCTTCTTAAAAGTGTCAAGCTCCATCTTGAGCTGAGCCTTCTCTGTCCTTCACTGAAGCTCGACAGACTTGCAGAGGTCCGACAAGGACGAGATACTATTTTTAGTATCTACAACAGCCCACTCAGCCATTGCCTTAGCCGCAAGGGCTTTCTTCAAGTCCTCCTCCGCTCCCTCGTCCAAGCCTCGAGCTTGAATGCCTTGTGCTCTATGTCTACCACCTGTCGACCTCCTTTGATCAAGTCGATGGCTTGAAGATGCAACACGGTGCCGAGGACAGACATCTACAGAAATGATTAGCCAGGGATGGCTGACTCGGGCGTCAATAGGCAGAAGGCAGACGACATACCTGGTATACGCTCCCCATAAAGAAGTTGGCCACCCTTTCGAGGTCCAACCTCTGAAGAAACTCCAAGTCTCTAGGGAGAATCGAGTTCTCCACCAATCGAGCAGTCATCCCAAAGTCCAACATGGCTGACTCCTCCATCCCAACGGTGAAGGGAGGTTGGTAAGGGTCACCCCATACGTGCCCTCAGGAGCGAGACAAAAGCTGATTGAGAAGTAGAGCTCGATCAAACTCGGCAGGGATCGAGCCAACTAAAGGAACGAGTGATACAATGCCGCCCAAGGCCACTTATCCAGAAGGGGCACATGGGAGATTGAGACACCAAAGAAGTCTCGATCACCCCCGAGACTCGAGAGGGGTGACCCCCATGCCTTTAGCCATGGTCGAAGGAAGAGGATTCTCCTCCTCCACTCGCCTCCTTTTTTCGGGCTCCTCCTCCCCTTAGGAGGACATCTCCCATTTCTGGCCGACAGCTTTGATCGGCTCAGCGAAAGTGGTATCGATGTCAACCACCACCATCAACTCCGAGACCACAACAGAGGCAAGGGGCACAGAAGTCCGAACGGGGGCCTGACTTAAGACCTCCCTTGAGGGGACACAGGAAGAAGTCCTTGAGGTATGCATAGCCTCACCCTCTTCGGAAGAAGAGCTTTGGTTAACTGCGAGGGGAGATCGAGAGCTCGACCCCTCATCCTGAGTGCTCGACCATTTAGCACAAGCGCTCGGCCTATTGACGCTCCTCCTTTTCTTCTTCAGCTCCCTCCAAACCCGATCCATTCCAGAGTCATCACTCCGGTGATTTTCGTTCGTCATATCTATTAACAACGGACATAATTATTGTGAGTGGCTGTAATAAAGTCATTGAGTCAAAATACATTACCCGGGCTCCACAAAAGAGTCTTCAACTTATGATCATCCAATAGATACTAAGTCGACCTCTCTCACCTCGGTCGACCTAGAAGAAGCTTAGCCTCCTCAACCTTGCCTGACAACAACCTGGCATTGACATCATCCGGTGGTAACCGGGACTCTCAATCAAGCTCAGGATTTAGAGAACTCCAACTATTGAGCATCGGTCCCAGGTCAGGACGGACGACAAACACAAAGGTATCATTCCACCCAGGGTCAAAAATCGGAAGGTCGTGTATAATCCTCACTGTCGGGCGAGCAACGATATGGTACCACACTTGGCGAGAGTCGGCTATTATCCGAAAGAAATACTTGAATAGCTCAAGGGATCATCAAACCCACAGAGCTCACAAAGCACGATGAAGCCAACTAAGGGGGAAAATCTTGGGGTGCGAGTCTACAAATGGAAAGCTCCGAAGAGCATATAACCTCTACGATGAAGGAATGAAGAGGGAACCAGAGTCCTATATGAAAAGCTTTAAGATACACCCCAACCTCATTCTTCCATGGAAAACACACACTCTCATCTGAATTGGGCACCATAATCCAAAAAGGATGGCAGAAACAACATCGCCAGACCTCAGCAGTCAGATCGAGAGAAAACCTAGGGGCCATCTCTAAGATAACTCCAGTAACCTTCAAGCTCAAATCCCTCGGACGAATGGGATGGTCTGGTTCAATACAACCCCCTTTTCCCTTTACAAGAACTTCCTCGCATCGAGGGGGCCTAAGGCACGCCATAAGCTCCTCATAGGTTGGTTCCTTCATTATAACTGGAGCGAACATACCTGAAGGATCTAAAGAGAGTCAAAGTCAGTCAGGAGGGAATACCTTAGGAAGAACAAGCAATCACCAAGAAGGCGACGCTGGAAGCAAGCTTTCGTAACAAAGAAGAAGGGGAAGCAGAAAGATCTCTTCTTCTTCCACACTTTTTTTATACGAAGGAATTCAACCGACTGACGGTCGATGGACAACACGTGTCTAAAGCCAGCCACAAGAAACAACGGAGATCAATTCAAAGACGAAAGGGTTTTAGCGGCACAAATCAAGTCAAATGTTTCGAAAATTGTGTGCATTTAAGGAGATTACACATCATTCGGTCTCAATCGGCACAGTTTCTGAGGCACAAATGATGGAGGCCATTGTTAGTTCACGGGTACGGATCCTACTGGAGTATTTGTGCACCCAATCCATTTGGAACCCGCAACCTGATACCTGTCACTCAAGGCGGGGTGTTGCCGAGTCAGACGAACGTATCGTTCGACCGTTAGGCTTGCGCTAATATTCAAGGTGATGTTAATTTGGCTGAGTAAATGGGCAGTCGTTATCTCCAATGCCGGAGGAGATCGTGCTTGAATCAATGAGGGATGGTTACATACAATCAAAGAGGAACAACTTATAAATGGACGAAAGGACAAAGGTAAAGGGGTTCACATCTCAAGGTACGAGATCTAAGACATAGAACACTACTTTCTCAGCTGATATTTCTTATATTACAGAGCTAGCGACGTCAGATCTGAGGCAAACCTCTGTGGGTCGATCTCAGCTTCTTATAGCTCCCTCTCATCCTTATGTTCCCAAACTAACTTAAGCATCAGAGGGAATTTGGGTCGAAACCTAGATCCGACCCCCCCTAACGTGTCCATGTGGTGCATATCAACGAACCACGATCCTCCGTGAGGGTCGTTACCGAGCTTCCCAGCCTCGTACGATCAACGCATTGGCTTATCAAGGGTCGATCGAGCACCGCATAATCATCTACATCCATCACTCGACGCAGGTTCTTCCAACCAGGGTCCCACTTCACTCGCTGACGAGGCTCCAGCTCGGCACCAAGGGCACACGTCAGATTGACAACTGTCTCGGTCATTTTTGACCTTAATAGTAACCATACATGATACTGTCACTCTTGATACCTGGGAAATGCTCGTCTGGAAATGATATCGATGTTTTTATGTAACCATTAATTGATGATCTGAAGCTTTTATGGGAACAAGGTGTGGGTACTTTCGATGCATTTACAAAGCAAAATTTTTGCATGTGTGCTATTGTTTTATGGACCATTAATGACTTTCCCGCATATGCTAATCCATCTAGTTGGTCGATGAAAGGTATGACGACATGCCCGATTTGCACGATAGGTTTTGAAGGTAAATTGCTAAATTATAGCCGTAAGTTTTGGCAGAACAGAAGATGGTTTCCTGTCGGTCACAGTTATAGGAGACAGTGGTAGTTGTTTGAATGTAAAATCGAACGCAGAGAAGCACCAGAAAAGCTAAGAAAAGGAGACATATTTGAAGCACTTCACCCTTTGCAGAGAGTGAAGTTTGTGATGAAAAGATATAGCAAAGAGAACCATCTTGGTGTTAGAAGGCAGATTACAAGGGGAAAAGGAAAGGACAAGTGCAAGTGCAAATCCAAAAAAAGAAAACCTCGAATGTCTCATATAGATTTTGACACATCAGATGGTTGAATACTCCCCAGTGGATGGACAAAGTTCAGTATTTTCTACCAATTGTCATATTGGATGACTTTGAAAATACGTTACAACCTAGACATTATGCACGTTGAAAAAAAAATTTGTGAAAATCTATTGTATACCTTGTTGCAAGACACAAACAACTCGAAATATGGAGTAAATGTGAGGCTTGATTTAAAAGAATTGAAGATGCATCCTGAATTGCAAGCCATACAAAAGGAAAATTACAAGTATGGCCTAGCAGCTTCTCGGGTCATACATTTAAGAGATGAGATCCATAATCTTTGTTTGTGTCTCAAGTCCATGAAGACACTATATGGATATGCTTCAAATATATCAAGATGTGTGCATGTAGATCAGATGAAGATTTTCGGATTGAAGACCCATGATTATCATATCTCGCTACATTAGTTGCTTTTAGTTGCATTACGTTATGTCGAAAAGAAACTGGTAACAGTTTTGATCCAATTCCGTAGGTTCTTCAAACAGGTTTGCTCGAAGGTAATAGACGTTGGTGAGTTTGAACAGTTAAAGGCGTGTGTTATCCTTACATTGTGATAGTTGATGATTATTCACGTTTTACTTGGGTATTATTTTTAATCGATAAAATTGATGCCTTTAGTAAATTCATAATATTTTTCAAACGTATTCAAACATTGCATTCTACACAAAAAAAAATCGTACCGATCATGGTGGTGAATTTGAAAATTACGATTTTCAATTTTTTTTGTGAAAAACACGACATCTAACATAATTTTACTTCTTCTAGAGCTCGTCCACAAGATGTGGTAGTTGAGAGAAAAAAATAGAACATTTTAAGAGTGTGCACAGACAATGTTGTATGAGAGCAACCTTCCAAAGTATTTTTAGGTGGAAGTAGTCTCTACCGCGTGCTATGTTAAACATAGGGTACTCATTAGAACACCTTTTCAAAAGATCCATATGAACTCTTGTACCAAAAGTTCCTGTAGTGTCTTATTTTCGTGTCTTTAGTTGTAAATGATACATCCTAAACATCAAAGATAACCTAGATAAATTTGAATCCAAAGCTAATAAAGGCATATTTATCGGTTATTATAACGCACCGCTTCCCAAAAGACACCGGAAGCGAGAACGTTACGCGGTCCGCTTGAACTAGAGCGGTGAGCGTCTGTGATAAAAACACAGGGGAGGTCCTTGCATTTGCGTATCAGAACAATCCGAAACATTCAAAAGTTAACAGCCACATCCAGATATATAATGTTCGTACACGAAATTAAACAACAAGCCACAGCTGGGCTAAAGTAGCAACAAAGAACGTACACAAAGCAATAATAACGTCTGAAAGTAAACTAAGGAAAGCAGTAAAGTGTGAGTCCACTAGTCCTCTGCTGGGAGTGACTCGGCGTCAGGGGCGAATTCCTGGCTCTCCAAGTCGGGCGTCTCAAATGGATCTCCCGGGTACTCAAGTTCATAATCTAACATACATCAAAAAACATGAATGAATGTCAGAAAGGGGTCTGCAAGAAAAGGTTAGCAACCCAAAACAAGATATACAAACGATATGAATTTAAGAGCCATTTAATATTTAAAAGAGATAACTGCAGCAAGATTAACAAGACAATTATAATGAAACGAAGGAAAACATTCCTAACATGCAGTTCTATGCAGTTTCAATAAGTAAGGTTTGCTTGAATTCGTTAGCATATCAATTTTCATGAGACCACGTTAGCGTTGCAAGTATCATGTCAATGGTTCATATCTATCATAGGGTTCTCGCCTTTAGGTCGTGATGAGTAAGTCATTCTTCTCACGGGGGCTTACAGTGATTGACGCTAACCCACCGCATGTGGGTGGTGCTCTTGAAGAGAGGACCCTTTCATACGCCTAGTGGCCGCTCAACCCTAACCGCACCCCAATTTTGTGCTGGAACACGAGCTAGCCTAGTCGACTCACACGACATCACGAATTCACTATTCCGCCTTCGAGGCGATCGATTTTCACGATGTCTCAACTTGTTAAACATTTCAAGACTTGCAGAAATTTAATGTTTGTCAATATTAATTTGTTATTACAACATTTTCAAAAAAGCAAAAGTGGATTAAATAACATTTACAAAAATTTTAATATAACGTTGAACATGAGATTTTCCAAACAAGCTACAGAAAACAATTTTTCTTCGTCGTTGTTTAAATTTAAAGTATATCGTGTGATATGCCGTTGAGTCACAAATTTAGTCCAGAATGTCATGGCATCGTTTTCATGCGTCATTTCATGTATAGTTTTCAAGTTATACAACAATAAGTAAAAGTGACACAAAAACTCTCAGACTTCAAAAATTCATATCAATTTGCATACTTGCCTGTTTTTGGTGTTCTTGGTGTTGTCAGAAACGTCTCAACAAGTACTATGTACAGTGATGACGGTTCGCTGGTTTGATAAAACACAAAATCAGATTAAGCTATTTTCGACAGATTATGATATCAAAACAATTTGTACGACGTCTAATGATTCGATTTTATTAGGTTCTCTGTCCTATGATGTGGGTTGTAGCAAGTTAAAGGGTAGATCTACTAACCGGAAGTGCAGCAAAGGATCGGGATGCAACTATGGGTAACGGCGACGCGTACGACCCGAAACAGCGGTGTTGAGCGTCGAGGATCTGCTGTCGATTCACGGGGGAGGTGGCAGCGGCTGTCGGAGTCTCTGCAGGTGGTTATCGATGCCACGGGGAAGAGAGGGGCTATCCGTGGGTCATGTCAACATCACGGGGGGGCGAGAGGCGGCGGGGCTGTGTGTTGCACGGCCTGCTACCGTTCGCTGCTGCAGGATCACGGGAGGAAGATGGGGTGATGGTCTTGGAGTGGCAGGCCGTGAGGATGATAGGGTGAGGGTGCATCGGCTTGAGGGAGGAGATCTGGGCGAGGGGAGGTCGATGCAGCTGTTGTCGACACGAGGGAGGAGCTGGCGTCGCTGTGGAGGAGGAGAGCGCCGCTGTGAAGATAGGGAGGTCGACGGCGGGTACTGACAGGTCGGGGGTCGTGAGGAGGAAGCCGTGCGGTGACCTGGGCATGGATTCGAAAAGGATGCCATGGGTGCTCGTCGCGTGGAGATGGGCTGCGCGACGAGGGGTTGTGAAGGTGTGGAGATGGGTTGATGTGCATGGGCGAGGGAAGTCGACACGAAGAAAGGTAGGAGGCACGCTGTGGTTTAGTCACGAGGAGAAGAAACGACTGGCGGCTGCAAAATATAAGGAAATAGGGTTACCGGACTAGGGTTAGTTTTATAAAGAAATGAGTAGGCTGTGAAAGGTACCACACATGAAGAAGGAAGCCTAGGTTTCCTTATATGATAAAAAGTGGGGTTCAGCAATGTATAGCTGCACTAGGCTTAGGGTTTTAAGGTTAGATTTCCTTTCCCTTTTTTGGATGGCTGTGTGCATGTGTAACAGATGGGTGCGGCCAGAGGGGTAAAAAATGACTAGAGTTATAATAGGAAGTAGTATGAATTTTCGTTAATGGGATTTAATAATTTTAATCAAGGGAATTTAGGGCTAATCAATTGGGTTTAAAATGGAAAGCTCATTTGAGTTTTGAAATTTGAAATTTCGAATTTTGAATCAAAAATTTAAAACAAATTTTAATAAGGGACTTTTAAAATAATTTACTAGAAAGGATTAGAATAAGAATAATAATAAGTATGAAAAGAATAGAAGTGGATACGGGTACGGATATGGGTACAGAATCGTCAAACTACGGATATGGAAGAAAGTACAGGAGAGAAAAATACGGATACCATAATGATGAAAACCAGTAGTTATATCATACCCACCTTAAAACGATGCCGTCCTCGGAATCTTATCGGCTAAGGCATCAGAAATACATAAGGGTGACGCTCGCATCTCTCTCCTAATGCATATACACTATAAATGACCATCATGCCATATCTAAATAGTATTTCTAATACTAATATCCATACCAATAGTATTACCGCTGATAATAGTAATCGACGTTCATGCTAATGGTAGCAACAATGTACATACACACATCACTAATTACGTATTAACATAACATGTTTAATATAGTACCATCCTACAAATACAATCCAACCAATATTATACTCGGGCGAATAGTAACACTTTACTACACCACCACATCAATTTTCTAGCAGTAAGTGTGCCATCACCTCGCACACTCACATTATTACTAATACACAAAGTATTACCATAACGTATACACTCACAATCTATAATGATATAGTACCACATGTCACTTATACATACCACTAACACATAAATACAATCATTCTTAGTCTATTAACACTTCTATCATACAATCACTTTTACATACCACATATATACCATATACACATCGTAATACATATCACTACACGTATATACATGCATATATTATCTTACACCATACACAGATTTATATACGCCTTACTCAAAGTACTAGGGTCATCGTAATCTACCCACCTTAGGATCAAGTCCGTCCTCAGACTTCCTTAAATAGGCCTACATAGGGGTGAGCGGACGTAGACACAAAGGTCATTCTATCCCAGTCATACATACATTATACTGAAATAATATACATCCCTATGCATACACTTACTCGTATGTTACGCACTTTCAAATACTTATACATACGTCCATTTTACATACATATATATATATATACATACACTACTACACGCCTATCTCGTATCTATGTAGAACATATTTACACACACACCGGTATACACAACCATGGTAATTTATATAGGGCTAGCATACTATTACATACATTTATATGTGCGTAGTCACAACATACAACTATGCATACCTCCTGGTATACACATGCTCATATATCATCCCGCAGGGGTAATATTATAATCCTACTATACATAAATCACACTTATTTATACTATATATATATATACATACATATCTATAACTAACCACATACATATATACGCACAAGCACATGTCATACAAACTAACATATAAATCACATAATAAATCTGCACACACAACTATACGTATACCTATTATCATTACACCTAACATTCACATCACTGTACTAGCGTATATTTACAACCATTAACGCGTACGACTAAGTTACATATACTCCTAGTAACTAGCCAATACTAAATCTAATACACACAGATATTCCTATAGTGATATAGCTAATCACTCGCCCAAGTAGAAATATAATTCTTACTACTCTATACTCAGCTATGTACATATATATATATCACATATTACCATACATACACATACAACACAATAGACAATCACACTATACTAATATATTAAGGGTAAGCACACTCATACATGGATGGTATATAGAGATTCACACTCACGGGTCCATACTCCCTATCTATTTACATGCACCACAACAACACCACAATCAATGCTAATGGTCCCACTATACTTATACTAAAGCTGACATAAGTAATGATAAATACTAATGCGATAACTAAGCAATAGTGTAGGATTCAGAGTTGAATGATGCAACTGATTAATGTTGTGATGGACGGTTCCAGAGGTGGCATGGATAAAAGAGTAGTTTGGTTGGGTGACATAAAATATTTATGAATAATTAAATAATTAAGAAGATAAGGATATGTGTGAAAATAATAACATCGTTAGAAATTACGTTAAATAGCGAGTATACGGTAGAAGTTAAAACGTAAAATATGACTAGTCAAATAATAGTGAAAAGTAATATGTGCATAGTATTGTAGTGCTTGTTTTGTAAATGGAAATATGTTTCTTACAAAAAAAAATTTTAAAAAAACATATGATGGCAATGATTATAAGACTGGCACACAAAATATTGAAGTTCTTTTTAACCTAGGAAGGTACTTTAAGAGTATGTATGAATGACTGCTTTGAAATATGTTAGTAAGAAGAAAAAAGATGATACTAGCGAAATAGAAATAAAGTTTTTTTAAAAGAAGTTCATTACATGGGGAAAATAGAGTAGCTATACGAGGTCATGCGAAATAGAAGGGCGGAAGATGTATGTTAGCAAATTGCTATAAGATAGTAACTAAAGATCGTGTCAGAAGAGTTTCATAATCAAAATTGGGTTTAAGTCGGCTGAAGTGCAGAAAATCTAAGTAAAAGTTTTCGAAAGGATTTTAAACTTAGCAAAGAATTCAAAGAAAGAAATATCGAAAAATACTTTTTAAAAGACCCTGGGTCTGCAATGGGGAGGTTCATGGTTAAAGTTGGCGGACCTGAAGAGTTTATGTGAATCGAGGACAAGGATTAGGTTTAACGATCGAAACGTAAGGACGACTAAGAATTAACTCTGTGAAAACGCTACGATGGCTTTCTACGAACTTTAACTTGGAAGTGTAATGATTAGGAAATAGTAAAACCTAGGGAAATTAATCATTGGGTCGACTAAGGTTTAGCACTAAGGTTCATCAACGAACTAGACTGCGATAGGGAAACTAGGGTAAGGGTTCGTTAAGGATCGAGATCGAGATCTTATCTATAGACCTGGAATATCCTACGCTTCGAAGTCTACTCATTGCAGGCGTCTCAGGTTCGACTTGCACGGATGCGACAATCGCTACGTTCGGTTAGGCCCTAGATTCGATGAATCTAAGCGAAAGACTAACGAACTCAAAAGTCTAATATGCTTAGAGCTGGATGACCAATCGCTAGGGTGACTCCCAAGATGATAATAATAAGGCGTGGCTAGGATGTCTAACTAACGAGCACGAGCGTCTAACCAACTCTTCCTATTATCTGATATTGGGTTTCATATCATGCTGAGACAAGCTTTTCAAGTAATTTTGCGTACGAACTAATGCTGGATGTTTTGGCTAGTGATAAGGCTTCTCATTGTTCTGAATTTCGCAGTTGCAGGACCTGCATGGGCCACCACTAAAACCCGTAACGCACCGCTTCCCAAAAGACACCGGAAGCGAGAACGTTACACGGTCTGCTTGAACTGGAGCGGTGAAGCTCGAGTTCAATAAGCATCTGTGATAAAAACACAGGGGAGGTCCTTGCATTTGCATATCAGAACAATCAGAAACATTCAAAAGTTAACAGCCACATCCAGATATATAATGTTCGGACACGAAATTAAACAATAAGCCACAGCTGGGCCAAAGTAGCAACAAAGAACGTACACAAAGCAACAACAACGTCTGAAAGTAAACTAAGGAAAGCAGTAAAGTGTGGGTCCACTAGTCCTCTGCTGGGAGTGGCTCGGTGTCAGGGGCGAACTCCTGGCTCTCCAAGTCGGGCGTCTCAAATGGATCTCACGGGTACTCAAGTTCATAATCTGACGTACATCCAAAAACATAAATGTATGTCAACAAGGGGTCTACAAGAAAAGGTTAGCAACCCAAAACAAGATATACAAATGATATAAATTTAAGAGCCATTTAATATTTAAAAGAGATAACTGTAGCAAGATTAACAAGATAATTATAATGAAACGAAGGCAAACATTCCTAACATGCAGTTCTAAGCAGTTTCAAAAAGTAAAGTAAGGTTTGGTTGAATTCGTTAGCATATCAATTTTCATGAGACCACGTTAGCGTTGCAAGTATCATGTCAATGGTTCACATCTATCATAAGGTTCTCGCCTTTAGGTCACGATGAGTAAGTCGTTCTTCTCACGGGGGCTTCATGTCATTGACGCTAACCCATCGCATGCGGGTGGTGCTCTTGAAGAGAGGACCCTTTCATATGCCTAGTGGCCGCTCAACCCTAAACCCACCCCAATTTTGTGCTGGAACACGAGCCAGCCTAGTCGCCTCACACGACATCACGAATTCACGATTCCGCCTTCGAGGCGCATGATTTTCATGATGTCTCAACTTGTTAAACATTTCAAGACTTGCAGAAATTTAATGTTGTCAATATTAATTTTTTATTACAACATTTTCATTAAGCAAAAGTGGATTGAATAACATTTATAACAATTTTAACATAACGTTGAACATGAGATTTACCGAACAAGCTACAGAAAACAATTTTTCTTCGTCATTGTTTAAAATTAAAGTATATCGTTTGATATGCCGTTGAGTCACAAATTTAGTCCAGAATGTCATGGCATCGTTTTCATGAATCATTTCACGTATAGTTTTCAAGTTATACAGCAATAAGTAAAAGTGACACAAAAACTCTCAGACTTCAAAAATTCATATCAATTTGCATACTTACCTGTTTTTGGCGTTCTTGGTGTTTCGGAAACGTCTCAACAGGTACTACATACGGTGATGACGGTTCGTTGGTTTGATAAAACACAAAATCAGATTAAGCTGTTTTCGACAGATTATGAAATCAAAACGATTCGTATGACATCTAATGATTCGATTGTATTAGGTTCTCTATCATATGATGTGGGTTGTAGTATGTTAATGGGTAGATCTACTAACCGGAAGTGCAGCGTAGGATCGGGATGCAACATGGGTAACGGCGACGCGTACGGGTCCGAAACAGCGGTGTTGAGCATCGAGGATCTGCTGTCGACACACGGGGAGGTGGCAGCAGCTGTCGGAGGCTCTACAGGTGGTTATCGATGCCTCAGGGAAGAGAGGGGCTATCAGTGGGTCACGTCAACGTCACGGGGGCGCGAGAGGTGGCGGGGCTATATGTTGCATGGCCTGCTGCTGTTCGCTGCTGCAGGATCACGGGAGGAAGATGGGGTGAAAGTCTTGGAGTGGCAGGCCGCAAGGATGACGGGACGAGGGTGCAGCGGCTTGAGGGAGTAGATCTGGGCGAGGGGAGGTCGTTGTGGCTGTTGTCGACGCGAGGGAGGAGCTGGTGTCACTGTGGAGGAGGAGAGCACCGCTGTGAAGATGGGGAGGTCAACGGTGGGTGCTGACAGGTCGGGGGTCGCGAGGAGGAAGCCATGTGGTGACCTGGGTGTGGATTCGAAAAGGAGGCCACGAGTGCTCTTCACATGGAGATGGGTTGCGCGACGAGGGGTTGTGAAGGCGTGGAGATAGGTTGATGTGCGTGGGCGAGGGAAGTCGACGTGAAGAAAGGAAGGAGGCGCGCTGTTGTTTAGTCGCGAGGAGAATAAACGACTGGCGGCTGCTAAAGTTTAGTCCTAGGGTTTTTTATATATAAGGAAATGGGGTTGTAGGACTAGGGTTAGTTTTATTAAGAAATGAGTAGGCTGTGAAAGGTACCACATGTGAATAAGGAAGCCTAGGTTTCCTTATATGATAAAAAGTGGGGTTCAGCAATGTATAGCTGCACTAGGCTTAGGGTTTTAAGGTTAGTTTCCCTTTCCCTTTTTTTGGATGGCTGTGTGCGTGTGTAACAGATGGGTGCGGCCAGAGGGGTAAAAAATGACTAGAGTTATAATAGGAAGTAGTATGAATTTTCATTAATGGGATTTAATAATTTTAATCAAGGGAATTTAGGGCTAATCAATTGGTTTAAAATGGAAAGCTCATTTGAGTTTTGAAATTTGAAATTTCGAATTTTGAATCAAAAATTTAATACAAATTTTAATAAGAGACTTTTAAAATAATTTACTAGAAAGGATTAGAATAAGAATAATAATAAGTATAAAAAGAATAGAAGTGGATACGGGTACGGATATGGCTACAGAATCGTCGAACTATGGATACGGAAGAAAGTACACGAGAGAAAAATACGGATAACGTAATGATGAAAACCGGTCGTTACAGTTATTCTTTGCAGAGTAAGGCATATAGAGTTTATAACAAAAGAACTCTTAATATTGATAAAACTCAACATTTATCTCTTGATGAATCTATTAGTAGTTCTTCTCATGCTATTATTGATGATGATGATGATAATGTTGTAGACCACCTATTTATGATCATCCATCTAACTCACTTCATAGAGCATTGTTTGAGGAAACACATCACACCAACACACACAAGTAATTGGTAACAGTAGTGATGGTGTTATGACTAGGTTTCAAATTGAACACATGACACATGTTTCTTTTGTATCAAATAATGAGCCGAAAAAGGTAGCTGAAGCTTTTGTAGATATCTCTTGCATTGAGAAATGCAAGAAAAGCTTCTACAATTTGAAAAAAATCAAGTTTGGGAGCTAGTTCCAAGGCTAAAAGATGACCCTATCATTGGAACCAAATGGGTGTATAGGAAAAAAATGGATGAAGATCGAACAGTGGTAAGGAAACAAAGCAAGGTTAGTAGCTCAAGGCTATTGCCAAGAAGAAGGTATTGATTTTTATGAGACTTTTGCTCATGTAGATATATTAGAATCTATTAGAATGTTATTATCTTTTGCTTCTCACATGAATTTTAAATTATTTCAAATAGATGTTAAGAGTGTCTTTCTTAATGAATACATTAAGGAAGATATTTATGTTGAACAACCACCTGGTTTGTTCATGAAAAGCATGTTGATTATGTTTTTAAATAAAATAAAGCTTTATATGGTTTGAAACAAGTCCTAGAGCTTGGTATGAGATATTAAGAAAATTATTAATCAATTCTAATATAATGTTGGTAGAGTAGACACTAGTTTATTTATTGAGAAAATTGATAATGACATTATTCTTATTCAAATTTATGTTGATGACTCATTTTTGGATCTTCTAATGAAAACCTATGTCAAGAATTTGCTAAGTTGATGCCAGATGAATTTGAGATGAGCTATAAGGAAGAACTCACATTCTTTTTAGGATTTCAAATCAGGCTACTAAAGGAAGAGACATTCATCCACCAAACAAAATATGCAAAAGATCTACCCAAAATGTTTGGGATGGAGAATGCGACAAGGAAGGGTATGCCTATGGCCACTTCCATCTCCTTGGACAAAGATGAAAATGGCAAGAGTGTAGATCAAAGAACCTAAAGAGGTATGATTGGCTCTTTACTCTATCTTATTGCTAGTAGGCTGATATAGTGTTTAGCATTTTTGTTTGTGCTAGATTTCAGTCAGACCTTAGGGAATCATATCTTAAAGCAGTCCAACACATATTTGGGTATCTTAAAACCACATCGGATTTTGGTCTATTTTATCCAAAAGATATGTAATATCCCGTTTCAGCATATACGAGTATAATGTACGTATTTTTTGATGTATTTGTACGCATGAGATTTTTGGGTATTTTCATGAATTTTCCATAATTTTCTAATAAGTAAATTATTTTTAAAATAATTTTATAACATCACTTGAATTATATAAATGAAGTATTTGGATGAAATACTCTGTATTAGGATGGTATGGAGTATTATTTCATGTATTCTCATTTATTTAGAAATTAAATTCCTAATTTGACATGCCATGCCACCACCTCCTTGCTAGGTGTCATTTAGAGGGTAATTTTCACCTAACTCTTTACTAGGTGTCATTAGGACGATGAATCTCACCTAACTCCAAGATAGGTGGCATGAGGAGAGGAGATAAATTGATGATTCATCCATGGAATGAGATTTAAAAGGGGGAAATTTTTGAGAAAAGAAAAAGGAAAGAGAATTTTTTTATGATTTCATTCTCACTCTCACTCTCTCCTTTGGGCCACACCCTCCTCCTTGCTCATCCCTTAGCATGAAATATGCATGTATAAATCAAATATCCATTAGTAATTCTCCTTCCGTTTCCTTTTGTGATTTCCATTCACATGAATTTTTAGTAATTTTCATTTTTCATATATTTGATTTTAGTGTAGGTCTTGATATTCCATGGATTTTTCATGCTTTCATGCTCTAGTACTATGCATGTATAAATCAAATATGCTCAAGTGTAGGTTAAAATGAAATGCCTTGGAAGTCATGCTTATTTGCTAAATGTTCATCTTAGATGTCTTGATAAAGAATATGTGGAGGATAACAATGCTATGTTCTAATTTCCATATTCAAATTGCCATGGGGCTTAACATAACTATTCCATGTTCTAATTGCCATGCTAAGTATGCCATGTTAAATTCCATGTGTGCCATGTTTATGTTAAGACTAAGAGTGCTACAATCTCATGTTAATCTCCTCATGCGTTATGTTCATGTTGGTAAGTTAAATTTGTTAGTATGTCTCATTTTGTGCTCAAGTCAAATATTATGCCATGTCACATGATAGTAGGTTAATATGATAGTATATCTCATTTTGTGCTAATATCACACATAATACCATGTCCCATTATGCTAGGTTAATGTTAAGTTTCATTTAAAATGTTTAGTGCCATGTTTCTATCTGTTGTAGCATAGTAGTATCTTAATTTTATGTTATAATATGCCAATTTCACTTAGTAGCTTATTTCTAGTTTGCTACATGTTAGTATGCTTGCAATATGTGGTAACTCATAAAGTATGTTACATGTTAGCATATGTAGTAACCCATTTTTAGTGTATTCATGTTAATCTCATGTTGGTTCTTATAGCTAAGTTATGTTTCATGACAAATCCCTTCTATGTTTCATATTTATGACCATGCTAATTTCAAGTTAGTTCCATGGTTATGATTAGTTCCATTGGTTATGAATGTTGTATGTTAAATTCCTTCATGTTTCATGATTAGTTTATGATTATTACCATGTGCGAGCTCAGGCTAAGCTTAATGTTAGTTCACATTCTTAGACATGTTAGTTCCATGCTAATAGTTATGTACTATGTGTTGGGGTTTTGGCGGACCCTCAGAGCTCGGATCTGTGTCCGTCCTAAGTAGAACGGACCACAGGGGCTTAAAACACGCAGCGGAAAAACAAAACTAAAACTTTTAAGCCAGCTAAACTGTTTAGCCAGGCTCTAAGGGAGCCAGAACCTAGTCCGATCTTGCTACCTTAGGGTGGATCTGACCACCGCAAGAAAGATCTATACTAAAGCGACAAAATTAAATCTACACAAAAAATTACTTAACCACATACCCGAATCTTGGCCCTGGAGCAGGCAAGATGTACCGCACCGTCTTCTGATGCTCCTCGTAGCCGAGCAGCCTTGACTCGATCCGCCTGAGCCGCCTCGCACCCTCGAACCGATCCACCTGAGCCGACTTTCACCTCCAAGCCAATCACACGCGGTAGAAAGTTTCACTTGAGAAGAACCCGCGTCTTAGACGTCCGGATCTAAATCCAAACCCCCTTCGTAGTCTTGCCAAGACTAATCCGAAGAATAGGAAGAGAGAGAGAGAGAGAGAGAGAGAGAGAGAGAGAGAGAGAATAGTTTAGTCACTGATCGAGCTTGCTCTAAAAGTTTGAAACTACTCGATCGATGACTTGGTGTGCATCCCTATTTATATAGGGAGTCGGCACTCACTCTTTCGTTGCGAGCAATGTGGGACTTTTGCAAATGAAAGAAAAAATCAATTAAGCCAATTTAGCTTAATTTGTAGTTTAAGTGAGCTTTTCATAAAAGCAAACTTTAACTAATTAATTCTCTTCGCTCATTAAACTTTAGACACCAAACAAGCTATCAATCCGAAGGGCTTCGAATGGTGAACACGTATGAACCGACGAAGAAGAATTTCGACTTTGTTTGACCCCTCAAACAATTGCCTAAAGTTGGGCAAAAAATCGATTTTCGTAGCCGTCATTTGGGGTTTCAAAAAACCCGAAATGACTTAGTTGTGGGCACGCCTGCTAAGCTTAGCGGGCGCGCCCACCCAAGGAGAGCAAGGACGGGCCGCGCGCCCGCTGGGCAGCGGGTGTGCGCCCGCTGCAAGCAGCGGGCGCCTGCCCGCTGCAGTCAATAGGCCATGCCTGCTGCTGCTGCGGGCCAGCGCCCGCTGTGCAGCGGGCGTGCGCCCGCTGCAGCCAGCTGACTACACCCGTTGCCCTTGTCTATGTGTTTGTTAGCCCAGTGGGTCTAACCCACTTCGCCTTAGACTGTTTTCGTGTTTTTGGGCTCGTTTGAGCTTCTATTTGGACGCAGTTTGAACCTGTGTTTAGAGCGGGACGATCCCTTCAGCCAGGTAGCCCTTTCCAATATATTTGTTCCTACTAAATTTTTCGTAACCAATTTACGACACGTTTAATCATAGTTTGCATCAAATGCAACATTTGTCCCTATTGCTATTGCGACTAATTTTCACAACAAGCTTTGTGAATATCAACTATTCAATATCATCAAACGATTTTCTCTCAATTAATCTTCCTATTACTAAGACACGAACGCTACTCGGTGTAATTCCCTACAGCCTGACCTTACTACAGGTTGGGGCTCTGAACCCCTAGACGACGATCACCACGAGCAGTAGCTGTCGTCCCTGTTTCAGAATAATCATAACATGATCGACCCTTTGACAAAAGCATCATTGGGTTTACATTAGCTGTGTCAGTGATGAACTCCGTTAGCTATAGTCCCTTCGTCAAGACTGTGTTCCTGTTGGCCTAGGGTATGGTTTACTGTCGACCCTATTAGACAACATTGGTCAGTATACTGCGGTCTTTGTTGTATTCACGTTGTATTTCTTACAACGTAACCCGGCCGAGGATTAACACAAAGACCGCACTGAGCCTGTAACACTAACTTCCCTTTAACGGAAGTGACGAATCCCATCTAAGTCATCTACTTACCTCGAGAGATTCAGGTGCAACTCAACATAAGATCTTTCAGTAGGCCTAGCCTCGAAGCTAGATCATGGGTCTAAGCTACACCATTCACTCATAGGTTTGTACAAATGACTTCAGGTCTTAAGGACCAGCTTACCTATCATCACCCTAGAGTTATTAAAGATAGTTCAGTTAAAGTTGACCATTTAATAACTCTAATTTGGTCGTTCAGTGAACTCATTCTGCAATGAGCACCTGCGTCTCGTCTCCGACTTCACCAAGTCGAATGACTATGTGATCATCATTACCCCGAGGTAAGACTAAGACACAGTGGTCTATCCGATGTGTCGATATCCAGTTCTCGACACATCTATGACCATGAACCGTTTAAGACATACGTTTCTATTTGGTCACTTACTTACTCATAATCGAGATATTATCTAGATACGTAAGGGCCTAACTATAAGTCTATGGATATTGTCTAAGTATATTAATACGAACGATTTATACATAGAATAATAGGTACCATATACAGTATGAACAAGATGTATACTTAGGATAAATTGCCTTATGGACATATATCCTCCTACATCTCCCACTTGCACTTAGGCTATTTATCTCGGTATCTCATACCGTTATAGAATATCAGTCACTTTGATATTTATATGACAAACCTAAGAGTAGTTTTACCAACGGTTTTACCAACGAGTATCTACAACAAATTATAATGGATTAAATAATGCATCTCTTGATCACACAGGGTTGCTCCTTTGGAAAAATGATTTGGATCAATTTTTCCTATCTTTGTATAGCTAACAATTAGCTTATACAATCTAGATGTAGGGTCTAAAATTTTTATAAGTCAGTCTCAGCTCATTCCACTTTTCTTGTGTCAATATGTCGAGAACATACATGACACCCTAAGTCTCTATATATACGATTAAATCAAAATGATTTTGATTCAATGTTTTATATAGATGATTCACTTAAGGTGGAAATCCTTTTTACTTAGTCCGAGAAACCGGAACTAAGTATACGAGCTGGCTCCCACTGACTTTAAGAATTACCTGGTTAAATACTTCAATATTATATCTAAATCAAATTTAGATTATATATACGAAGATATAACCATTTGATAAGTGCTTTAGATGGAATGTACTAGTGTCAGGTTCGGTTTGACGAATGAGTCAAGTTAAGACCAGTTTAAGGAATCTTGATATTGACTCACTCAATCAAACGTCCTACACTGTACTTTTCCCTTAACCACATTTAATATTAACTCTTTAATAACTAAATGCAGTTTATTAAGAGTTAATCTTAATATGCGTATAATTGTGATCGCACACATTTTATACGCCCCTGGAACCTTTACTTAACTACCAATTGACTATAACATTAAGTCAGCTCAAAAATCAACATTTTCCGAAGCTTCGCATCATCATTCGAGAATTTTCGCAACCATCTCAGAAAGCCACAATCACAGAAAATTTAAGCCAATCAATTTTCAACTCAACATAAAACGCAATTTCCGAGACATTCATTAAAACAACAGATTCATAAAGATGAACCGTAATCTGTTTATCCAAAAAACTTTGAGTGTAGAACACTCAATCATTTTTTTCAACCTTTAAGAAATGATACATTTTATTTAACTAAAATTTAGTATCATCTCCTTCTCGATCATATCTCTCGAAGTCTTTGAACAGCCCTAGCAGCAAAGATTGCTCAGATTGCTGACCGTCCTCCGAACTTCTCCCAATCTTCGCTTTATATCAGCCACATGTATACATTACACAGATGTCTTTAGTATCTCATACTATATGATTGGAAATAATTACGTTTTATTTGAATTTAATTTGTACCTGAGGTAGAGGCATCAGTATGCCCCTTCTTCTTCTCTGCAAGATAGATCTTACAGTTCCTCTTCCAGTTGCCAATCTTGTGGCAATGGAAGCACTCAGATTTTGACGGGGCCCCTTTGGTCTTTTTCTTCCATTTCTTCGCCTTCGCAGGTTGCGGGACCTGCCTCTTCTTACCCTTGCCTTTCGACTGGTCGGAAGAAGCAGAGCCAACAACCAATGTAGTCGGCTTCTTCTCAATCTCCTCAAACTGCCTAAGCATATTGAGGAGACCAGGAAGATCTGTTTCAAGGTTATTCATTATAAAACCAGTGATGAAAGGCTTAAACTCAGGAGTTAAAGACTTCAGGATAATGTCCACGGACATCTCATTGTCCAGGACAAATCCTAGCTAGGCGACGTCCTTTACGTACCCGATCATCTTGATAACATGATCCTGTACGGGCCCTGCCTCCATCTTTGTGCCCCAGAGGTTGCTGGTGGCTTCGAACTTGGCAGCTCGAGATCCCTTGCCGTATAACTCTTGTGCATTGAGAAGCATACTTTGAACATCCATATGTTCATGCTTCCTCTACAGTTCGTTACTCATCGAAGCCAGAGTAAGGCACCTGGCCTTCTCTGCATCCCTCTGGTGTAGCTTATAGGCTTCTTTTTCCTCAAAGGTCGAATCTTCATCGGGCTTATCCGGAGCGTCCTCGAACAGTACGTATCCTATCCCGGCTAGGGAAAGGACCAACTTAATGTTCCTAAGCCTGTCTCTGAAGTTCGTTCCATCGAGCACGTTCTTCTCAACCATATATCTAAGACCCGAATCCATTCTGCATTTTTATAGATGCTTTAGTCAGTATATGTTCGTAGTATAGTTTTAATGGTTTTAATAAAACTATATTCTCCCACTAAATTTATTAAAGCCATAATAATAAACAATTTATTATAAAATAACATTTGTGAGAGAGGGATCTGACTACCCTGAGTCTGACAACCTTGAGTATGTCTCAACAAGTTGTCCGACTCTGCAGTCAGTAGACGAACTCGTCGTCCATCATATCTATTATGATTCCCTATCGATTTTACCCCTAGTCATTTATGATCATGAGTGTGCTCATCCGGATCACAATGGCTAGCCTAGTCGGACCCTTGTTTTCGTGTCTAGCCTGACTTGCCCCGCCGATCAGTGTATGCACGACACGTCGGTTTGGGTCAGGACTTAGACTACATTCTTGGTTAGACTTACGTCGATGCTCGGAGGATGAGACATCGATTTCAGTCAGGTCAAGATGTTTATCAAGAAATCGGTTTCTATAAAATTGACATGTCACGGCTTGAGTGTAGCTCAACAACCGTAACACGTTTCTTACAGTTGCCAACTCCTAACACAAGGAGGGCTACGATTTATCTTGAACAAGATTATTATCGTATTTGACTTAGGTATAGTCGATGGACTTACACAGTCATGAATCGACTCCTTGCGGTCTAGCGGACGCGGCCAGGGAATTGACTAAGCCAGGACCACTTGTTACCCAGACTAGCTAGGTTGGTTCAGCAAACTTAGCCAAGCACATTGACCGACATCATGATCCATTGAAGGAGTTTTCATCAATTTTATGTTCTTCCAAACAACTAAATGGCTTTTAATTAAGAAAACTAGGTAATCCTTATCAACTAGTGGATCCTAGAATTCAAAAAAAATTTGGATTGGTTGAACAATTTTTATTAAGTCCTTATCAACTATAAGGTTCATTCGTTCAACGTGCTACCCCAATCTAATTAGGATTTTATAAAACAATTACAACATGTTTCAACATTAGTCTTTTATGAAAATCATCAATTAAACGATTTAATGAAATGATTGACAATCAAAGGGACTACCCTAATCTGGTATTAGGTTTTGATGTTGTTTTTGTTTATAAAACATAACATGTCACTAGTTTATTAAAATTTCATCTCATAAAATTTTAAACATTTAATGGCTAACTTAGTAAGGTTCATGAATACATTATTCAATATGTCCATTAAAAGAAAATGAAACAACTGTTAGAGAGTAATCAAACTCAAGAAGAAAAATAGTGATAGGAATTCTTAGAGATAGAATGAGTCACCATGGCCATAGGCCATGGTTCTCTATATATTAATTTAGAAGGGGAGATGAAGGGCCTCTAGGAGACCAAGAGTCCCCATTACCCATAGTAATGGGACTAATGAATGGGTAATGAAGGAGGGGAGGCAAAAAGCATCCCTCATTCATAACACTCCCCCTTACCCATTCATCACATTTGGTCTCAGTATCTGAGGCAAAAGGGGGGTGGATACTTCTGGATCCAGAGTAAGTGTGTTTGCCTCATTAAAACCTTAGCTGTGGAAAACCCAGTGGGAAAAACCCAACAGCTTAAGGAAAAAGAGTGCAACCCACAGGTTACTCCCCCTGATCCGTACAAGCTTCAGGCTTGCATGTCTTTTAATTGTCGCATACCAATGTTCTTTACCAGCTTTACAAAAGTACATTTTGGCAAAGACTTAGTAAAAAGATCAGCTAAGTTGTTGCAGGACTGTATCTGCTGAACTTCGATTTGCTTGTCCTCCTTTAGCTCATGTGTCCAGAAAAACTTGGGAGATATGTGCTTCGTCCTGTCGCCTTTGATGTAGCCATTTTGAAGTTGAGCAATGCATGCAGCGTTGTCTTCAAACAGAACGGTAGGCTCCAAATCACCGGTCTTCAGGCCAGTAGATTGAAGAGTGTGTTGGACGACGGATCGTAGCCGATAACACTCTCTGCTTGCTTCATGGATCGCA
Source organism: Scilla litardierei (assembly GCA_030789695.1). Lineage (NCBI taxonomy): Eukaryota > Viridiplantae > Streptophyta > Magnoliopsida > Asparagales > Asparagaceae > Scilla > Scilla litardierei. The sequence continues at coordinate 168,862,205 of CM061142.1, read as the reverse complement.
ATGAGCTCCGAATGGTGGGATGATGTAGCTGTTGTGGTTTGCTTTACCGATCTCCAGGAGATAGCCGTACCTCCGTAGGTAAAAACAAAACCTGTTTGGGATTTTGCTGTGTGCGGATCTGAGAGATAACCTGCATCAGCATAACCAAATAATTTGGGGGAGGCACCTCTCTGGTAGTAAAGTCCAAGATCAATGGAACCCTGGAGGTATCGCAGAAGATGCTTTACTCCATTCCAGTGGCGCTTTGTGGGCGCTGCACTGTGTCTGGCTAGAAGATTAACTGTAAACGCTATATCGGGACGCGTACAGTTAGCCAGATATAGAAGTGCTCCAATGGCACTGAGGTAGGGTACTTCAGGACCCAGTATCTCCTCCCCCTCTTCCAGTGGCCGGAAGGGGTCCTTATGTACGTCTAGTGATCTTACGATCATAGGAGTACCTAAAGGATGACATTTATCCATATGAAACTTGCGTAGAAGTTTCTTTGTATAATTAGATTGGTGTAATAGGATTCCACCTCTTAGGTGTTCTATCTGTAAGCCAAGACTGTACTTTGTTTTGCCTAGGTCTTTCATTTCAAAAGTATGTTTTAGGCTTTCAGATATCTCATTGATCTCTGCAGGAGAGCCTATGAGATTTAAGTCATCTACATATACAGCTATGATGACGAATCCGTTTCCCGTTTTTTTTATAAAGATACACGTGCAGACTTCATTATTCGTGAAACCTTGCTGTGCAAGGAAATCACTTAGTCTGTTATACCACATCTTGCCCGATTGTTTTAGACCATATAATGATCTATGTAGCCTTACAGAGAATACGTCCCGAGGTATCTCTTTCATCTCTGAGGGTAGATTAAAACCATCAGGAAGTCTCATATATATATTTTTATCTAAATCGCCATATATATGCAGTCACAACGTCCATGAGCTGCATTTCTAGGCTTAAATAATAAATAAAATTTTCAACTAGTGACATATAAAGAAAAATTTGCAAGTTAAAAATTATCTACATAATAAATAACACGCAAACCTAAAATTTAACAATTAAATTTAAAGATCAAAATTTAAAGCTTCAAAACATTTTATTACATAAAACTAGGTATCATAAAATTATCAAATAATTTTAAAACCTAGGCATTAAAATTTTACTCAAACATTTCTAAGATTAAATATCGCATAAAAATCTTGAAACCTATATGTACTTTAAAAGAAACTAATTTATCATTTCATCTTATGAAAATAAATTATTTCTATAATTTACATATCTATTAAAGCAATTTTAAAACATTTTCAAAATCATTAGAAATCGTTTTAAAAGCTTTCAAACAAAGTTTTAAAATTTCTGATCTTTATGTAACTTAAGAAAATTTAAATTTCAAAAATAAAATATTTCTTTGAAGTTACATAAACTTTAAAACTATTAAATGCTCGGAAAAATTATTATATCTCATAAAAAATTTTATAATGCGTTTAAACATTCGAGATCCATTTAAAATTATCGCATAAAATTAAAGCGTCTCAAAAAAAATTTCGTGTTGCAAAAACAATTTTTAAAAGACAAAACAATTTTTAAACTAATTTTAACATAAAGCTAAAATGGTTCGCATGTTAAAATTACGCAATTTAAAGATTTAAAAAATGTCGCTATAATAGATCTATAGCATAACCTTGCTCTGATACCACTGTTGGAGTTTTGGCGGACCCTCAGAGCTCGGATCTGTGTCCGTCCTAAGTCGGACGGACCACAGGGGCTTAAAACACGCAGCAGAAAAACAAAACTAAAACTTTTAATCCAGCTAAACTGTTTAGCTAGGCTCTAAGGGAGCCAGAACCTAGCCCGATCTTGCAACCTTGGGGTGGATCTGACCACCGCAAGAAAGATCTATACTAAAGAGAAAAAATTAAATCTACACTAAAAATTACTTAACCACATACCCGGAATCTTGGCCCTGGAGCAGGTAAGATGTACCGCATTGTCTTCTGATGCTCCTCGTAGCCGAGCAGCCTTGACTCGATCCGCCTGAGCCGCCTCGCACCCTCGAACCGATCCGCCTGAGCCGACTTTCGCCTCCACGCCGATCACACGCGGTAGAAAGTTTCACTTGAGAAGAACCTGCGTCTTAAACGTCTGGATCTAAATCCAAACCCCTTCGTTGTCTTGCCAGGACTACTCCGGAGAATAGGAAGAGAGAGAGAGAGACAGAATAGTTTAGTGGCCGACCGAGCTTGCTCTAAAAGTCTGGAGCTACTCGATCGATGACTTGGTGTGTTTTTCAATGAAGAGATTGCATCCCTATTTATATAGGGAGTCGGCGCTCACTCTTTCGTTACGAGCAATGTGGGACTTTTGCAAATGAAAGAAAAAATCAATTAAGCCAATTTAGCTTAATTTCTAGTTTAAGTGAGCTTTTCATAAAAGCAAACTTTAACTAATTAATTCTCTTCGCCCATTAAACTTTAGACACCAAACAAGCTATCAATCCAAAGGGCTTCGAATGATGAACGCGTAGGAACCGACGGAGACGAATTTCGACTTCGTTTGACCCCCTTAAACAATTGCCCAAAGTTGGGCAAATAATCGATTTTCGTAGCCGTCATTTGGGGTTTCAAAAAACCCTAAATGACTTAAGTTACGGGCATGCCCGATAAGCTTAGCGGGCGTGCCCGCCCAAGGAGAGCAAGGGCGGGCCGCGCGCCGGCTGCAAGCAGCGGGCACTGGCCCGCTGCATGCAGCGGGCCGTGCCCGGCCATGCCCGCTGCTGCAGTGGGCTGCTCCCGCTGTGCAGCGGGTGTGCACCCACTGCAGCCAGCTGGCTGCGCCCGTTTGCCCTTGTCTATGGGCTTGTTAGCCCAGTGGGTCTAACCCACTTTGCCTTGGACTGTTTTCGTGTTTCTGGGCTCGTTTGAGCTCCGATTTGGACGCGGTTTGAACCTGTGTTTAGACCGGGACGATCCCGTCAGCCAGGTAGCCATTTCCAATATATTTGTTCATACTAAATTTGTCATAACCAATTTACGACACGTTTAATCATAGTTTACATCAAATGCAACATTTGTCCTTATTGCTATTGCGACTAATTTTCACAACAAGATTTGTGAATATCAACTATTCAATATCATCAAATGATTTTCTCTCAATTAATCTTCCTATTACTAAGAAACGAACGCTACTCGGTGTGAGACCCTACAGCCTGACCTTACTACAGGTTGGGGCTCTGAACCCCTAGACGATGATCACCACGAGCAGTAGCTGTCGTCCCTGTTTCAAAATCATCATAACGTGATCGACTGACCGTGCCCCGGATACACACCCGGGGCGAGCGGCTCGTAGTCTTACCGCAAGTGCACGGTGTAGTGGCGAGCGGGTATCGAACACAGGGAAGAACAATGACAGTGTCTCTTTTCGATCACCTAGCTATGAAGAGGGTCGAGAATCGTTTAGGTAAACGGTCACAATCGTTCAAATGTTGATAGAAATATCAATAAAATAAAGCGCCTAGGGATAGGGAATCCCCGCTATGGACCGTATCTCATCGTTGTGATTCATAAGTTTCATCATTGCTAGACTTGAATTTTAGGTGAACTAGTCGCAACTAAATGTAAAACCAAGCTCACGCTCTCGCGCTATTGTCTGTCTATAGCAAACCTAGGGTAGGGCCCAATCTCTTGCAAACCCTAACCTAGGCCGCTAGTGTGAAGAAAGACATCATCGTTCAATCGTATCTCGAGCCCACTCTCGTGCAAACTCGAGCTATGAACTAGGTTGAGATAGTTCCTACCCGTCCAATCTCTTGCAAACGGATATTGGTATAGAAACACGATTAAAAATCCTAGCTTTGGTCCAATCTATTGCAAACAGATATTGGTATAGAAACACGATTAAAAATCCTAGCTTTGGTCCAATCTCTTGCAAACCAATTCTAGAGAAGTCCAATCGTAAATCTAAATCGAATTTCTAGGCCTTCCTATCAATTGGGACCCAATCTCTTGTAAATCCCAATCAATATGAATCCCTAGCTATCCGTGATTTATCAATCCCAACCTAACCCTAATCAATTCTAGCAAGAATTTCTCCAATTCATCACTATTTAGAAATATGGTCTATAGGGTTCATCCCTATGTCCTAAGACGATTGCACTACTCACTAATCATCATGCAATACTTAGGAAAATCAATAATAAAATCAACACAATTCATTGCAATAGAGAAATTGTTAATAAAAATATGGTTTTTTAATAAGAGAATAGACAAACCAATGAGAATCCAATAGCATCCAACAAAAGTAGCCTTTTTAATCTCCAAAAGAAAAGCTAAATCTATTGATCTAAAAAGCTCTAAAAAAGGCTGCCAAAAAGCTCTAAAAAGTCCTCTCTAACTAGGGCAAAAACTGGGTTTAAATACCCTTCAAAATCGCCCAGAAAATCGTGACCAAAATGCCTCTGCGCAGCCCAGAAATCGCACTTTACGCAGCAGGCGGAGCGGCTCACTCAGCCGAGTGACAAATGTCGTCACTCGGCCGAGTGACAAACCCTGTAGATTTCCAGTAAGTCGGGGGTTTTCGGTGGTCTGTATTCGGAGGTGACTCAGCCGAGTGGCTTTACTCACTCGGCCGAGGGGCATTCCATGCTCGGCCGAGTCAGAACTCTCAGATCGACTGTAAAATTCCAGTAAGTCGGTCTCTTTTTGGATGGATTTTCCCGTGCCACTCGGGCGAGGGGATCTCCATACTCGGCCAAGTGGTCTTTCGTCACTCGGCTGAGGGCACGCTGATATTCTTCTGTTATGCGTGTCCGGTCAGGTCGGCCTAGCGAGCTTCTTTGCTCGGCCGAGTGAGTGCTTCACTCGGCCGAGTGACATGCTGTAGATGCCCAATCTTCTTCATTTCTCCTCCTCGTTGCTCCTATGTAGTTCCTTCTTCTTCCACTCATCTTCCATAGCTGAATGGCCCTCAAAAGAGCTGTGGGTGACACTCCGGAGTGGGTGCAAATCCTCTCGATCTCAAAATCACTCCAAATCCTCCATATCTCCTGAAATACGACAAAAACAAGAAAGAGTGAAAAGCTTCGTAATATTGTCGAATAATCATGAAAAACGCGATATGAGCGATCAAAGTGGCATGCAAACATGCAGAAAAAAGGTGTAAAATATGGAGTGATCAAAATCCCCCAAGCTTACCTCTTACTCGTCCTCGAGGAAGATGAGTAAAAAGCAAACCCGACGGGTAAAACCACGGAAAAGAAGGAAAGAATGAAAGAATGAAAAAATAGAATAGAAATCAAAGAAGGAGGTGCTAGATCATTTTTCTCAAGACGTGGGGTTTGCTTACTCATATAGCATACATCAAACATAGAACACATGCCAAAGACTTTTATCCAGATCATAGTATAATGATGCATTCGAAATAGAAAACCCAAGAATTTCAAAACAGCATGAAATAAGGAATCATTCTAGGATTAACATCGTCTGAAGCATCTAAAGCGGTATACACAATCATAGATCACACACTTTTCAATTGAATGCTTTCTATTTGGAGTATAAGAGATATCACACAATATGGAGTAGTAAGAATAGAAAAGCATGGTTTTCATGAAATGTATGCTAAGTGTCAATTCCTGGATTTCGTAAAACTTCTAGTGATCTTACCAAGTATAGAAAATTACCTAGCTTAGGTTGTCATGCACAGTCAAGTAGTCACTCTCTCACACATCATTGGATCCTCTCCCCCAAGCTTATCTATAAGCGTGGTGGCGTAAGACAAATCAATAAATATATTCCCCATTTTTGAAGCTCCATGATAAAAATAAAAACAAAAGAGGGAAGAAAGAGAGAAAGAGTATGAGATTGGATCATGTATAAACTTCTTTTCTCTTTCCTTTTCTTTTTCTCAATTTTTTTTCAATAAACATATATACAAAAGCGATCCCAAATCAAAAGAGAGAAGGATATACATGTATCTATATATATATATATATATATATATATATATATATATATATATATATATATATATATATATATATATATATATATATTATAAAAGAGGGATGTTATCAAGAGAAATTGGATAAGAGATATTGGACAAGAGAAATTGGATAAGAGATATATATATTATAAAAGAGGGATGTTATCAAGAGAAATTGATAAGAGATATTGGACATGAGAAATTGGATAATATCTATATTATAAAAGGGTGATGTTATCAAGAGAAATTGGATAAGAGATATCTATATTATAAAAAGGGATGTTATCAAGAGAAGTTGGATAAGAGATATTGGACAAGAGAAATTGGATAAGAGATATCTATATTATAAAAGAGGGATGTTATCAAGAGAAATTGGATAAGAGATATTTGACAAGAGAAATTGGATAAGAGATATCTATATTATAAAAGAGGGATGTTATCAAGAGAAATTGGATAAGAGATATTGGACATGAGAAATTGGATAAGAGAGATCTATATTATAAAAGAGGGATGTTATCAAGAGAAATTGGATAAGAGATATTGGACAAGAGAAATTGGATAAGAGATATCTATATTATAAAAGAGGGATGTTATCAAGAGAAATTAGATAAGAGATATTGGACATGAGAAATTGGATAAGAGATATTTATATTATAAAAGAGGGATGTTATCAAGAGAAATTGGATAAGAGATATTGGACAAGAGAAATTGGATGAGAGATATCTATATTATAAAATAGGGATGTTATCAAGAGAAATTGGATAAGAGATATTGGACAAGATAAATTGGATAAGAGATATCTATATTATAAAAGAGGGATGTTATCAAGAGAAATTGGATAAGAGATATTGGACAAGATAAATTGGATAAGAGATATCTATATTATAAAAAAGGGATGTTATCAAGAGAAATTGGATAAGAGATATTGGACAAGAGAAATTGGATAAGAGATATCTATATTATAAAAGAGGGATGTTATCAAGAGAAATTGGATAAGAGATATTGGACAAGTGAAATTGGATAAGAGATATATATATATATATAAATATTATAAAAGAGGGATGTTATCAAGAGAAATTGGATAAGAGATATTGGACAAGAGAAATTGGATAAGAGATATCTATATTATAAAAGAGGGATGTTATCAAGAGAAATTGGATATGAGATATTGGACAAGAGAAATTGGATAAGAAATATATATATTATAAAAGAGGGATGTTATCAAGAGAAATTGATAAGAGATATTGGACATGAGAAATTGGATAATATCTATATTATAAAAGAGTGATGTTATCAATAGAAATTGGATAAGAGATATCTATATTACAAAAGAGGGATGTTATCAAGAGAATTTGGATAAGAGATATTGGACAAGAGAAATTGGATAAGAGATATCTATATTATAAAACAGGGATGTTATCAAGAGAAATTGGATAAGAGATATTTGACAAGAGAAATTGGATAAGAGATATCTATATTATAAAAGAGGGATGTTATCAAGAGAAATTGGATAAGAGATATTGGACATGAGAAATTGGATAAGAGAGATCTATATTATAAAAGATGGATGTTATCAAGAGAAATTGGATAAGAGATATTGGACAAGATAAATTGGATAAGAGATATCTATATTATAAAAGAGGGATGTTATCAAGAGAAATTGGATAAGAGATATTATACATGAGAAATTGGAGAAGAGATATCTATATTATAAAAGAGGGATGTTATCAGGAGAAATTGAATAAGAGATATTGAACAATAGAAATTGGATAATATCTCTATTATAAAAGAGCGATGTTATCAAGAGAAATTGGATAAGAGATATCTATATTACAAAAGAGGGATGTTATCAAGAGAAATTGGATAAGAGATATTGGACAAGAGATATCAATATTACAAAAGAGGGATGTTATCAAGAGAAATTGGATAAGAGATATTGGACAAGAGAAATTGGATAAGAGATATCTATATTACAAAAGATGGATGTTATCAACAGAAATTGGATAAGAGATATTAGACATGAGAAATTGGATAAGAGATATCTATATTATAAAAGAGGGATGTTATCAAGAGAAATTGAATAAGAGATATTGGACAATAGAAATTGGATAATATCTATATTATAAAAGAGTGATGTTATCAAGAGAAATTGGATAAGAGATATCTGTATTACAAAAGAGGGATGTTATCAAGAGAAATTGGATAATAGGTATTGGACAAGAGAAATTGGATAAAAGATATCTGTATTACAAAAGAGGGATGTTATCAAGAGAAATTGGACAAGAGATATTGGACAAGAGAAATTGGATAAGAGATATCTATATTATAAAAAAGGGATGTTATCAAGAGAAACTGGACAAGAGTTATTGGACAAGAGAAATTGGATAAGAGATATCTATATTATAAAAGAGGGATGTTATCAAGAGAAACTGGACAAGAGTTATTAGACAAGAGAAATTGGATAAGAGATATCTATATTATAAAAGAGGGATGTTATCAAGAGAAATTGGACAAGAGTTATTGGACAAGAGAAATTGGATAAGAAATATCTATATTATAAAAGAGGGATGTTATCAAGAGAAATCTATATTATAAGAGAGGGATGTTATCAAGAGATATTGGATAAGAGATATTGGACAAGAGAAATTGGATAAGAGATATCTATATTATAAAAGAGGGATGTTATCCAGAGAAATTGGACAAGAGATATTGGACAAGAGAAATTGGATAAGAGATATCTATATTATAAAATAGGGATGTTATCAAGAGAACACACGCTTAATTGATATCGCTCAATTAAGAGGACACACTCTTAATTGATATAATTTCTTTCCAATCCTGTTTTAATGGTAGTTTACAGTAAAAGTTGGTCGAAAACATACAGATAGCAACACAATTCCCTAAGGTTAGATTTTCTTTGATATGGTTGTTTAGAAAAGATAACAAGCTACCTTTCTGAATGCCAAAAATAATGACTCCTATTTGAAAAAAATGTCTTAATTGGAGGAATAAAAATGCATTTGGGAGATGATTATCATGTCACCATTTCACCCGTGCACTGACTGTCCTCCTCGGTTTCGCACTCGGGAGACAACCTTCGCCGTGCCCTATGGGCACGGGTTATGACTAGTATATATATATATAGGGGAATTGGAGCATGGAAATTAATAGCGGGGGAAATGCCAATAATAGACTTGCTAAAGGGAGATTCACCAATGAATTTTAAGTAGAGAAATAACGCTCAAGACATGTGGAGAAAGAAATAAATGTATCACTCGGTTCACTCTATAGGACGTGCACGACAACTTTCAGCAGAGCAATGTAATCTACTCAGTTTAATCTCAAAAAGTAAACTAGTCCAGTTATATCAACCTAACATTCATTCATTCAACCTGAAAGTGAGGCGTACATTTTTCATGAAATAAGAAGTGATATAAGAAAGGAAAGCAGTACTCCAGATATAAGCAATCAATGTGTGAAGCTTGGTGTGTTTTCTACGAAAAGCATCATACGAATCATCGGACATCAGCTAATAACAGAATTTCAGCCATATTCATATACGAAAAGACGGGTTACTATCTCAAATGCAAAGCAGGACATAGCATATGATATCTGAAACAAAAGCTAGGACATGACAGAATATCATGCATACAGAGATAAGCTAACACCACGTCGTCGTCATCACAGAAAAGTCATCTCTAGCAAATGATGAAAGAAATAAAGATAAAAGAAAATAGAAACTACTATGTACAATGCAACACACAAAGAAAATACGAAGACGTGATGCATGAGAAAAAAAACGAAAAGTGAGTGAAAATGGTGTAAAAACAAAGAAAAGGTGGAAAAAATAAAAATGAAAGGTGATGAAAAGCAAAAAGTGTGAGATCTCAGTCCCCCAAACTAGAGTGCACAGTGTCCTTAATGTGCAAAGTGCAGCACACCGAGAGACGTGAAATGGGTGGGGTGGGTGAGGATGCATGCATGATGAAAAAAAAAGAAAACGAAAACAAAAATATGATGTGAATGTGAATGACGCATGCAGAGATCAGAATGATGCAGATAAAAGTGTCCCCAAAAAGACTCTCCCTCACTCCCAAAAAGAGATAAAAAAGATATGACCAAATATGTACCAAAATAGTATGTGGAGGAGGGGGCAAAAATCATCAAGCTCCAAAAACAACCAGCGAAACACCAGAAATATAGGAGGCATCCAGTGTGTGCCTAGGCTGCTGGTGGTGCACCAGCACCGTCCTGTGGTGGATGTTGTGGTGGAGGTGGTGGACGTGGTAGCTACTGGGAGGGTGTCGGTGGTGGAGGCAGACGCGCCAGAATATGGTTCAGGCAAGCCTGAATACTGGGAAGGATGGCGATGTGGGTCTGCACGGTGCTGATCGTGGCGGAGAGAGCCCTAAAGTCCCCTCTAAGTCCACAAACAGCCCCCTCAAGAGCACGAATGCTCTGAACTAAAGTGTCTGGGGGAGGTGGATCAGAGGGTCGCACAGGTCTAACCGGTGAAGTGCGAGACTGTCTCAGGCGGGCGGTGTAGTGAAAGGGTGCAGCGAGGAAGGGTGGGACTGGTGCTGTGCTCGCTACGTGATGCCCAGCCTCGGTGTGAGGCAGGGACGCAGGCTGTGTCAAAGCGGAAGCAACAGCAGAAGAAGATGTGGAAGGGAGAATAGGCGACGAGGCGACGGGGGAGGTTAGTGACGCAGACGTGGGGACAGATGGCACGACGCTCTCGGTAAAGATAGGGGTGGTGGAGACCGAAAGGTCGATGACTGGGGAGGACCTGAAGGGCACAAAAGATGACTCCCCAGGAGTCAAGAACAGCAATCGGGATATGGTCTCCACGGCAGCGGTAAAGGAAGACTCGCCGCTCTCAAGAATGGTGGGTGGAGGCTCGGGGCTCAGTGTGGTAATGGGCTCGATGGAAATAGGCGCAGTGGTGGTGGTGGACGACTCAGCTAAAGTGCTCCCGACACTAACAGACGTGTGGACAGAGGTGTCGGGAGGTGCAGACAGTGCAGGTGCAGGCTGAGGGATCACGTGGTCGACAGGTGGTGCAGGGGGTGCCTGCTCAGCATCCTCGGGCTCAAGCACGTAGGCGGCAGGGATAAGGAGATCCATCGCTGGAATCCAGTCCCCGTGAGCCGGTCCGATATGTGTTCGAGCGGGGCTCGGGAGAACCATGTAATCAGCGCTGAAGGGACCGTGCAGCCACACCCAGTGCTGACTACCGTGGGGATGAAGCATCTTTATCCGGGCCATAACATCTATAGAAAGTGTAGTGGGGCCCGAAGGCCGACGCAAGTCGTCAGGTAGGTCCACGCCGGTCATAAGGGCCAAGAGGGTGATCAGACCGCCGCAATAGATAGGAGAGCGAGCGCTCGCCGAAATGATAATACGGTCCAAAAACTAACTGGCAATGTCGATCTCGACGACGGGGACCAAATCGTCACTAGCCCTATCTAGAAGCCTAGGGCGAGTCATCGCATAGAGCATGTAGAGCTCTGGTATAGACATGGTCCCGGGCTCGTACCTCACAAGGAAAGTAGTCGCCATAAGGCGTTGTGTAATGCGGAGGCAGGGGTGGAGGATAGCTGAGGCCTTGGCCCTACTAGGGTTAAAGCTGAGTGGGGATCCCGTGTACGTGGCCTAGTGCGCGGCGGCATATGTGCCACGAGACGTGCTCACCCAAATAAGTAATGCGACGTGCAAAATAATGGAACGAGTATACCTGAACATGCCGCAAGAGCAATCAGCAATGTGTGCGAAGAGATGCCTCCTCCGCGAAGCTCCGTACGAGTCCTAAAACTACCCAAAGCTCCCCAAGCTATCCTGAAATGCAAAAGATAAAATCAGTGAATAATAATCAATACGTTTGGGGGAGATAAGGGATAATAGATAGATATGAAAATTAATTTGAATTTGAGGCACAACGGGTGTACAAATCAAGAGAAACGAGGAGAAATGGGGATTTCGGGGCGAAAAAGGGGTGATCGGCGGCTAGGGGCGGCCGGCACCGGCGGTCGGCGGATGCGAGGCAACGGTAGCGGTCGACGTCGACTGTGGGTCGACGGTGTGGTGGTGATTCGGAAAAGGGGGCAACGATCGCAGCGGGCGAGGGTATACGAAGCGGCAGCGGCTCGGGCGTGGGTTTGGGAATTTTGCGTTTCAAAAACCGCGCCGCTGCCGCTGTTACTTATATATAAAATTGTTATGACTCGGCCGAGTGTCAACTCCACTCGGTCGAGTAGCGTAAACTAAAAAAATTTAAAAATATCCTTCGCCACTTACGACTCGGCCGAGTGGCTTTGCTTTACTCGGCCGAATGGAGAAACTCCACTCATTTATAGAACTGGGAGGGTGTCTGTTTAACTCGACCGAGTGACAAGTCACTCGCCCGAGTGAAAATTAAGACTAAAACTTACAGAAAGTGACAAAGAGTTGGTCTGCAGAAACTTCCCTGATTGGTGCTCCACTCGGCCGAGTGGAGTCTTTGCTCGGCCGAGTGGCAGATGCGACTCGGCCGAGTGACGTGTTGTTTTCTGCAACGGCTCTCCGTTTTCGCTCCAGTCTCTGTTTTTCTTCCTCCAGTCAGTTTCTTCCTCCTCCTAAGGCCTGAGCGTGTTCCTGGAGCGCTCTCCCTTGCCTCGATCATCCTCCATATGAGTGATCTCTCTTTCTCCATCTCCTGTCATGAAAATTAGGACCCGTTGTCATGATTTTCATAGACACTAGACTCTAAACACTAATAAAAATCTAAACCAAAAATGAAAATCAAATAAAAACAATGCAAAAACCGTCGGGTTGCCTCCCGACAAGCGCTCGTTTAAGGTCATGAGCTCGAACCCTTTTTGATATTCGTTTAGCTCGTGATGTTGGGCGCATACGAGATACGCCCGTCAAACTTGTCGGGAAGGTCACTTGGATTTGGGTCGTGATGATCATTGGTCTTCATCGGTGCCCCTGTAGGATCCTGTCAAAACAAGGACATTAGGATCGAATAATAAAGTAGAGACTTACGCTTGCGTATGCGGCACCGTAATCTCGGAACTTCGCCCTCGGATTCGCCACAACGGTCAGTACTTCGTCACGGAGGATCGAAGCAGAGTTTCACCGCCTAAATCTCTATTTAGAAGAGGATTTTAATGGAAGGGAGAAGACGAACACAAGTTGCCTTATGCAAACTTATGGCATGGTTGGATTGGTGTAAAAGGCATACCCTTGGGTCCTATTTATAGGCTTTAGCGGTAGTTATTGTAGGAAATAACCATTTATAAGCTTATTAGCCTATATTAGCCCTTTTACTTATCCTCTTCTTCATTCACTTATCGAGTGCCTTTATGCACTTATAAAGTGTCTTTTTCCACTTATCGAGTGGTCCTTTTCACACGAGAAAAGGTTCCCTTCATGCACGCTTTCGTGCACGCGACTTGAAATTCGAAAGTTTTGACGAGATTTTGATTACTGTTCTATAATGTTTTACAGCCTATACCTTTCATACCTATTTGAATATCTTGTCCCTTTTCATAAATCGATTTAATTCTGAGCCGCAATTCTATTTTCCAAATTCGATTTATGAATTTTCTTTTCTTATTTATGCTATTCAAATGACTCGTCGCGCTCCCTTAATATACTTTTCAAGTCACAGATGATTTCAGCTTTCAACAAATCAAAGTTATGTTCAAACATTTTCCCGACTACAGATTTTTGAAAAATTATGTTTCCGTAACCACTTCCCTTGTCCTCAATTCACATGACCACCTCATTACAATTATCCTTAATCTTTCAAATGTTTTCCGTTGCAAATCTTGATTCTTCCAAAGTTATTTTCGAATGCTTTTCTTATTTGAAGTTTCACTCAATTTAAATTTTGTTCTAAACTTCTTTAAATATGTCTCCCTAAATTTCGATGGAGTTAAAAGTCGTTCTTGAATTTTGAAGACTTTTGGTCGTAATTTTAAAATTACTATCTTGTACTATTTTTCTAACAATGTATCTTTCGCATTTCGATTTTTTTAAAAAAAAAACTTTATTACTATCCTGATGGTTTGATATACCGTCCTTTTTCCTAACTACAAAAATTTATTTTTAACCACTTATCTTACATACCTTTAGGGGTATTTTTCAAAACTGAATGGACTTCAACTAATTTTTGTATATATCAATTATAGGTTCGTCGTACTCGTACTTCAAAAGTTTTTTTATACCAACGCGTTCTTTTGGCGAATCCTTATTTCTCTAAAAATATCTTCGATCTTATTCTTTCGTTAAGTTTAAATTTGTTCGAAACACTTTTGATGTATGTAAGGTTTCATGCTCCTTCGCCGACTTAAATTATTTATGTTTTTAAATATCGAAACTTGTGTTGAGATTTTTATATTAGAAGTTTATAATATTTTCAGCATATACTTTCGTATCGATATAAATGTCTTGTCCCATTTCATATACCAATTTCATTCTGAACCGTATTTCTATTTTCCTAATTCGATTCCTAATTTCTTTTCTTACTTGTGCCATTAAAATTTTATTCGAAAACACCTCGTGCTTACTCTTAATAAACTTTTCAAGTCCCTTTGGACTTCGGCTTTTAGCAAGTCGATTTTATGCTCAACATTTTCCATACTTCAGATTTTTGTATAAAAAAAATTATTATTGTTTCGAAATCGTTCCTGACTTAGACCTTTCATAAAACGGTTTAAAAGTTTTAATACTAACTTGATGAGTTTAAATATCCTTTTCTCTTTCCATACTACTAAGATATTATCTTTCCATTCACCATACACACTTTTGAGATAATTTCTAAAATATGACTTCAATTATTTTTATATATCGGTACCACGTTCGTTTTGCTCGTACATTAAGATCTTGTATAAATCAATTTTGTTGGCGAACCCGGATTTCTCTAAAAGTATTTTCGACATGGTTTATTTGGGATTTCTCTTCAGTTTTAAGATTTGGAAAACCTTTAGCATGCGCTTAAATTCTCCACACTATACTTGATCTGATTTCAATCTTCAAATCTCAAAACTTTTCCAAAATTTTTAGATTGCTGCCGCATAACATTTCTGACCTATGTTTTAATGTTCGAGTAAATGATTTCCTTTTTCCTCATGATGATTTTATGTAAGCCAATAAACCACTTTTCCTCTTATTACGTATATTCGTCTCAAACTCGCTTTCAAACAACTTGTTTACCGACCTCTAAATAATTTTATACAAACGAGGACTCCGACTTTTTGAAGTACAACGGCCTTTGAATTCATGTATTTTAACTTATGTTGTTTACACTACCTTCTTTACGTATTCCTTAAGGGTATCATTGCATCATCTTTCCACCTAAACATTCACAGTCTTACCCTGATTCCCCTAACCAAATTTGGCTCCTTATCTTCGTCCTAGCTGAACCCATGTTTTTCGATCTTTCTATTCGTCATGATCTAGGTTCGGTTCTTTCCTATTGTCTAGCCCATAGAGCTTGTCGTTGCCTGTGTCAACCTTGTTATAGTTTGGTGGGCCCATTAGTTAAGTGGTTATGTCGTCGTAGTGTTGATTTCGTGGATGTGTATGCCTTGGAGTGGTATTGGTATGTGTATGGATGCTGTGTTACACATATAAATGTCCTGCTATGATTTGAGTCTCACTCAAGCTTGAGTGGGTATACTCTATGTACTTTGGTATAATTGTATGTGGTGGTGAATAGTGATGGATGATGTATGTATGGTGTTTCAGTTGTTTGTACTTGGTTGTGTTACACACACGATTGTGGGTGGCTATGCCACTATATAACTATAGGACTATATGTGAGGTGAAAATATGGTGAAATAATTGTATGTATTTGAATGACTAAATAAATGTGAAATTATTTTCGAATAAGAGAGGCTTGGTTATTTTCTTACAGTAAGTAATAAGTGTTATTGTTGTATAAATATATTGACTATATATATGTGATTGAAATACGTGTATGAAATTGATTGACTATAATAAGTATGAGTGTACTATATGCGTGAAAATATGTGTGTAGTGGTAGTAATATTTGATTTCTAGTGCATGTATATATAAGCACTTGAAATGAATGTACTTGGTTGAAATTTTGATGTGATATTGATTGAGGGTAGTTACTAGGGCGACTAGATATGTTAGAAAGTCCGAGGACGGACTTTATTCTAAGGTGGGTAGGATGTAACGACTGGTTTCGTGTAATTGGATTATCTATATTAAAATATATGCTTGGTGGATTTTCTCCTTGGATGTGTGGTTTTCGTCGCCATAGCTTTCACTTTCGATCGTTTCATCGTGATTTTCTAGCTTCTTCCTTCGATCGTCGATTTCGGAGTAAGTCATTCGTGACGAGCTTCAATCGCTCATATCTTAGAGTTAGAGTGATCTTAAAAGCCATAGGAATCTTCCCGAAGCTCTGCGATTCGAATCGGCACTTTTAGTGCATCTTAGTTGGTTCGAGAAGGGGAACCAACCGACTAGATTGAGATCTAGTCGGTCGGTAACTCTACTCAAACCGACTAGTTCCTTGGATTAATTTTACTTAAGTTACTGTTTCTGTTTAGTCAGTCTAAGTTCATCTTTCGACCGACTAGTTGTTAAACTAGTCGGTTAAGTTTTGTACTCAGACCGACTAATTCTTAGTTCTTCTGTGCAGTCGAGTACTATTCATTCTTAGTCGGTCTAAGAACGTTCGTCGACCGACTAGATGAGAAACTAGTCGGTCAGCAGTTGTTCTTTGACCGACTAAATCTAAATCCTATTTTCGTTCAGAAGTTACTGTTTACACTTAGTCGGTCTGTGTTGGTCAACCGACCGACTAGTTCCCAAACTAGTCGGTCAGTGGTTGCTCTTTGACCGACTAATCTGTGTTAAAACCCTAATTTCTGGGCAGCCGCCAGCCCATCCTATTTATACCCCTCCCAAACGTTTTCTTCTTCCTCCACTCGACCCAAAACCCTAGTTTCTCCCCCATTGAGCCCCCTTCTACCTCAAACCCTTATTCCTTCATCCCAAGCCCAAAATCCATCATCCAAACCATCACTCAACACATTCTACCTCTCATCTTCCCCAAAATCTCATCAAATCCCCAAAATCCCACAAAACCCTAGTTCTCCAAACTTCTCCATTCGTTTCTAGATCTGAGCCGGATCGTTCTTCCGTTGCCGTGATTGCTCGGCATCGTCCCTCCGCTTCTTCACAGGTAGTATTCTTCCTTTAATAATCTCATAACCCACACTTGATATTTGTGAAACCCTAATAATAATGGATGTTGTTTGACGATTGTTTCTACATGACAGCGATTCCCTTCCCCGTAGATTAGCGCTTGTGGGATGAACCTTCGCGATCGTCTTCCTCGGTGCTAGGCAAGTGAAACTTGCTATCTTTTGAATTGGGCCATGTCTTAGGCCCTTTTCTTGCTTTAGCGTAAAAGAGACTAGACGGTGAAAGGATAGCCGTCTAGACGCCATTGACCTAGCTTGACAACGAAGCTTGGTCCGTCACCCTCATCATGCTTGTATGACACGTTTACTTTCCCTTAATGGTACGCGTATTAACTGTTCATGTCATCCATGCATCCTTAACTGCTATTGCATTTTAACTGCCATGTTTAATTTAGATAAACGGTACGCGAATATCTGTTCATGTCATTGCATTTTGCCTGTCACGTTTAACTTAAATTAACGGTATGCAAATATCTGTCCATGTCATTGCATAGTGATTATTCATCGTGATTGTGTAGCACACGCTACAATATTATATCCCTGGCTCGTGTTCCAGAAGCGAGCCCTGTAGTTGGAAACCCCAACGCTCGACACATATGGGTGGGGTAAGAGATAAGCGGACTGAGCCCCGAGTTGGCCTGATCCGCCACTCCGGCCAGCAGGTGGACTCTCTAGTGCACAAGTGATAAATAGTGATAAGAGATAAGCGGACTGAGCCCCGAGTTGGCCTGATCCGCCACTCCGACCAGCAGGTGGACTCTCTAGTGTACAAGTGATAAATAGTGATAAGAGATAAGCGGCCTGAGCCACGAGCTGGCCAGCAGGTGGACTCTCTATGCACTAAGTGATAAACAGTGATAAGTGATTAGTGAATTGGTAGCTTTCGCTACTTCGTGCATGCTTGTCACTCTTTTAAACTGCTGCATCAAACTAAACTGTCATGTCATTGCTTAATATTATAAGTGCTAGGTTGCTAGTTTACCTTCTTTTCAGTTTCCTTGCACAAGTCTTTCCAGACTTACTGACATGTGCCCATCTCTCTTTTGGGTGTCACATGTTAGACCCAGAGCCAGAGCTTTGTTGTAGGGGATATGGTGATGCTGATGCTGATGTTTGCTGTGGTGGTGAGTGGACACCAGGAGCCTGTCTTGAAGACCGCTCATGTTCACTTCTTTGTTTAGGTTTGCTGTTAGTTGTTGGTGCGTGGCGCCCTTGTATGTATGTTATACTTTGTTGGCCATGTTTGGGCCTTAGACCCTTTTTCATTTAGCCTGGTGGCTTTTCTGTGATATTGTAATTTGTTTATGGACATTTGGAGATTCAATAAAATGTCGTCTCATTTCTCCTTATTATCATTGTTGTTTCGTTTCGCTTTGCAAGGACTTGCCATAATAAGTGTTTTTATACGCTTATCAGACTTGGAGATTCACAGCTTCAAGTTTGTGCGGACCTTCTCACGTCTCGCCTCCACATTTTTGGGAAGCGGGGCGTGACAGTGTGATGATTGGTGTTTGGGCACGTAGGCAGAACTGGACTCCTTGATCTTGTGACTATCAGCACGCCCCTTTTAAGGCAAGTGAAACTTGCCAACTTTTGCTTAGGGCCATGTTTTTAGGCCACTTCCTTGCTTTTAGCATAAAAGAGACTAGACAGTGAAATGATAGCTATCTAGACGCAACTTTAAGATCTAGCTTGACAACGAAGCTAGATCTGTCACCATGCCATATCATTCATGCATTGTTATATGTCACGTTTAAATTTCTTATCTGTACGCACTTTTAATTACCATTCATTGCATCTTACATGTCATCCAAATTGATTGTTGCATTCGTAGCACACGCTACAATACTTGTACTTCCTTGTCCGGCTAGGTGCACCCCTATGCCAATCATGAAAAACACTTCCTAGACTCGTGATCCAGAAGTGGGCCACGTGTGTTGGTCAAAAGCCAATGCCCGATTTCCTTGTCCGGCTAGGTGCACCCCTATGCCAATCATGAAAAACACTTCCTGGCTCGTGGTCCAGAAGCGAGCATTCACGTTCGGGGGTAAGGCCCTGGCTCGATACACATGGAGGGGTAGGGATAAGCGATCACTTGAGCTAGGAGTTGGCCACGCAGCCACTCTAGCTAAAAGGCGTAATCTCTGTGCACGACGTGCTTACTAGACTTGTACTTGTCCTTGTGAATGTTTCTTGTAAAACTTGATATCCATGCCATGATTTAAATGCCATGCTCGTACTTTACTTTACCTGTTGCACTCATACTTTAACTGCCATGTCATTACATCATGCTAGAACTGCTAGGTTGTTTTACTTCCACTTTCAGTTTCCTTGCACAAGTCTCTTGTAGACTTGCTGACATGTGCCCCTTGCTCTTTTGGGTGTCACATGTTAGACCCTGAGCCAGAGACCGTTGCTGAGTTTGTGATGTTTTGTTGGCGCTGAGCCAGAGCCCAAGTCTGTCCTGGAGGAGTTTTGCGGACACCGGTGACCTTTCTTAGCGACCACGCTGAGTTCTCCTTTTGTTTTAGGATTTCTGTTAGTTGTCGGTGCGTGGCACCTTTGTTTTGTACGTTGTACTTTTGTCGGACATGTTTGGGCCTTAGACTCTTTTTCTTTTAGCCTGGTGGCTTTTCTGCGATGTTGGAATTTATTATTATGGATATTCTGAGATGTATCTTTTGTCTCATTTCCTTATTATTATCTTTGTTTCGTTTCGCGTTACAATGACCTGCAGTTTAAAGTTGATTGACGCTTATCGGACTTGCAGCTTTGTAGCTTCAAGTCTGAGCGGACCTTCTCACCTCTCTCCTCTACGTTTTTAGGAAGCGGGGCGTGACAGATTTTGTTGGTGGCCCATGCAAGTCCCGTCTTGCAATTGCGAATTAACATAACAACGATAATAACGGAATGTCCATTAAATAAATTGCAACATCCGAGTCATAAGCCTTGAGTCTAGTCGTTCTCTTATGTCACTAGGTCGTAAGAAGACTTAGTTAGACATCTGTGCTTGCTAGTTAGCAGCCCTGATTGTTAGTTAGACTCCCTGCTAGCAATTGATTTAATCATCGTAGGAGTTACCTTAGTGGTTCTTGTCTAACTCTGACCATAGTAGACTTCTAGAATTCCTTTTGTCGTTCGCTTGGGTTCATCGATTTCGGACCAAGCTGGACGCATTTCATTACCTTCTAGCCCCTTAGAAAGTCTTAGCGCTTAGTTTCTTAATCTTTGGTTGGTCGACTGTAGAAGTTTCCCTGTAGATTTTCCTGGTTCATATCCTAGGCGTATGTATATATGATCATCCGACCAATTTCCTTGCCTCGATTCACGAGATCACCTCATGACGATCGTCGTCAATTTTCGAATCGCTCCGTTACAAATCTTGAATCTTCCGAAAGTATTTTTCGATTTCCTTTTCCCTAAGTCTAAAGTTGTTCAAAATTTTAATATATATACTTATACTTCGTGCTCTTTCATTGACTTAAAATTTTTAAAAAAAAATTTGTCGAAATTTGGAATACTAGCTTATGATATTTTTCCAGCCTATGCTTTTCGTACCTATGTAAATACCTTGTCCCTTCATATATTAATTTTATTCTGAACCGTACCTTGTTTTGCCCAATTCGATTTATAATTTTCCTTCCTGATTTATGCCATTCATATACTTTTCAAGTCACTTGGGATTTCAGCTTTCAGCAAGACGATTTTATGCTCATCGTTTTCTCTATTTCAGATCTTTGTAAAATTACTATTTCATAACCACTTCCCGACTTAGACCCTCCATAATTTGGTTTTTAAAGATTTGCTATCAATTTTGATAATTCCACTACTAAGTTATTATTATCTTTCCGTTCACCATACATACTATTAGAATAAATTCTAAACTAAATTGAATTTCAATTATTTTTATATGTCCGTACCAGGTTTGTGTGCGTGTATGTTAAGAGCTTTGTGTAAATCAGCTCTTTTTTGGCAAACCCTGGTTCCTCTAAAAGTAGTTTCAATATTGATTATTTCAAAAAAAAATTCCTAGCTTAAAGACTTTGAAAGCAATTAACATGAGCTTAAATTCTTCAGTTACTTAATTTCATTCTTTGACTTTCAAAACTTTTGCCAACATTATATTTAATTACTAACGTATAATATTTTCTAAACCACGTCCTTAATATTCGTGTAGATGATTTACTTCCTTTTATAATGATTTTATATAAACCAATAAACCATTTTCTCTTATTATGTATATTCGACTCAAACTTATTTTGAACAACTCGTTTTATCGATCTCCAAATATTTTATACAGACGAGGACTTCAACTTTTGAAGTACAACAGTTTTCAAATTTCACGTATTTTAGCTTATGCTATTTACCCTATTTCCTTTTCTGTATCCTATAAAAGTATCACTACATCTCCATTTCCTCTACCAAAGCATTCACAAGTAAATCGCTGTTTCACCTAACCAAGCTGTCTCATTGTATTCGTCCTATCTGAACTCGTGCTTATCGGTCCTTCCCTCGTCACGCTTCGACCTCTAATCTTCCTCTATTTCTTAGGCTTTAGTGCCCGTCAATGTCTGTGTCAACTCTAAGTTGTTAGTAGGCCCTTGGACCTTGTGATGTTGTCGTAGTGCATGTACCTAAGTTGTGTATGTGGGCTTGAATGAGTGTACTCCCCCATAGTATATTAACGTTTGCCTATTGTGTGATATATATATACTCGGAGTTATTCGTGATATTATGAAGTTGTTTATGTGTTAGTATTTATAGATTTGTGTGTGGTTAGCTATACCATACTAGGGATGTCTGTGTATTTAGGAATCAGTGTTGGAATATCTAGTGGGGCGTATGTAGTTGGAGATACTTATGATGGTTGAATAATATGTTGGTAATGATGTATAATGATACTAGGGTACTTATAGTTAAATGTGCATGCCTATTATATGACCCATATGTTAGTACGTGTGAGCGCGTGCTCGTACGTAGACATGTATTGTGCTTAGACGTAAGTAGTTATGTTTTGTTGCATGAGTATATAGGTGATATACATATGGTAGTAGGATTATAATTTTGATTGGTATTGCTTGCTTTTACGGATGTTGTATGAGTGTATACCATGAGATATACACGACTATTGCATACCTTAACTATGAATGAAGTAGACGTGTTGGTACACTAATTATAGGTAATAGGATTTGGTGTGAATATATGTTATACATGTGTGTGACTACACGGTGAATATACGTATGCTGATGTCTGTATTATTATTATGGTATATAAAGTGAATGAACTATTTGAGTATTACCTGACTAAATATTAAGTGTGATGGACATATGGTATGTATATAGGTTGTATTGGTAGATGTGTATACATTGGAGTGGTATTGGTATAAGTATAAATACTTTGTTACGTATATAGAGTATTCTGATATGTATTTCGAGTCTCACTCAAGCTTGAGTGGGTATACTCGAAGTAAATTGTTATGAATGTCTGTAGTTGCATATAGCAATGTTTGATGCATGTATAGTGATAGGAGTGTTTGTGCCTGGTTGTGTTACGCACATGATTGTGGGTCGCTATACCAGTATATAGTTATAGGTGTTGGTCTTGTGGTATAGTTATTTACTAAGGACTTGCCTGTGTGAACGTATGTGTGCTAGCTAAACTAGGTGTGTAGATGTGCTGAGTATTAATGGTATGATTGGTATCTATGAATGAAATGTTAGAGTGTATGGGTGTGCACCATGCACGGGTAAGTATGTGCCTAGTTATAAGTTTTGGTGACTATGATATGTGTGACGTGTCGTGAGTATAGTTATAGGGCCGTATGTGATGTGAAGTTATGGTGAAATATTTGCATACATTTGAGTGACTATATATATTGTGAAATAATAGTAGTGGTGAATGTATATTAGATATAGTGAAACTTGATTTAATAACGGTATGGTGCGACTACATGTGTCGTTATTGGATGTATACTAGGAGATATAGGGAGTAGTGTATCCTTATTATTTTGTTCATGAGTGTTATCTATACGTAGAGTAATGATTGTATTTGCTAGCGTAAGACTATTCTTATGTGAGTGTCTGAACTATTGTTTTGTGCTAGGTAAGTAATAGTTGTATAAGGGATGTATGCATATATATATATGATTGAAATACGTGTATGAATTTGACTTGCTATGATAGGTATAAGAGTATAATGTGCGTGAATAAATACATGTTAGTGGTGTTAATGTTTGACTACCTAGTGCATATATAAGCACTTGTAATGACTATACATGAGTGAATTATAATGCGATATGATTGGGATAATTACTAGAGTGACTAGATATGTTAGAAAGTTCGAGGACGGACTTTGTTCTAAGGTGGGTAGGATGTAACGGCCGGTACTCGCTATTCGTCATACAGCTGTGCGTATATCAATTTCGAGTACCTGATTGGTTTTGTTGCCTTTTATGTGAGTCGTGTGGTTGAGTTGATAGGGCCGTATCACCTTGGTTGCATCCTTAGCAAGCCACTGCGACGCGTGCCCAACTTAGAATTACCGTCGCCTTTGGACCCCGTATCCTATGTACGCTTTATGTGCACGTAGTCTTGTTCGTGCACGTAATTATTTTAGACTTTGTCCGTAACCGAACCCTATAGTGTGATATGCCATTGTGACCCTCTCTGAGAGTATTAAAATTGTGGTGTTAATTGGGAACGTTATTTCACGGGTCGTTCTCCCACGATTTGATCTTATTTGAAGAGACGTCATGATTTTCACTTTTGTCGCTAGACCTTTTTATTTTTAATTTCATTTCTCAATGTCAAAATTGTGATCTGTCTTCTCTGTCTTTCTTCTCCCACCGTTACGGTCACCCCAGTATTTATTTCACAATTTTAGGGCTCCGTTTGACTCACTTTCACTTTTTGCCCAGCCTATTATTTTTTTTAACCCTGAGTTTTGAGTATAACCCACAAATTATTTTAACTACTCTTTCCCCTAACCTAGCCCGCGTTTTCCTATAGGGCCCAACTCCTTGGGCTTGCACTCTTCATCAAGAGAAAGAGGTTGAGACTTTTATAATAGAGGATAACAACTATTCTTCTTATCAAAAACAATTTAACCCTAACCTACGCCCTAGCCTAGCCCATGTGATGCATCAGCCCTTCTATTAAAATAACTATTCTGACCTAGGCTCAACACCCACGTGATTGCCAGCCCAGACTATTCAATTATACCCTAGGGCCCTATAAAATGATATGTAGGTCTTTTCTCCCAGCCAAAAGCTAACTAGCAGCCGCCGCCTCTTAAAAACTCCGAGCGACTGCACTTCTCCCTTCGCGCAATCGACCCAGGGGCTCTCCGACCAAACCCCGTCTCTCCCGATGCCCCTACCCATCACCGGAGCACCCACCGGCCATCACCAAAGCCTACGGCCTCCTCTAAGAACGGCGCCGACGATCGGACCCCCTCGTCGGAGTTCGCAGCCCAGCGCTGCAACGGCACCGCCAAGCGCCAGCGACCCCCGTCGGCATAACCCCCTCTCCCTCTCTACTCATGGCGACACACCCCACCCCGATCTCCGGCAACCATGTCGCCCAGCGACCACCTCCCCATCCTCTTCAAGACGCCGTCAAGCCTCCCCATGGTTACCGCAGCTTCCGGCCATCTCCACCAGACCCGTGGCCATCTCCAGCCAGTCCAACCACCACGCACGCCTCCTCCTCTCCTCCCTACAACCCTAGACGTTGATCAACAGATCTCCCCTTGGCCGAGACTCCCTATACAACTGTTCAACCCATTAAAACACCCCACAGCCATCAAAACTACCGACCACCACCATGAACTCCGGTCACCCACCTAGATCCGGCCATATGCAGATCTGGGAATCCCATGGCTGCATCTCCCCTTGACAGCAACCGCAAACCGCAAAACAGCTGCTACTCAGCCGTGGGCAGCCCCTCAGTCACGGTTGCTCGGAAACAGCGAGCGTTTCCGCTGTTTTGCATTTTTACGACGTACCGTCGCGTCGTTTCGGCTCCCCGTCGTTCACTCTCGCTATTGGAGACTTTCGTCAGCCCCCTACTGCTCCTAGGGGTGTTTTCTGATGCCACAAACGTCTCCTACGACGCTCAACGTCGTAGGCCTTGCGTGTAATGAACCATTCGTTCCGGATAGTTGATACGGCTTCCCGGAAAGCTGTAGAAACGCCTACCGACACCCTACTCGCTATTGGGATCTTGTTTCGCTGTTTTGGTCGCTGCCCGAGGATTGGCTAGTGTGGAATCTTAATTGGAAACTGGATTTGGAGCGCGTTCTATTTATTCCAACCCCTGGCGTCGCTACCCGACGCTAGTGTAGCTCTCGCGTCGTGTTGAGGTAAGTCTCTCTCCGTAGGAACCCACACCGCATGTTAACAAGACGAAAACAGTAATTTTATTGTGTTGGTTAATTCAATAATTGAAGATAATGAATACGGGACTGTAGGTTGGTGTGATGATTGGTGTTTGGGCACGTAGGCAGAACTAGACTCCTTGATCTTGTGACTATCAGCACGCCCCTTTTCAGGCAAGTAAAACTTGCCAACTTTTGCTTAGGGCCATGTTTTTAGGCCACTTCCTTGCTTTTAGCGTAAAAGAGACTAGACAGTGAAATGATAGATGTCTAGAAGCAACTTTAAGATCTAGCTTAACAACGAAGCTAGATCTGTCACCCTGCCATGTCATTCATGCATTGTTATCTGTCACGTTTAAATTCCTTATCTGTACGCACTTTTAACTGCCTGCATTGCATCTTACATGTCATCCAAGTTGATTGTTGCATTCGTAGCACACGCTACAATACTTGTACTTCCTTGTCCGGCTAGGTGCACCCCTATGCCAATCATGAAAAACACTTCCTAGACTCGTGATCCAGAAGCGGGCCACGTGTGTTGGTCAAAAGCCAATGCCTGATTTCCTTGTCCGGCTAGGTGCACCCCTATGCCAATCATGAAAAACACTTCCTGGCTCGTGGTCCAGAAGCGAGCATTCACGTTCGGGGGTAAGGCCCTGGCTCGATACACATGGAGGGGTAGGGATAAGCGATCACTTGAGCTAGGAGTTGGCCACGCAGCCACTCTAGCTAAAAGGCGTAATCTCTGTGCACGACGTGCTTACTAGACTTGTACTTGTCCTTGTGAATGTTTCTTGTAAAACTTGATATCCATGCCATGATTTAAATGCCATGCTCGTACTTTACTTTACCTGTTGCACTCATACTTTAACTGCCATGTCATTACATCATGCTAGAACTACTAGGTTGTTTTACTTCCACTTTCAGTTTCCTTGCACAAGTCTCTTGTAGACTTGCTGACATGTGCCCCTTGCTCTTTTGGGTGTCACATGTTAGACCCTGAGCCAGAGACCGTTGCTGAGTACGTGATGTTTTGCTGACGCTGAGCCTGAGCCCAAGTCTATCCTGGAGGAGTTTTGCGGACACCGGTGACCTTTCTTAGCGACCACGCTGAGTTCTCCTTTTGTTTTTGGATTTCTGTTAGTTGTCAGTGCGTGGCACCTTTGTTTTGTACGTTGTACTTATGTCGGCCATGTTTGGGCCTTAGACTCTTTTTCTTTTAGCCTGGTGGCTTTTTTGCGATGTTGGAATTTATTATTATGGATTTTCTGATATGTATCTTTTGTCTCATTTCCTTATTATTATCTTTGTTTCGTTTTGCATTGCAATGACCCGCAGTTTAAAGTTGATTGACGCTTATCAGACTTGCAGCTTTGTAGCTTCAAGTCTGAGCGGACCTTCTCACGTCTCGCCTCCACATTTTTGGGAAGCGAGGCGTGACACTTATCATCGATCTCTACAAAGCTGGAAGTTGAGTCGTTGAGGGGCCATACATATGCATAAATTTAAGTAGATGAAAATGCGAAAGTACGCCAAAATTGCAAAAAAAATTTCATTTATTACAAATGGAAAAGTAACGAAGACAGAAAGATTGCAAGAAACCTAAACTAAGGCATGCCGACCTAAGAGGGAGGAGGAGCACCCCCGGATAAGATGCTGGTGAAAGCTTCCATCGCCTCTGTAAACCTTACCGTGAGCTTTGCCTTCTCTTTCGTAGCGGCCTCCTTGAGCTCGACAGCTTTGGCCAGAAATTCAGCGGCCTCTACCTTGCATGCCTCTGCCCACCTCTCGGAGTCGGAAGCTTTGGCTTGGACCTTGATCGCTTCCTTCTTAAAAGTGTCAAGCTCCGTCTTGAGCTGAGCCTTCTCTGTCCTTCACTGAAGCTCGACGGACTTGCAGAGGTCCGACAAGGACGAGATACTATTTTTAGCATCTACAACAGCCCACTCAGCCATTGCCTTAGCCGCAAGGGCTTTCTTCAAGTCCTCCTCCGCTCCCTCGTCCGAGCCTCGAGCTTGAATGCCTTGTGCTCTATGTCTACCACCTGTCGATCTCCTTTGATCAAGTCGATGGCTTGAAGATGCAACACGGTGCCGAGGACAGACATCTACAGAAATGATTAGCCAGGGATGGCTAACTCGGGCGTCAATAGGCAGAAGGCAGACGACATACCTGGTATCCGCTCCCCATAAAGAAGTTGGCCACCCTTTCGAGGTCCAACCTCTGAAGAAACTCCAAGTCTCTAGGGAGAATCTAGTTCTCCACCAATCGAGCAGTCATCCCAAAGTCCAACATGGCTGACTCCTCCATCCCAACGGTGAAGGGAGGTTGGTAAGGGTCACCGCATACGTGCCCTCAGGAGCGAGACAAAAGCTGATTGAGAAGTAGAGCTCGATCAAACTCGGCAGGGATCGAGCCAACTAAAGGAACGAGTGATACAATGCCGCCCCAAGGCCACTTATCCAGAAGGGGCACATGGGAGCTTGAGACACCAAAGAAGTCTCGATCACCCCCGAGACTCTTGAGGGGTGACCCCCATGCCTTTAGCCATGGGCGAAGGAAGAGGATTCTCCTCCTCCACTCGCCTCCTTTTTTCGGGCTCCTCCTCCCCTTAGGAGGACATCTCCCATTTCTGGCCGACAGCTTTGATCGGCTCAGCGAAAGTGGTATCGATGTCAACCACCACCATCAACTCCGAGACCACAACAGAGGCAAGGGGCACAGAAGTCCGAACAGGGGCCTGACTCGAGACCTCCCTTGAGGGGACACAGGAAGAAGACCTTGAGGTATGCATAGCCTCACCCTCTTCGGAAGAAGAGCTTTGGTTGACTGCGAGGGGAGATCGAGAGCTCGACCCCTCATCCTGAGTGCTCGACCATTTAGCACAAGCGCTCGGCCTATTGACGCTCCTCCTTTTCTTCTTCTGCTCCCTCCAAACCCGATCCATTCCAGAGTCATCACTCCGACGATTTTCGTTCGTCATATCTGTAAACAACGGACATAATTATTGTGAGTGGCTTTAATAAAGTCATTGAGTCAAAATACATTACCCGGGCTCCACAAAAGAGTCTTCAACTTATGATCATCCAATAGATACTAAGTCGACCTCTCTCACCTCGGTCGACCTAGAAGAAGCTTAGCCTCCTCAACCTTGCCTGACAACAACCAGGCTTTGACATCATCCGGTGGTAACCGAGACTCTCAATCAAGCTCAGGATTTAGAGAACTCCAACTATTGAGCATCGGTCCCAGGTCAGGACGGACGACAAACACAAAGGTGGCATTCCACCCAGGGTCGAAAATCGGAAGGTCGTGTATAATCCTCACTGTCGGGCGAGCAACGATATGGTACCACACTTGGCGAGGGTCGGCTATTATCCGAAAGAAATACTTGAATAGCTCAAGGGATCATCAAACCCACAAAGCTCACAAAGCACGATGAAGCCAACTAAGGGGGAAAATCTTGGGGTGCGAGTCTACAAATGGAAAGCTCCGAAGAGCATATAACCTCTATGATGAAGGAATGAAGAGGGAAACAGAGTCCTATATGAAAAGCTTTAAGATACACCCCAACCTCATTCTTCCATGGAAAACACACACTCTCATCTGAATTGGGCACCCTAATCCAAAAAGGATGGCAGAAACAACATCGCCAGACCTCAACAGTCAGATCGAGAGAAAACCTAGGGGCCATCTCTAAGATAACTCCAGTAACCTTCAAGCTCAAATCCCTCGGACGAATGGGATGGTCTGGTTCAATACAACCCCCTTTTCCCTTTACAAGAACTTCCTCGCATCGAGGGGGCCTAAGGCACGCCATAAGCTCCTCATATGTTGGTTCCTTCATTATAACTGGAGCAAACATACCTGAAGGATCTAAAGAGAGTCAAAGTCAGTCAGGAGGGAATACCTTAGGAAGAACAAGCAATCTCCAAGAAGGCGACGCTGGAAGCAAGCTTTCGTAACAAAGAAGAAGGGGAAGCAGAAAGATCTCTTCTTCTTCCTCACTTTTTTATACGAAGGAATTCAACCGACTGACGGTCGATGGACAACACGTGTCTAAAGCCAGCCACAAGAAACAACGGAGATCAATTCAAAGACGAAAGGGTTTTAGCGGCACAAATCAAGTCAAATGTTTCGAAAATCGTGTGCATTTAAGGAGATTACACATCATTCGGTCTCAATCGGCACAGTTTCTGAGGCACGAATGATGGAGGCCATTGTTAGTTCACGGGTACGGATCCTACTGGAGTATTTGTGCAC
This sequence comes from Scilla litardierei, assembly GCA_030789695.1. NCBI lineage: Eukaryota > Viridiplantae > Streptophyta > Magnoliopsida > Asparagales > Asparagaceae > Scilla > Scilla litardierei. The sequence continues at coordinate 168,832,374 of CM061142.1, read as the reverse complement.
CCGATCCATTTGGAACCCGCAACCTGATACCTGTCACTCAAGGCGGGGTGTTACCGAGTCAGACGAACGTATCGGTCGACCGTTAGGCTTGCGCTAATATTCAAGGGGATGTTAATTTGGCTGAGTAAATGGGCAGCCGTTATCTCCAATGCCGGAGGAGATCGTGCTTGAATCAATGAGGGATGGTTACATACAATCAAAGAGGAACAACTTATAAATGGACGAAAGGACAAAGGTAAAGGGGTTCCCATCTCAATGTACGAGATCTAAGACATAGAACACTACTTTCTCAGCTGATATTTCTTATATTACAGAGCTAGCGACGTCAGATCTGAGGCAAACCTCTGTGGGTCGATCTTAGCTTCTTATAGCTCCCTCTCATCCTTATGTTCCCAAACTAACTTAAGCATCAGAGGGAATTTGGGTCGAAACCTAGATCCGACCCCCCTAACGTGTCCATGTGGTGCATATCAACGAACCACGATCCTCCGTGAGGGTCGTTACCGAGCTTCCCAGCCTCGTACGATCGACGCATTGGCTTATCAAGGGTCGATCGAGCACCGCATAATCATCTACATCCATCACTCGACACAGGTTCTTCCAACCAGGGTCCCACTTCACTCGCTGACGAGGCTCCAGCTCGGCACCAAGGGCACACGTCAGCTTGACAACTGTCTCGGTCATTTTTGACCTTAATAGTAACCATACATGATACTGTCACTCTTGATACCTGGGAAATGCTCGTCTGGAAATGATATCGATGTTTTTATGTAACCATTAATTGATGATCTGAAGCTTTTATGGGAACAAGGTGTGGGTACTTTCGATGCATTTACAAAGCAAAATTTTTGCATGTGTGCTATTGTTTTATGGACCATTAATGACTTTCCCGCATATGATAATCCATCTAGTTGGTCGATGAAAGGTATGACGGCATGCCCGATTTGCACGATAGGTTTTGAAGGTAAATTGCTAAATTATAGCCGTAAGTTTTGGCAGAACAGAAGATGGTTTCCTGTCGGTCACAGTTATAGGAGACAGTGGTAGTTGTTTGAATGTAAAATCGAACGCAGAGAAGCACCAGAAAAGCTAAGAAAAGGAGACATATTTGAAGCACTTCACCCTTTGCAGAGAGTGAAGTTTGTGATGAAAAGATATAGCAAAGAGAACCATCTTGGTGTTAGAAGGCAAATTACAAGGGGAAAAGGAAAGGACAAGTGCAAGTGCAAATCCAAAAAAAGAAAACCTCGAATGTCTCATATAGATTTTGACACATCAGATGGTTGAATACTCCCCAGTGGATGGACAAAGTTCAGTATTTTCTACCAATTGTCATATTGGATGACTTTGAAAATACGTTACAACCTAGACATTATGCACGTTGAAAAAAACATTTGTGAAAATCTATTGTATACCTTGTTGCAAGACACAAACAACTCGAAATATGGAGTAAATGTGAGGCTTGATTTAAAAGAATTGAAGATGCATCCTGAATTGCAAGCCATACAAAAGGAAAATTACAAGTATGGCCTAGCAGCTTCTCGGGTCATACATTTAAGAGATGAGATCCATAATCTTTATGTGTGTCTCAAGTCCATGAAGACACTATATGGATATGCTTCAAATATATCAAGATGTGTGCATGTAGATCAGATGAAGATTTTCGGATTGAAGACCCATGATTATCATATCTCGCTACATTAGTTGCTTTTAGTTGCATTACGTTATGTCGAAAAGAAACTGGTAACAGTTTTGATCCAATTCCGTAGGTTCTTCAAACAAGTTTGCTCGAAGGTAATAGACGTTGGTGAGTTTGAACAGTTAAAGGCGTGTGTTATCCTTACATTGTGATAGTTGATGATTATTCACGTTTTACTTGGGTATTATTTTTAATCGATAAAATTGATGCCTTTAGTAAATTCATAATATTTTTCAAACGTATTCAAACATTGCATTCTACACAAAAAAAAATCGTACTGATCATGGTGGTGAATTTGAAAATTACGATTTTCAATTTTTTGTGTGAAAAACACGACATCTAACATAATTTTACTTCTTCTAGAGCTCCTCCACAAGATGTGGTAGTTGAGAGGAAAAAATAGAACATTTTAAGAGTGTGCACAGACAATGTTGTATGAGAGCAACCTTCCAAAGTATTTTTAGGTGGAAGTAGTCTCTACCGCGTGCTATGTTAAACATAGGGTACTCATTAGAACACCTTTTCAAAAGATCCCTATGAACTCTTGTACCAAAAGTTCCTGTAGTGTCTTATTTTCGTGTCTTTAGTTGTAAATGATACATCCTAAACATCAAAGATAACCTAGATAAATTTGAATCCAAAGCTAATAAAGGCATATTTATCGGTTATTGTAACGCACCGCTTCCCAAAAGACACCGGAAGCGAGAACGTTACGCGGTCCGCTTGAACTAGAGCGGTGAAGCTCGAGTTCAATAAGCGTCTGTGATAAAAACACAGGGGAGGTCCTTGCATTTGCGTATCAGAACAATCCGAAACATTCAAAAGTTAACAGCCACATCCAGATATATAATGTTCGTACACGAAATTAAACAACAAGCCACAGCTGGGCTAAAGTAGCAACAAAGAACGTACACAAAGCAATAATAACGTTTGAAAGTAAACTAAGGAAAGCAGTAAAGTGTGAGTCCACTAGTCCTCTGCTGGGAGTGACTCGGCGTCAGGGGAGAATTCCTGGCTCTCCAAGTCGGGCGTCTCAAATGGATCTCCCGGGTACTCAAGTTCATAATCTGACATACATCAAAAAACATGAATGTATTTCAGAAAGGGGTCTGCAAGAAAAGGTTAGCAACCCAAAACAAGATATACAAACGATATGAATTTAAGAGCCATTTAATATTTAAAAGAGAAAACTACAGCAAGATTAACAAGACAATTATAATGAAACGAAGGAAAACATTCCTAACATGCAGTTCTAAGCAGTTTCAATAAGTAAGGTTTGCTTGAATTCTTTAGCATATCAATTTTCATGAGACCACGTTAGCGTTGCAAGTATCATGTCAATGGTTCAAATCTATCATAGGGTTCTCGCCTTTAGGTCGTGATGAGTAAGTCATTCTTCTCACGGGGGCTTACAGTGATTGACGCTAACCCACCGCATGCGGGTGGTGCTCTTGAAGAGAGGACCCTTTCATACGCCTAGTGGCCGCTCAACCCTAACCCCACCCCAATTTTGTGCTGGAACACGAGCTAGCCTAGTCGACTCACACGACATCACGAATTCACGATTCCGCCTTCGAGGCGATCGATTTTCACGATGTCTCAACTTGTTAAACATTTCAAGACTTGCAGAAATTTAATGTTTGTCAATATTAATTTGTTATTACAACATTTTCAAAAAAGCAAAAGTGGATTAAATAACATTTACAAAAATTTTAACATAACGTTGAACATGAGATTTACCAAACAAGCTACAGAAAACAATTTTTCTTCGTCGTTGTTTAAATTTAAAGTAGATCGTGTGATATGCCGTTGAGTCACAAATTTAGTCCAGAATGTCATGGCATCGTTTTCATACGTCATTTCATGTATAGTTTTCAAGTTATACAACAATAAGTAAAAGTGACACAAAAACTCTCAGACTTCAAAAATTCATATCAATTTGCATACTTGCCTGTTTTTGGTGTTCTTGGTGTTGTTAGAAACGTCTCAACAAGTACTACGTACAGTGATGACGGTTCGCTGGTTTGATAAAACACAAAATCAGATTAAGCTATTTTCGACAGATTATGATATCAAAACAATTTGTACGACGTCTAATGATTCGATTTTATTAGGTTCTCTGTCCTATGATGTGGGTTGTAGCAAGTTAAAGGGTAGATCTACTAACCGGAAGTGCAGCAAAGGATCGGGATGCAACTATGGGTAACGGCGACGCGTACGACCTGAAACAGCGGTGTTGAGCGTCGAGGATCTGCTGTCGATGCACGGGGGAGGTGGCAGCGGCTGTCGGAGTCTCTGCAGGTGGTTATTGATGCCTCGGGGAAGAGAGGGGCTATTCGTGGGTCATGTCAACATCACGGGGGTGCGAGAGGTGGCAGGGCTGTGTGTTGCACGACCTGCTACCGTTCGCTGCTGCAGGATCACGGGAGGAAGATGGGGCGATGGTCTTGGAGTGGCAGGCCGTGAGGATGATAGGGTGAGGGTGCATCGGCTTGAGGGAGGAGATCTGGGCGAGGGGAGGTCGATGCGGCTGTTGTCGACACGAGGGAGGAGCTGGCGTCGCTGTGGAGGAGGAGAGCGCCGCTGTGAAGATAGGGAGGTCGACGGCGGGTGCTGACAGGTCGGGGGTCGTGAGGAGGAAGCCGTGCGGTGACCTGGGCATGGATTCAAAAAGGAGGCTGCGGGTGCTCGTCGCGTGGAGATGGGTTGCGCGACGAGGGGTTGTGAAGGTGTGGAGATGGGTTGATGTGCATGGGCGAGGGAAGTCGACGCGAAGAAAGGTAGGAGGCACGCTGTGGTTTAGTCGCGAGGAGAAGAAATGAATGGCGGCTGTAAAAGTTTAGTCCTAGGGTTTTTTTATATATAAGGAAATAGGGTTACAGGACTAGGGTTAGTTTTATAAAGAAATGAGTAGGCTGTGAAAGGTACCACACGTGAAGAAGGAAGCCTAGGTTTCCTTATATGATAAAAAGTGGGGTTCAGCAATGTATAGCTGCACTAGGCTTAGGGTTTTAAGGTTAGATTTCCTTTCCCTTTTTTGGATGGCTGTGTGCATGTGTAACAGATGGGTGCGGCCAGAGGGGTAAAAAATGACTAGAGTTATAATAGGAAGTAGTATGAATTTTCATTAATGGGATTTAATAATTTTAATCAAGGGAATTTAGGGCTACTCAATTGGGTTTAAAATGGAAAGCTCATTTGAGTTTTGAAATTTGAAATTTCGAATTTTGAATCAAAAATTTAAAACAAATTTTAATAAGGGACTTTTAAAATAATTTACTAGAAAGGATTAGAATAAGAATAATAATAAGTATGAAAAGAATAGAAGTGGATACGGGTACGGATATGGGTACGGAATCGTCAAACTACGGATACAGAAGAAAGTACAGGAGAGAAAAATACGGATAACATAATGATGAAAACCGGTAGTTATATCCTACCCACCTTAAAACGATGCCGTCCTCGGAATCTCATCGGCTAAGGCATCAGAAATACATAAGGGTGACGCTCGCATCTCTCTCCTAATGCATATACACTATAAATGACCATCATGCCATATCTAAATAGTATTTCTAATACTAATATCCATACCAATAGTTTTACCACTGATAATAGTAATCGACGTTCATGCTAATGGTAGCAACAATGTACATTCACACATCACTAATTACGTATTAACATAACATGTTTAATATAGTACCATCCTACAAATACAATCCAACCAATATTATAATCGGGCGAATGGTAACACTTTACTACACCACCACATCAATTTTCTAGCAGTAAGTGTGCCATCACCTCGCACACTCACATTATTACTAATACACAAAGTATTACCATAATGTATACACTCACAATCTATAATGATATAGTACCACATGTCACTTATACATACCACTAACACATAAATACAATCATTCTTAGTCTATTAACACTTCTATCATACAATCACTTTTACATACCGCATATATACCATATACACATCGTAATACATATCACTACATGTATATACATGCATATATTATCTTACACCATACACAGATTTATATACGCCTTACTCATAGTACTAGGGTCATCGTAATCTACCCACCTTAGGATCAAGTCCGTCCTCAGACTTCCTTAAATAGGCCTACATAGGGGTGAGCGGACGTAGACACAAAGGTCATTCTATCCCAGTCATACATACATTATACTGAAATAATATACATCCCTATGCATACACTTACTCGTATGTTACACACTTTCAAATACTTATACATACGTCCATTTTACATACATATATATATACATACACTACTACACGCCTATCTCGTATCTATGTAGAACATATATACACACACACCGGTATACACAACCATGGTAATTTATATAGGGCTAGCATACTATTACATACATTTATATGTGCGTAGTCACAACATACAACTATGCATACCTCCTGGTATACACATGCTCATATATCATCCCGCAGGGGTAATATTATAATCCTACTATACATAAATCACACTTATTTATACTATATATATATATATATACATACATATCTATAACTGACCACATACATATATACGCACAAGCACATGTCATACATACTAACATATAAATCACATAATAAATCTGCACACACAACTATACGTATACCTATTATCATTACACCTAACATTCACATCACTGTACTAGCGTATATTTACAACCATTAACAAGTACGACTAAGTTACATATACTCCTAGTAACTAGCCAATACTAAATCTAATACGCACAGATATTCCTATAGTGATATAGCTAATAACTCGCCCTAGTAGAAATATAATTCTTACTACTCTATACTCGGCTATGTACATATATATATCACATATTACCATACATACACATACAACACAATAGACAATCACACTATACTAATATATTAAGGGTAAGCACACTCATACATGGATGGTATATAGAGATTCGCACTCACGGGTCCATACTCACTATCTATTTACATGCACCACAACAACACCACAATCAATGCTAATGGTTCCATTATACTTATACTAAAGCTGACATAAGTAATGATAAATACTAATGTGATAACTAAGCAATAGTGTAGGATTCAGAGTTGAATGATGCAACTGATTAATGTTGTGATGGACGGTTCCAGAGGTGGCATGGATAAAAGAGTAGTTTGGTTGGGTGACATAAAATATTTATGAATAATTAAATAATTAAGAAGATAAGGATATGTGTGAAAATAATAACATCGTTATAAATTACGTTAAATAGCGAGTATACGGTAGAAGTGAAAACGTAAAATATGACTAGTCAAATAATAGTGAAAAGTAATATGTGCATAGTATTATAGTGCTTGTTTTGTAAATGGAAATAGGTTTCTTACAAAAAAATTTTTTTAAAAAAAAATATGATGGCAATGATTATAAGACTGGCACACAAAATATTGAAGTTCTTTTTAACCTAGGAAGGTACTTTAAGAGTATGTATGAATGACTGCTTTGAAATATGTTAGTAAGAAGAAAAAAGATGATACTAGCGAAATAGAAATAAAGTTTTTTTAAAAGAAGTTCATTACATGGGGAAAATAGAGTAGCTATACGAGGTCATGCGAAATAGAAGGGCGGAAGATGTATGTTAGAAAATTGCTATAAGATAGTAACTAAAAATCGTGTCAGAAGAGTTTCATAATCAAAATTGGGTTTAAGTCGGCTGAAGTGCAGAAAATCTAAGTAAAAGTTTTCGAAAGGATTTTAAACTTAGCAAAGAATTCAAAGAAAGAAATATCGAAACATACTTTTTAAAAGACCCTGGGTCTGCAATGGGGAGGTTCATGGTTAAAGTTGGCGGACCTGAAGAGCTTATGTGAATCGAGGACAAGGATTAGGTTTAACGATCGAAACGTAAGGACGACTAAGAATTAACTCTGTGAAAACGCTACGATGGCTTTCTACGAACTTTAACTTGGAAGTGTAATGATTAGGAAATAGTAAAACCTAGGGAAATTAATCCATGGGTCGACTAATGTTTAGCACTAAGGTTCATCAACGAACTAGACTGCGATAGGGAAACTAGGGTAAGGGTTCGTTAAGGATCGAGATCGAGATCTTATCTATAGACCTGGAATATCCTACGCTTCGAAGTCTACTCATTGCAGGCGTCTCAGGTTCGACTTGCACGGATGCGACAATCGCTACGTTCGGTTAGGCCCTAGATTCGATGAATCTAAGCGAACGACTAACGAACTCAAAAGTCTAATAAGGTCATAGCTGGATTACCAATCGCTAGGGTGACTCCCAAGATGATAATAATAAGGCGTGGCAAGGATGTCTAACTAACGAGCACGAGCGTCTAACCAACTCTTCCTATTATCTGATATTGGGTTTCATATCATGCTGAGACAAGCTTTTCAAGTAATTTTGCGTACGAACTAATTCTGGATGTTTTGGCTAGTGATAAGGCTTCTCATTATTCTGAATTTCGCAGTTGCAGGACCTGCATGGGCCACCACTAAAACCCGTAACGCACCGCTTCCCAAAAGACACCGGAAACGAGAACGTTACACGGTCTGCTTGAACTGGAGCGGTGAAGCTCGAGTTCAATAAGCATCTGTGATAAAAACACAGGGGAGGTCCTTGCATTTGCATATCAGAACAATCAGAAACATTCAAAAGTTAACAGCCACATCCAGATATATAATGTTCGGACACGAAATTAAACAATAAGCCACAGCTGGGCCAAAGTAGCAACAAAGAACGTACACAAAGCAACAACAACGTCTGAAAGTAAACTCAGGAAAGCAGTAAAGTGTGGGTCCACTAGTCCTCTGATGGGAGTGGCTCGGTGTCAGGGGCGAACTCCTAGCTCTCCAAGTCGGGCGTCTCAAATGGATCTCCCGGGTACTCAAGTTCATAATCTGACGTACATCCAAAAACATGAATGTATGTCAACAAGGGGTCTGCAAGAAAAGGTTAGCAACCCAAAACAAGATATACAAATGATATAAATTTAAGAGCCATTTAATATTTAAAAGAGATAACTGTAGCAAGATTAACAAGATAATTATAATGAAACGAAGGCAAACATTCCTAACATGCAGTTCTAAGCAGTTTCAAAAAGTAAAGTAAGGTTTGGTTGAATTCGTTAGCATATCAATTTTCATGAGACCACGTTAGCGTTGCAAGTATCATGTCAATGGTTCACATCTATCATAAGGTTCTCGCCTTTAGGTCGCGATGAGTAAGTCGTTCTTCTCACGGGGGCTTCTGTCATTGACGCTAACCCACCGCATGCAGGTGGTGCTCTTGAAGAGAGGACCCTTTCATATGCCTAGTGGCCGCTCAACCCTAAACCCACCCCAATTTTGTGCTGGAACACGAGCCAGCCTAGTTGCCTCACACGACATCACGAATTCACGATTCCGCCTTCGAGGCGCACGATTTTCACGATGTCTCAACTTGTTAAACATTTCAAGACTTGCAGAAATTTAATGTTGTCAATATTAATTTTTTATTACAACATTTTCAATAAGCAAAAGTGGATTGAATAACATTTATAACAATTTTAACATAACGTTGAACATGAGATTTACCGAACAAGCTACAGAAAACAATTTTTCTTCATCATTGTTTAAAATTAAAGTATATCGTTTGATATGCCGTTGAGTTACAAATTTAGTCCAGAATGTCATGGCATCGTTTTCATGAGTCATTTCACGTATAGTTTTCAAGTTATACAGCAATAAGTAAAAGTGACACAAAAACTCTCAGACTTCAAAAATTCATATCAATTTGCATACTTGCCTGTTTTTGGCGTTCTTGGTGTTTCGGAAACGTCTCAACAGGTACTACATACGGTGATGACGGTTCGTTGGTTTGATAAAACACAAAATCACATTAAGCTGTTTTCGACAGATTATGAAATCAAAACGATTCGTATGACGTCTAATGATTCGATTTTATTAGGTTCTCTATCATATGATGTGGGTTGTAGTATGTTAATGGGTAGATCTACTAACCGGAAGTGCAGCGAAGGATCGGGATGCAACATGGGTAACGACGACGCGTACGGGTCCAAAACAGCGGTGTTGAGCATCGAGGATCTGCTGTCGACGCACGGGGAGGTGGCAGCAGCTATCGGAGGCTCTACAGGTGGTTGTCGATGCCTCAGGGAAGAGAGGGGCTATCCGTGGGTCACGTCAACGTCACGGGGGCGCGAGAGGTGGCAGGGCTATATGTTGCATGGCCTGCTGCTGTTCGCTGCTGCAGGATCACGGGAGGAAGATGGGGTGACGGTCTTGGAGTGGCAGGCCGCGAGGATGACGGGGCGAGGGTGCAGCAGCTTGAGGGAGTAGATCTGGGCGAGGGGAGGTCGATGCGGCTGTTGTCGACGCGAGGGAGGAGCTGGTGTCACTGTGGAGGAGGAGAGCACCGCTGTGAAGATGGGGAGGTCGACGGTGGGTGCTGACAGGTCGGGGGTCGCTAGGAGGAAGCCATGCGGTGACCTGGGCGTGGATTCGAAAAGGAGGCCACGAGTGCTCTTCACATGGAGATGGGTTGCGCGACGAGGGGTTGTGAAGGCGTGGAGATGGGTTGATGTGCGTGGTCGAGGGAAGTCGACGTGAAGAAAGGAAGGAGGCGCGCTGTTGTTTAGTTGCAAGGAGAATAAACGACTGGCGGCTGCTAAAGTTTAGTCCTCGGGTTTTTTTATATATAAGGAAATGGGGTTGTAGGACTAGGGTTAGTTTTATAAAGAAATGAGTAGGCTGTGAAAGGTACCACATGTGAATAAGGAAGCCTAGGTTTCCTTATATGATAAAAAGTGGGGTTCAGCAATGTATAGCTGCACTAGGCTTAGGGTTTTAAGGTTAGTTTCCCTTTCCCTTTTTTGGATGGCTGTGTGCGTGTGTAACAGATGGGTGCGGCCAGAGGGGTAAAAAATGACTAGAGTTATAATAGGAAGTAGTATGAATTTTCATTAATGGGATTTAATAATTTTAATCAAGGGAATTTAGGGCTAATCAATTGGGTTTAAAATGGAAAGCTCATTTGAGTTTTGAAATTTGAAATTTCGAATTTTTAATCAAAAATTTAGTACAAATTTTAATAAGAGACTTTTCAAATAATTTACTAGAAAGGATTAGAATAAGAATAATAATAAGTATGAAAAGAATAGAAGTGGATACGGGTACGGATATGGGTACAGAATCGTCGAACTACGGATACGGAAGAAAGTACACGAGAGAAAAATACGGATAACGTAATGATGAAAACCGGTCGTTACAGTTATTCTTTGCAGAGTAAGGCATATAGAGTTTATAACAAAAGAACTCTTAATATTGATAAAACTCAACATTTATCTCTTGAAGAATCTATTAGTAGTTCTTCTCATGCTATTATTGATGAAGATGATGATAATGTTGTAGACCACCTATTTATGATCATCCATCTAACTCACTTCATAGAGCATTTTTTGAGGAAACACATCACACCAACACACACAAGTAATTGGTAATAGTAGTGATGGTGTTATGACTAGGTTTCAAATTGAACACATGACACATGTTGCTTTTGTATCAAATAATGAGCCGAAAAAGGTAGCTGAAGCTTTTGTAGATAGCTCTTGCATTGAGAAATGCAAGAAAAGCTTCTACAATTTGAAAAAAAATCAAGTTTGGGAGCTAGTTCCAAGGCTAAAAGATGACCCTATCATTGGAACCAAATGGGTGTATAGGAAAAAAATGGATGAAGATCGAACAGTGGTAAGGAAACAAAGCAAGGTTAGTAGCTCAAGGCTATTGCCAAGAAGAAGGTATTGATTTTTATGAGACTTTTGCTCATGTAGATATATTAGAATCTATTAGAATGTTATTAGCTTTTGCTTCTCACATGAATTTTAAATTATTTCAAATAGATGTTAAGAGTGTCTTTCTTAATGAATACATTAAGGAAGATATTTATGTTGAACAACCACCTGGTTTGTTCATGAAAAGCATGTTGATTATGTTTTTAAATTAAATAAAGCTTTATATGGTTTGAAACAAGTCCTAGAGCTTGGTATGAGATATTAAGAAAATTCTTAATCAATTCTAATATAATGTTGGTAGAGTAGACACTAGTTTTTTTATTGAGAAAATTGATAATGACATTATTCTTATTCAAATTTATGTTGATGACTCATTTTTGGATCTTCTAATGAAAACCTATGTCAAGAATTTGCTAAGTTGATGCCAGATGAATTTGAGATGAGCTATAAGGAAGAACTCACATTCTTTTTAGGATTTCAAATCAGGCTACTAAAGGAAGAGACATTCATCCACCAAACAAAATATGCAAAAGATCTACTCAAAATGTTTGGGATGGAGAATGCGACACGGAAGGGTATGCCTATGGCCACTTCCATCTCCTTGGACAAAGATGAAAATGGTAAGAGTGTAGATCAAAGAACCTAAAGAGGTATGATTGGCTCTTTACTCTATCTTATTGCTCGTAGGCTGATATAGTGTTTAGCATTTTTGTTTGTGCTAGATTTCAGTCAGACCTTAGGGAATCATATCTTAAAGCAGTCCAACACATATTTGGGTATCTTAAAACCACATCGGATTTTGGTCTATTTTATCCAAAAGATATGTAATATCCCGTTTCAGCATATACGAGTATAATGTACGTATTTTTTGATGTATTTGTACGCATGAGATTTTTGGGTATTTTCATGAATTTTCCATAATTTTCTAATAAGTAAATTATTTTTAAAGTAATTTTAGAACATCACTTGAATTATATAAATGAAGTATTTGGATGAAATACTCTGTATTAGGATGGTATGGAGTATTATTTCATGTATTCTCATTTATTTAGAAATTAAATTCCTAATTTGACATGCCATGCCACCACCTCCTTGCTAGGTGTCATTTAGAGGGTAATTTTCACCTAACTCTTTACTAGGTGTCATTAGGACGATGAATCTCACCTAACTCCAAGCTAGGTGGCATGAGGAGAGGAGATAAATTGATTATTCATCCATGGAATGAGATTTAAAAGGGGGAAATTTTGAGAAAAGAAAAAGGAAAGAGAATTTTTTATGATTTCATTCTCACTCTCACTCTCTCCTTTGGGCCACACCCTCCTCCTTGCTCATCCCTTAGCATGAAATATGCATGTATAAATCAAATATCCATTAGTAATTCTCCTTCTGTTTCCTTTTGTGATTTCCATTCGCATGAATTTTTAGTAATTTTCATTTTTCATATATTTGATTTTAGTGTAGGTCTTGATATTCCATGGATTTTTCATGCTTTCATGCTCTAGTACTATGCATGTATAAATCAAATATGCTCAAGTGTAGGTTAAAATGAAATGCCTTGGAAGTCATGCTTATTTGCTAAATGTTCATCTTAGATGTCTTGATAAAGAATATGTGGAGGATAACAATGCTATGTTCTAATTTCCATATTCAAATTGCCATGGGGCTTAACATAACTATTCCATGTTCTAATTGACATGCTAAGTATGCCATGTTAAATTCCATGTGTGCCATGCTTATGTTAAGACTAAGAGTGCTACAATCTCATGTTAATCTCCTCATGCGTTATGTTCATGTTGGTAAGTAAAATTTGTTAGTATGTCTCATTTTGTGCTCAAGTCAAATATTATGCCATGTCACCTGATAGTAGGTTAATATGATAGTATATCTCATTTTGTGCTAATATCACACATAATACCATGTCCCATTATGCTAGGTTAATGTTAAGTTTCATTTAAAATGTTTAGTGCCATGTTTCTATCTGTTGTAGCATAGTAGTATCTTAATTTTATGTTATAATATGCCAATTTCACTTAGTAGCTTATTTCTAGTTTGCTACATGTTAGTATGCTTGCAATATGTGGTAACTCATAAAGTATGTTACATGTTAGCATATGTAGTAACCCATTTTTAGTGTATTCATGTTAATCTCATGTTGGTTATTATAGCTAAGTTATGTTTCATGACAAATCCCTTCTATGTTTCATATTTATGACCATGCTAATTTCAAGTTAGTTCCATGGTTATGATTAGTTCCCTTGGTTATGAATGTTGTCTGTTAAATTCCTTCATGTTTCATGATTAGTTTATGATTATTACCATGTGCGAGCTCAGGCTAAGCTTAATGTTAGTTCACATTCTTAGACATGTTAGTTCCATGCTAATAGTTATGTACTATGTGTTGGGGTTTTGGAGGACCCTCAGAGCTCGGATCTGTGTCCGTCCTAAGTCGAACGGACCACAGGGGCTTAAAACACGCAGCGGAAAAACAAAACTAAAACTTTTAAGCCAGCTAAACTGTTTAGCCAGGCTCTAAGGGAGCCAGAACCTAGTCCGATCTTGCTACCTTAGGGTGGATCTCACCACCGCAAGAAAGATCTATACTAAAGCAACAAAATTAAATCTACACAAAAAATTACTTAACCACATACCCGAAATCTTGGCCCTGGAGCAGGCAAGATGTACCGCACCGTCTTCTGATGCTCCTCGTAGCCGAGCAGCCTTGACTCGATCCGCCTGAGCCGCCTCGCACCCTCGAACCGATCCGCCTGAGCCGACTTTCACCTCCAAGCCAATCACACGCGGTAGAAAGTTTCACTTAAGAAGAACCCACGTCTTAGACGTCCGGATCTAAATCCAAACCCCCTTCGTAGTCTTGCCAAGACTAATCCGAAGAATAGGAAGAGAGTGAGAGAGTGAGAGAGAATAGTTTAGTCACCGATCGAGATTGCTCTAAAAGTCTGAAGCTACTCGATCGATGACTTGGTGTGCATCCCTATTTATATAGGGAGTCGGCACTCACTCTTTCGTTGCGAGCAATGTGGGACTTTTGCAAATGAAAGAAAAAAACAATTAAGCCAATTTAGCTTAATTTGTAGTTTAAGTGAGCTTTTCATAAAAGCAAACTTTAACTAATTAATTCTCTTCGCTCATTAAACTTTAGACACCAAACAAGCTATCAATCCGAAGGGCTTCGAATGGTGAACGCGTATGAACCGACGACGAAGAATTTCGACTTCGTTTGACCCCTCAAACAATTGCCTAAAGTTGGGCAAATAATCGATTTTCGTAACCGTCATTTGAGGTTTCAAAAAACCTGAAATGACTTAAGTTGTGGGCACGCCTTCTAAGCTTAGCGGGCGCGCCCGCCCAAGGAGAGCAAGGACGGGCCGCGCGCCCGCTGGGCAGCGGGGTTGCGCCCGTTGCAGTCAATAGGCCATGCCTGCTGCTGCTGCGGGCCAGTACCCGATGTGCAGTGGGCGTGCGCCCGCTGCAGCCAGCTGCCTGCGCCCATTTCCCTTGTCTATGGGTTTGTTAGCCCAGTGGGTCTAACCCACTTCGCCTTGGACTGTTTTCGTGTTTTTGGGCTCGTTTGAGCTTCGATTTGGACGCGGTTTGAACCTGTGTTTAGAGCGAGACGATCCCGTCAGCCAGGTAGCCCTTTCCAATATATTTGTTCCTACTAAATTTGTCGTAACCAATTTACGACACGTTTAATCATAGTTTGCATCAAATGCAACATTTGTCCATATTGCTATTGCGACTAATTTTCACAACAAGCTTTGTGAATATCAACTATTCAATATCATCAAATGATTTTCTCTCAATTAATCTTCCTATTACTAAGACACGAACGCTACTCGGTGTAAGACCCTACAGCCTGACCTTACTACAGGTTGGGGCTCTGAACCCCTAGACGACGATCACCACGAGCAGTAGCTGTCGTCCCTGTTTCAGAATAATCATAACATGATCGACCCTTTGACAAAAGCATCATTGGGTTTACATTGGCTGTGTCAGTGATGAACTCCGTTAGCTATAGTCCCTTCGTCAAGACTGTGTTCCTGTTGGCCTAGGGTATGGTTTACTGTCGACCCTATTAGACAACATTGGTCAGTATACTGCGGTCTTTGTTGTATTCACGTTGTATTTCTTACAACGTAACCCGGCCGAGGATTAACACAAAGACCACACTGAGCCTGTAACACTAACTTCCCTTTAACGGAAGTGACGAATCCCATCTAAGTCATCTACTTACCTCGAGAGATTCAGGTGCAACTCAACATAAGATCTTTCAGTAGGCCTAGCCTCGAAGCTAGATCATGGGTCTAAGCTACACCATTCACTCACAGGTTTGTACAAATGACTTCAGGTCTTAAGGACCAGCTTACCTATCATCACCCTAGAGTTATTAAAGATAGTTCAGTTAAAGTTGACCATTTAATAACTCTAATTTGGTCGTTCAGTGAACTCATTCTGCAATGAGCACCTGCGTCTCCTCTCCGACTTCACCAAGTCGAATGACTATGAGATCATCATTACCCCGAGGTAAGACTAAGACACAGTGGTCTATCCGATGTGTCGATATCCAGTTCTCGACACATCTATAACCATGAACCGTTTAAGACTTACGTTTCTATTTGGTCGCTTACTTACTCATAATCGAGATATTATCTAGATACGTAAGGACCTAACTATAAGTCTATGGATATTGTCTAAGTATATTAATACGAACGATTTATACTTAGAATAATAGGTACCATATACAGTATGAACAAGATGTATACTTAGGATAAATTGCCTTATGGACATATATCCTCCTACATCTCCCACTTGCACTTAGGCTATTTATCTCGGTATCTCATACCGTTATAGAATATCAGTCACTTTGATATTTATATGACAAACCTAAGAGTAGTTTTACCAACGGTTTTACCAACGAGTATCTACAACAAATTTTAATGGATTAAATAATGCATCTCTTGATCACACAGGGTTGCTCCTTTGGAAAAATGATCTGGATCAATTTTTCATATCTTTGTATAGCTAACAATTAGCTTATACAATCTAGATGTAGGGTCTAACATTTTTATAAGTCAGTCTCAGCTCATTCCACTTTTCTTGTGTCAATATGTCGAGAACATACATGACACCCTAAGTCTCTATATATACGATTAAATCAAAACGATTTTGATTCAATGTTTTATATAGATGATTCACTTAAGGTGGAAATCCTTTTTACTTAGTCCGAGAAACCGGAACTAAGCATACGAGCTGGCTCCCACTGACTTTAAGAATTACCTGGTTAAATACTTCAATATTATATCTAAATCAAATTTAGATTATATATACGAAGATATAACCATTTGATAAGTGCTTTAGATGGAATGTACTAGTGTCAGGTTCGGTTTGACGAATGAGTCAAGTTAAGACCAGTTTAAGGAATCTTGACGTTGACTCACTCAATCAAACGTCCTACACTGTACTTTTCCCTTAACCACATTTAATATTAACTCTTTAATAACTAAATGCAGTTTATTAAGAGTTAATCTTAATATGCGTATAATTGTGATCGCACACATTTTATACGCCCCTGGAACCTTTACTTAACTACCAATTGACTATAACATTAAGTCAGCTCAAAAATCAACATTTTCCGAAGCTTCGCATCATCATTCGAGAATTTTCGCAACCATCTCAGAAAGCCATAATCACAGAAAATTTAAGCCAATCAAATTTCAACTCAACATAAAACGCAATTTCCGAGACATTCATTAAAACAACAGATTCATAAAGATGAACCGTAATCTGTTTATCCAATAAACTTTGAGTGTAGAACACTCAATCATTTTTTTCAACCTTTAAGAAATGATACATTTTATTTAACTAAAATTTAGTATCATCTCCTTCTCGATCATGTCTCTCGAAGTCTTTGAACAGCCCTAGCAGCAACGATTGCTCAGATTGCTGACCGTCCTCCGAACTTCTCCCAATCTTCGCTTTATATCAGCCACATGTATACATTACACAGATGTCTTTAGTATCTCATACTATATGATTGGAAATAATTACGTTTTATTTGAATTTAAGTTGTACCTGAGGTAGGGGCATCAGTATGCCCCTTCTTCTTCTCTGCAAGATAGATCTTACAGTTCCTCTTCCAGTTGCCAATCTTGTGGCAATGGAAGCACTCAGATTTTGACGGGGCCCCTTTGGTCTTTTTCTTCCATTTCTTCGCCTTCGTAGGTTGCGGGACCTGCCTCTTCTTACCCTTGCCTTTCGACTGGTCGGAAGAAGCAGAGCCAACAACCAATGTAGTCGGATTCTTCTCAATCTCCTCAAACTGCCTAAGCATATTGAGGAGACCAGGAAGATCCGTTTCAAGGTTATTCATTATAAAACCAGTGATGAAAGGCTTAAACTCAGGAGTTAAAGACTTCGGGATAATGTCCACGGACATCTCATTGTCCAGGACAAATCCTAGCTGGGCGACATCCTTTACGTACCCGATCATCTTGATAACATGATCGCCCTGCCTCCATCTTTGTGCCCCAGAGGTTGCTGGTGGCTTTGAACTTGGCAGCTCGAGATCGCTTACCGTATAACTCTTGTGCATTAAGAAGCATACTTTGAACATCCATATGTTCATGCTTCCTCTGCAGTTCGTTACTCATCGAAGCCAGAGTAAGGCACCTGGCCTTCTCTGCATCCCTCTGGTGTAGCTTATAGGCTTCTTTTTCCTCAAAGGTCGAATCTTCATCGGGCTTATCCGGAGCGTCCTCGAACAGTACGTATCCTATCCCGGCTAGGGAAAGGACCAACTTAATGTTCCTAAGCCCGTCTCTGTAGTTCGTTCCATCGAGCACGTTCTTCTCAACCATATATCTAAGACCCGAATCCATTCTGCATTTTTACAGATGCTTTAGTCAGTATATGTTCGTAGTATAGTTTTAATGGTTTTAATAAAACTATATTCTCCCACTAAATTTATTAAAGCCATAATAATAAACAATTTATTATAAAATAACATTTGTGAGAGAGGGATCCGACTACCCTGAGTCTGACAACCTTGAGTATGTCTCAACAAGTTGTCCGACTCTGCAGTCGGTAGACGAACTCGTCGTCCATCATATCTATTATGATTCCTTATCGATTTTATCCCTAGTCATTTATGATCATGAGTGTGCTCATCCGGATCACAATGGCTAGCCTAGTCGGACCCTTATTTTCGTGTCTAGCCTGACTTGCCCCGCCGCTCAGTGTATGCACGACACGTCGGTTTGGGTCAGGACTTAGACTACATTCTTGGTTAGACTTACGCCGATGCTCGGAGGATGAGACATCGGTTTCAGTCAGGTCAAGATGTTTATCAAGAAATCGGTTTCTATAAAATTGACATGTCACGGCTTGAGTGTAGCTCAACAACCGTAACACGTTTCTTACAGTTGCCAACTCCTAACACAAGGAGGGCTACGATTTATCTTGAACAAGATTATTATCGTATTTGACTTAGGTATAGTCGATGGACTTACACAGTCATGAATCGACTCCTTGCGGTCTAGCGGACGCGGCCAGGGAATTGACTAAGCCAGGACCACTTGTTACCCAGACTAGCTAGGTTGGTTCAGCAAACTTAGCCAAGCACATTGACCGACATCATGATCCATTGAAGGAGTTTTCATCAATTTTATGTTCTTCCAAACAACTAAATGGCTTTTAATTAAGAAAACTAGGTAATCCTTATCAACTAGTGGATCCTAGAATTCAAAAAAAATTTGGATTGGTTGAACAATTTTTATTTAGTCCTTATCAACTATAAGGTTCATTCGTTCAACATGCTACCCCAATCTAATTAGGATTTTATAAAACAATTACAACATGTTTCAACATTAGTCTTTTATGAAAATCATCAATTAAAAGATTTAATGAAATGATTGACAATCAAAGGGACTACCCTAATCTGGTATTATGTTTTGATGTTGTTTTTGTTTATAAAACATAACATGTCACTAGTTTATTAAAATTTCATCTCATAAAATTTTAAACATTTAATGGCTAACTTAGTAAGGTTCATGAATACATTATTCAATATGTCCATTAAAAGAAAATGAAACAACTAATTTATCTGCATAAATAAAATTTTCAACTAGTGACATATAAAGAAAAATTTGCAAGTTAAAAATTATCTACATAATAAATAACACGCAAACCTAAAATTTAACAATTAAATTTAAAGATCAAAATTTAAAGCTTCAAAACATTTTATCACATAAAACTAGGTATCATAAAATTATCAAATAATTTTAAAACCTAGGCATTAAAATTTTACTCAAACATTTCTAAGATTAAATATCGCATAAAAATCTTGAAACCTATATGTACTTTAAAAGAAACTAATTTATCATTTCATCTTATGAAAATAAATTATTTCTATAATTTACATATCTATTAAAGCAATTTTAAAACATTTTCAAAATCATTAGAAATCGTTTTAAAAGCTTTCAAACAAAGTTTTAAAATTTCTGATCTTTATGTAACTTAAGAAAATTTAAATTTCAAAAATAAAATATTTCTTTGAAGTTACATAAACTTTAAAACTATTAAATGCTCGGAAAAATTATTATATCTCATAAAAAATTTTATAATGCGTTTAAACAGTCGAGATCCATTTAAAATTATCGCATAAAATTAAAGCGTCTCAAAAAAAAATTCGTGTTGCAAAAACAATTTTTAAAAGACAAAAAAATTTTTAAACTAATTTTAACATAAAGCTAAAATAGTTCGCATGTTAAAATTAAGCAATTTAAAGATTTAAAAATGTCGCTATAATAGATCTATAGCATAACCTTGCTCTGATACCACTGTTGGAGTTTTGGCGGACCCTCAGAGCTCGGATCTGTGTCCGTCCTGAGTCGGACGGACCAAAGGGGCTTAAAACACGCAGCAGAAAAACAAAACTAAAACTTTTAAGCCAGCTAAACTGTTTAGCTAGGCTCTAAGGGAGCCAGAACCTAGCCCGATCTTGCTACCTTGGGGTGGATTTGACCACCGCAAGAAAGATCTATACTAAAGCGAAAAAATTAAATCTACACTAAAAATTACTTAACCACATACCCGGAATCTTGGCCCTGGAGCAGGTAAGATGTACCGCACTGTCTTCTGATGCTCCTCGTAGCCGAGCAGCCTTGACTCGATCCGCCTGAGCCGCCTCGCACCCTCGAACCGATCTGCCCGAGCCGACTTTCGCCTCCAAGCCGATCACACGCGGTAGAAAGTTTCACTTGAGAAGAACCCGTGTCTTAAACGTCCGGATCTAAATCCAAACCCCTTCGTTGTCTTGCCAGGACTACTCCGGAGAATAGGAAGAGAGAGAGAGAGAGAGAGAGAGAGAGAGAGAGAGAGAGAGAGAGAGAGAGAGAGAGAGAGAGAGAGAATAGTTTAGTGGCCGATCGAGCTTGCTCTAAAAGTCTGGAGCTACTCGATCGATGACTTGGTGTGTTTTTCAATGAAGAGATTGCATCCATATTTATATAGGGAGTCGGCGCTCACTCTTTCGTTACGAGCAATGTGGGACTTTTGCAACTGAAAGAAAAAATCAATTAAGCCAATTTAGCTTAATTTCTAGTTTAAGTGATCTTTTCATAAAAGCAAACTTTAACTAATTAATTCTCTTCGCCCATTAAACTTTAGACACAAAACAAGCTATCAATCCAAAGGGCTTCGAATGGTGAACGCGTAGGAACCGACGGAGACGAATTTCGACTTCGTTTGACCCCCCTCAAACAATTGCCCAAAGTTGGGCAAATAATCGATTTTCGTAGCCGTCATTTGGGGTTTCAAAAAACCCTAAATGACTTAATTTGCGGGCACGCCCGATAAGCTTAGCGGGCGTGCCCGCCCAAGGAGAGC
Organism: Scilla litardierei; assembly: GCA_030789695.1. Lineage (NCBI taxonomy): Eukaryota > Viridiplantae > Streptophyta > Magnoliopsida > Asparagales > Asparagaceae > Scilla > Scilla litardierei. The sequence continues at coordinate 168,810,980 of CM061142.1, read as the reverse complement.
AAGGGCGGGCCGCGCGCCGGCTGCAAGCAGCGGGCACTGGCCCCCCTGCATGCAGCGGGCCGTGCCCGGCTATGCCCGCTGCTGCATTGGGCTGCTCCCGCTGTGCAGCGGGTGTGCACCCGCTGCAGCCAGCTGGTTATGCCCGCTTGCCCTTGTCTATGGGCTTGTTAGCCCAGTGGGTCTAACCCACTTTGCCTTGGACTGTTTTAGTGTTTCTGGGCTCGTTTGAGCTCCGATTTGGACGCGGTTTGAACCTGTGTTTAGACCGGGACGATCCCGTCAGCCAGGTAGCCATTTTCAATATATTTGTTCATACTAAATTTGTCATAACCAATTTACGACACGTTTAATCATAGTTTACATCAAATGCAACATTTGTCCCTATTGCTATTGCGACTAATTTTCACAACAAGATTTGTGAATATCAACTATTCAATATCATCTAATGATTTTCTCTCAATTAATCTTCCTATTACTAAGACACGAACGCTACTCGATGTGAGACCCAACAGCCTGACCTTACTACAGGTTGGGGCTCTGATCCCCTAGACGACGATCACACAAAGCAGTAGCTGTCGTCCCTATTTCAAAATCATCATAACGTGATCGACTGACCATGCCCCGGATACACACCCGGGGCGAGCGGCTCGTAGTCTTACCGCAAGTGCACGGTGTATTGGCGAGCGGGTATCGAACACAGGGAAGAACAATGACAGTGTCTCTTTCTGATCACCTAGCTATGAAGAGGGTCGAGAATTGTTTAGGTAAACGGTCACAATCGTTCAAATGTTGATAGAAATATCAATAAAATAAAGCGCCTAGGGATATGGAATCCCCGCTACGGACCGTATCTCATCGTTGTGATTCATAGGTTTCATCACTGCTAGACTTGAATTTTAGGTGAACTAGTCGCAACTAATGTAAAACCAAGCTCACGCTCTCGCGCTATTGTCTGTCTATAGCAAACCTAGGGTAGGGCCCAATCTCTTGCAAACCCTAACCTAGGCCGCTAGCGTGAAGAAAGACATCATCGTTCAATCGTATCTCGAGCCCACTCTCGTGCAAACTCGAGCTATGAACTAGGTTGAGATAGTTCCTACCCGTCCAATCTCTTGCAAACGGATACTGGTATAGAAACACGATTAAAAATCCTAGCTTTGGTCCAATCTCTTGCAAACCAATTCTAGAGAAGTCCAATCGTAAATCTAAATCGAATTTCTAGGACTTCCTATCAATTGGGACCCAATCTCTTGTAAATCCCAATCAATATGAATCCCTAGCTATCTGTGATTTATCAATCCCAACCTAACCCTAATCAATTCTAGCAAGAATTTCTCCAATTCATCACTATTTAGAAATATGGTCTATAGGGTTCATCCCTACGCCCTAAGACGATTGCACTACTCACTAATCATCATGCAATACTTAGGAAAATCAATAATAAAATCAACACAATTCATTGCAATAGATAAATTGTTAATAAAAATATGGTTTTTTTATAAGAGAATAGACAAACCAATGAGAATCCAATAGCATCCAACAAAAGTAGCCTTTTTAATCTCCAAAAGAAAAGCTAAATCTATTGATCTAAAAAGCTCTAAAAAGGCTGCCAAAAAGCTCTAAAAGACCTCTCTAACTAGGGCAAAAACTGGGTTTAAATACCCTTCAAAATCGCCCAGAAAATCGTGACCAAAATGCCCCTGCGCAGCCCAGAAATCGCACTTTACGCAGCAGGCGGAGCGGCTCACTCAGCCGAGTGACAAATGTCACTCGGCCGAGTGACAAACCCTGTAGATTTCCAGTAAGTCGGGGGTTTTCGGTGGTCTGTATTCGGAGGTGACTCAGCCGAGTGGCTTTACTCACTCGGCCGAGGGGCATTCCATGCTCGGCCGAGTCAGAACTCTCAGATCGACTGTAAAATTCCAGTAAGTCGGTCTCTTTTTGGATGGATTTTCCCATGCCACTCGGGCGAGGGGATCTCCATACTCGGCCAAGTGGTCTTTCGTCACTCGGCTGAGGGCACGCTGATATTCTTCTGTTGTGCGTGTCCGGTCAGGTCGGCCTAGCGAGCTTCTTTGCTCGGCCGAGTGAGTGCTTCACTCGGCCGAGTGACATGCTGTAGATGCCCAATCTTCTTCGTTTCTCCTCCTCGTTGCTCCTATGTAGTTCCTTCTTCTTCCAATCATCTTCCATCGTTGAATGGCCCTCAAAAGAGCTGTGGGGCCCTCAAAAGAGCTGTGGGTGACACTCCGGAGTGGGTGCAAATCCTCTCGATCTCAAAATCACTCCAAATCCTCCATATCTCCTGAAATACGACAAAAACAAGAAAGAGTGAAAAGCTTCGTAATATTGTCGAATAATCATGAAAAACGTGATATGAGCGATCAAAGTGGCATGCAAACATGCAGAAAAAAGGTGTAAAATATGGAGTGATCAAAATCCCCCAAGCTTACCTCTTACTCGTCCTCGAGGAAGATGAGTAAAAAGCAAACCCGACGGGTAAAACCACGGAAAAGAAGGAAAGAATGAAAGAATGAAAAAATAGAATAGAAATCGAAGAAGGAGGTGCTAGATCATTTTTCTCAAGACGTGGGGTTTGCTTACTCATATAGCATACATCAAACATAGAACACATGCCAAAGACTTTTATCCAGATTATAGTATAATGATGCATTCGAAATAGAAAACCCAAGAATTTCAAAACAGCATGAAATAAGGAATCATTCTAGGATTAACATCGTCTGAAGCATCTAAAGCGGTATACACAATCATAGATCACACACTTTTCAATTGAATGCTTTCTATTTGGAGTATAAGAGATATCACACAATATGGAGTAGTAAGAATAGAAAAGCATGGTTTTCATGAAATGTATGCTAAGTGTCAATTCCTGGATTTCGTAAAACTTCTAGTGATCTTACCAAGTATAGAAAATTACCTAGCTTAGGTTGTCATGCACAGTCAAGTAGTCACTCTCTCACACATCATTGGATCCTCTCCCCCAAGCTTATCTATAAGCGTGGTGGCGTAAGACAAATCACTAAATATATTCCCCATTTTTGAAGCTCCATGATAAAAATAAAAACAAAAGAGGGAAGAAAGAGAGAAAGAGTGTGAGATTGGATCATGTATAAACTTCTTTTCTCTTTCCTTTTCTTTTTCTCAATTTTTTTTCAGTAAACATATATACAAAAGCGATCCCAAATCAAAAGAGAGAAGGATATACATGTGTGTGTGTATATATATATATATATTGGGGAATTGGAGCATGGAAATTAATATCGGGGGAAATGCCAATAATAGACTTGCTAAAGGGAGATTCACCAATGAATTTTAAGTAGAGAAATAACGCTCAAGAAATGTGGAGAAAGAAATAAATGTATCACTCGGTTCACTCTATAGGACGTGCACGACAACTTTCAGCAGAGCAATGTAATCTACTCAGTTTAATCTCAAAAGGTAAACTAGTCCAGTTATATCAACCTAACATTCATTCATTCAACCTGAAAGTGAGGCGTACATTTTTCATGCAATAAGAAGTGATATAAGAAAGGAAAGCAGTACTCCAGATATAAGCAATCAATGTGTGAAGCTTGGTGTGTTTTCTACGAAAAGCATCATATGAATCATCGGACATCAGCTAATAACAGAATTTCATCCATATTCATATACGAAAAGACGGGTTACTATCTCAAATGCAAAGCAGGACATAGCATATGATATCTGAAACAAAAGCTAGGACATGACAGAATATCATGCATACAGAGATAAGCTAACACCGCGTCGTCGTCATCACAGAAAAGCCATCTCTAGCAAAAGATGAAAGAAATAAAGATAAAAGAAAATAGAAACTACTATGTACAATGCAGCACACAAAGAAAATAATAAGACGTGATGCATGAGAAAAAAACGAAAAGTGAGTGAAAATGGTGTAAAAACAAAGAAATGGTGGAAAAAATAAAAATTAAAGGTGATGAAAAGCAAAAAGTGTGAGAACTCAGTCCCCCAAGCTAGAGTGCTCAGTGTCCTCAATGTGCAAAGTGCAGCACACCGAGAGACGTGAAATGGGTGGGGTGGGTGAGGATGCATGCTTGATGAAAAAAGAAAGAAAACGAAAACAAAAATATGATGTGAATGTGAATGACGCATGCAGAGATCAGAATGATGCAGATAAAAGTGTCCCCAAAAGACTCTCCCTCACTCCCAAAAAGAGATAAAAAAGATATGACCAAATATGTACCAAAATAGTATGTGGAGGAGGGGGGCAAAAATCATCAAGCTCCAAAAACAACCAGCGAAACAACAGAAATATAGGAGGCATCCAGTGTGTGCCTAGGTTGGTGGTGGTGCACCAGCTCCGTCCTGTGGCGGAGGTGATGGTGGAGGTGGTGGACGTGGTAGCTGCTGGGAGGGTGTCGGTGGTGGAGGCAGACGCGCCAGAATCTGGTTCAGGCAAGCCTGAATACTGGGAAGGATGGTGATGCGGGTCTGCACGGCGCTGATCGTGGCGGAGAGAGCCCTAAAGTCCCCTCTAAGTCCACAAACAGCCCCCTCAAGAGCACGAATGCTCTGAACTAGAGTGTCTGGGGGAGGTGGATCAGAGGGTCGCACAGGTCTAACCGGTGAAGTGCGGGACTGTCTCAGGCGGGCGGTGTAGTGAAAGGGTGCAGCGAGGAAGGGTGGGACTGGTGCTGTGCTCGCTACGTGATGCCCAGCCTCGGTGTGAGGCAGGGACACAGGCTGTGTCAAAGCGGAAGCAACAGCAGAAGAAGAAGAATTGGAAGTGAGAATAGGCGACGAGGCGGCGGGGGAGGTCAGTGACGCAGACGTGGGGACAGATGTCACGACGCTCTCGGTAAAGACAGGGGTGGTGGAGACCGAAAGGTCGATGACTGGGGAGGACCTGAAGGGCACAAAAGATGACTCCCCAGGAGTCAAGAACAGCAATCGGGATATGGTCTCCACGGCAGCGGTAAAGGAAGACTCGACGCTCTCAAGAATGGTGGGTGGACGCTCGGGGCTCAGTGTGGTGATGGGCTCGACAGAAATAGGCACAGTGGTGGTGGTGGACGACTCAGCTAAAGTGCTCCTGACACTAACAGACGTGTGGACAGAGGTGTCGGGAGGTGCAGACAGTGCAGGTGCAGGCTGAGGGATCACGGGGTCGACAGGTGGTGCAGGGGGTGCCTGCTCAGCATCCTCGGGCTCAAGCACGTAGGCGGCAGGGATAAGGAGATCCATCGCTGGAATCCAGTCCCCGTGAGCCGGTCCGATATGTGTTCGAGCGGGGCTCGGGAGAACCATGTAATCAGCGCTGAAGGGACCGTGCAGCCACACCCAGTGCTGACTACCGTGGGGACGAAGCATCTTTATCCGGGACATAACATCTATAGAAAGTGTAGTGGGGCCCGAAGGCCGACGCAAGTCGTCAGGTAGGTCCACGCCGGTCATAAGGGCCAAGAGGGTGATCAGACCGCCGCAATAGATAGGAGAGCGAGCGCTCACCGAAATGATAATACGGTCCAAAAACCAACTGGCAATGTCGATCTCGACGACGGGGACCAAATCGTCACTAGCCCTATCTAGAAGCCTAGGGCGAGTCATCGCATAGAGCATGTAGAGCTCTGGTATAGACATGGTCCCGGGCTCGTACCTCGCAAGAAAAGTAGTCGCCATAAGGCGTTGTGCAATGTGGAGGCAGGGGTGGAGGATAGCTGAGGCCTTGGCCCTACTAGGGTTAAAGCTGAGTGGGGATCCCGTGTACGTGGCCTAGTGCGCGGCGGCATATGTGCCACGAGACGTGCTCACCCAAATAAGTAATGCGACGTGCAAAATAATGGAACGAGTATACCTGAACATGCCGCAAGAGCAATCAGTAGTGTGTGCGAAGAGATGCCTCCTCCGCGAAGCTCCGTACGAGTCCTAAAACTCCCCAAAGCTCCCCCAAGCTATCCTGAAACGCAAAAGATAAAATCAGTGAATAATAATCAATACGTTTGGGGGAGATAAGGGATAATAGATAGATATGAAAATTAATTTGAATTTGAGGCACAACGGGCGTACAAATCAAGAGAAACGAGGAGAAATGGGGATTTCGGGGTGAAAAAGGGGTGATCGGCGGCTAGGGGCGGCCGGCACCGGCGGTCGGCGGCTGCGAGGCAGCGGCGGCGGTCGACGTCGACGGTGGGTCGACGGTGTGGTGGTGATTCGGGAAAGGGGACAACGAACGCAGTGGGCGAGGGTATACAAAGCGGCAGCGGCTCGGGCGTGGGTTTGGGAATTTTGCGTTTCGAAAACCGTGCCGCTGCCGCTGTTACTTATATATAAAATTGTTATGACTCGGCCGAGTGTCAACTCCACTCGGTCGAGTAGCGTAAACTAAAAAAAATTTAAAAATATCCTTCGTCACTTACGACTCGGCCGAGTGGCTTTGCTTTACTCGGCCGAATGGATAAACTCCACTCATTTATAGAACTGGGAGGGTGTCTGTTTAACTCGACCGAGTGACAAGTCACTCGCCCGAGTGAAAATTAAAACTAAAACTTACAGAAAGTGACAAAGAGTTGGTCTGCAGAAACTTCCCTGATTGGTGTTCCACTCGGCCAAGTGGAGTCTTTGCTCGGCCGAGTGGCAGATGCTACTCAGCCGAGTGACGTGTTGTTTTCTGCAACGGCTCTCCGTTTTCGCTCCAGTCTCTGTTTTTCTTCCTCCAGTCAGTTTCTTCCTCCTCCTAAGGCCTGAGCGTGTTTCTGGAGCGCTCTCCCTTGTCTCGATCATCCTCCATATGAGTGATCTCTCTTTCTCCATCTCCTGTCATGAAAATTAGGACCCGTTGTCATGATTTTCATAGACACTAGACTCTAAACACTAATAAAAATCTAAACCAAAATGAAAATCAAATAAAAACAATGCAAAAACCGTCGGGTTGCCTCCCGACAAGCGCTCGTTTAAGGTCATGAGCTCGACCCCTTTTTGATATTCGTTTAGCTCGTGATGTTGGGCGCATACGAGATACGCCTGTTAAACTTGTCGGGAAGGTCACTTGGATTTGGGTCGTGATGATCATTGGTCTTCCTCGGTGCCCCTGTAGGATCCTGTCAAAACAAGGACGTTAGGATCGAATAATAAAGTAGAGACTTACGCTTGCGTATGCGGCACCGTAATCTCAGAACTTCGCCCTCGGATTCGCCACAACGGTCAGTACTTCGTCACGGAGGATCGGAGCAGAGTTTCACCGCCTAAATCTCTATTTAGAAGAGGATTTTAATGGAAGGGAGAAGAAGAACACAAGTTGCCTTATGCAAACTTATGGCATGGTTGGATTGGTGTAAAAGGCATACCCTTGGGTCCTATTTATAGGCTTTAGGGGTAGTTATTGTAGGAAATAACCATTTATAAGCTTATTAGCCTATATTAGCCCTTTTACTTATCCTCTTCTTCATTCACTTATCGAGTGCCTTTATGCACTTATAAAGTGACTTTTTCCACTTATCGAGTGGTCCTTTTCACACGAGAAAAGGTTCCCTTCATGCACACTTTCGTGCACGCCACATCTGAGGTCCGTATACCCTCATACATCCCCTCATGGGTGTATTCATGTCGTCCATATCCAACATCTCCCACTCACACTTGAGGGGATTGTAAGGAAATATCTTTCCTTTAACTCTTCTGTTTATCATACCGAGAAATAGGCTTGTGACCGTCATGCGCATAGAGTCCGCTGTTGTGCACTTGTTAGAGATACACAACACCCCTCAAGGTGCAAAGTTGAGTAGATCAACGCATGCTTTACCCTAGATTATTTCTTCACATTTCTTATACTTTATATTCAACAATTGAATCCCATCTGGATTACAATTGGCTGGCCAGCTTTGAATCTCTAAAGTCCAAATGTGAATATGAAATTAATCTTCCTCTTCTTGCAATCCTTTCAATCTTGACTTGACTTGCTTTTCTAACATGCCCCGCCGGACCGAATTGACCATAGTCCATAAGCAACATGCTAAGATAGCAATCACCCAGTCAAATCTAAAGGAACCAATCAGAATCCATAAGGGTAACAAGTTAAGACCCATGTGGTCTTTGGGTCTCACATAATAGTAAACACAATTACTATTCTAACACAATCGTCAAATGCATACGTAGTATGAATACATATTACAACATCACTCCTTTCCCAGGGAGCGTATGTCTTAATAATGTTGTAAGAATGATGATCAGACACCACAATGTCTGATTTTGAGTCCCTTTTACTACTCAAATAATCTTCTGGACCCACATCCCGCATAAGACAGATAGGATTTAAGAATCCTCTTAGATCTTTTGTAAGCATCCATATGATGCAGATTTTTCATACGACCATTTTGTTTAAGTCATGACTCTAAATCATCCGTCTGACGATTTTTGACTTTAAACAAGTCTCATCTTTATTTTATCCGTCTGATATAATAAAGGCGGTTGCTCATGTGAGAGAGCCAACCTCAATCTGTCCGACATACTAGAAAACCAGCTGAGATTTTAAAAAATGTACACAAACATTTTCAAGAAATTCATATGCAATGTTGAAAAAAGAACTTATTCTTTTATTAAATTTGATCTTTTACAGACATGGGAATTAACATTGGTACAACTCAGCTCTTACGCAATCCTTGGGATGACAAGTGTTTGTAAAACACATCTCTGGGGATCGCCTTCGTAAGCGGATCTGCTATCATCTCATGCGTAGATATGTACCTTATGTCTACCTTCTTGGTCTTGTCATAGTCTTTTGCAAATTTGTAGCGGATATCTATGTGTTTGGTCTTACAATGGAATTTTGGATCTTTGACATAGGCTATAGATGCTTGACTGTCACTGTGTATTGGTACATCACATGAGTCACTTGCATCAATTAGCCTGTCTAAGAACTTCCTAAGCCAAACAGCCTCTTGGACTGCCATGCTAAATGCTACAAACTCGGCTTCCATAGTTGAAAGTGCGATGCAGGATTATTTCTTGCTACTCCAGGATATCGCACCAGATCCGAGTAGAAAAACATATCCTGAGGTCGATCGTCGCTCATCGAGATCACCTGTCCAATCAGCATCAGTGTAGCCTTCGAGCCTCAAGGCATCTCCTTGATAGCATAAAGCATATCCGCAGTTCCTTTAAGATACCGCATTATCATCTTAACCGCTTTCCAGTGTACTTGCCCTGGATTGGATTGGTAACGACTTACCATTCCAACGGTAAAACAGATGTCCGGTCTTGTACACATCATAGCGTACATAAGACTACCAACCGCACTGGAATATGGAACTTTTTCCATAATTTCCTTTTCCTTTTGGTTCTTTGGACACAATTTCAGACATAAATTATCGCATTTGCTTATAGGGGTATCAATGGACTTGCAGTCCTGCATATTAAAACGTTCTAAAACCTTCTTTATATAAGTCTCTTGTGAAAGAGAAAGAAGTTTCTTCGAACGATTCCTTGAAATCTTAACTCCAAGGATATATGCGGCTTCTCCCATGTCTTTCATCTCAAAAACTGATGAAAGCCAAGCCTTGATATCCATCACAAAGCCCTTGTCATTTCCGGCTATTAAAATGTCATCTACGTATAGAGACATAATAACATACTTGCTTTTAATCCTCTTGATATATACATAGTTATCTTCATCAAGCATGGTAAAACCATTTGATAAGACAACTTCTTGAAATCGTATATACCATTGCCTCGAGGATTATTTAAGACCATATATGGATTTACGAAGTTTACAAACCTTATGTTCGTTTTCTTCTTTTACAAACCATGTTGGTTGTTCCATATAGATCTCCTCGTCCAATTCTCCATTGAGAAAGGCAGTCTTTACATCCATCTGATGTAATTCGAGGTCTAAGCAAGCTACCATAGCCAGAATCAGACGAATCGAGGTAAAACGAACAACAGGTGAGAAGGTCTCTTCGTAGTCTATCCCTTCCTGTTGCGTAAAACCTTTCGCGACAAGGCGAGCTTTATATCTATCAATAGAGCCATCAGCCTTATGCTTGATCTTGAGAACCCATTTGTTCCCAATAGCTCTACGTCCTCTGGGTAAGTCAACTAAGTCCCAGACTTGGTTAACTTTCATGGATTCCAACTCCTCCTTCATCGCTTCCATCCAGTTGTCTTTTGCAGGGCATGATACGGCATGTTTGAAAGTAGCAGGCTCGTCATCATCTTGTAGTAAAGTCATAAAGGTTTGCAGAAATTCATCCTCAAATCTTAGAGGAGCCAACCTTGTACGACTACTACGTCGTATTTGAGATTCTTCACGTCCTTATTGACTCGAATTTAGATCAATTCTAATATCACTCTCACTTGGAATGTAGTTAGAAATGCTCCCACTTGGATCATTATTCCCGTATGGAATAGGATTAGCGTCATTCGTATCATCCATTGGTGAAGTTTGAAACGTATTTTCGTCTTCACCAAGAATTCTCCCACTCGAATGAGGTAATCCTTCTTGATCATTAATCTCAAATAGAGATAAGTCTTGACTTATCTCACCCTGTCTTGGAAACTCGTTTTCCAAGAAAGTGACATCCCTCGACTCAAATTCAATTAGACCTCCATTGTCTTCCTGACCAATGAAAACATAACCTTTGGAGTTTTCTGCGTATCGTATAAAGATACATTTCCTTCCCCGTGGCCCAAGTTTTCCATACTTATGGGAGGAAATATGTGCGTAGGATGCACATCCCCAAGGTTTTAAAATGTTTAAGTCAGGAGACCTTTGGTTCCACAACTCATAAGGAGTGGAGCTAACTGATTTCGAGGCTACACGGTTCAAGATGAAAGCAGCCGTCAATAATGCATCACCCCAAAAGGTGATTGGTAAGTTAGCTTGCGCCATCATTGAACGGGCCATTTCCATTAAAGTCATATTCCTCCTTTCTGCAACACCATTTTGTTGCGGAGTATAAGGCATAGTTACCTGATGAACTATGCTCTTTTCATCACAAAGTTCATTAAAACTTACTGATTGATATTCACCGCCCCTATCGGTTCACAAGACCTTAATCTTGCGATCTAATTGATTTTTCACTAAACTCATATAGTTTTTAAAGCATGTTAATGCTTCAATTTTATGGGATATCAAATAGATATGACCGAATCGGGTGAAGTCATCAATAAAAGTGATGAAATAGGACTTCTCGCATCTTGTCTTGACATTCATCGGACCACATATGTCCAAATGGATGAGCTGTAATGGAACCTCGGCCCTTGTGCCGGTTCCAAACGGCTTGCGACAAGATTTCCCTACAAGGCAATGTTCGCAAGTCGACATTTCGACCTTTGAAACATTGGATAGAAGGCCACGTTTGGCAAGTCTATCCATTCGTGTTGGTCCAATATGACCAAGCCTTGTATGCCAACAAATTATATCAGACTCATAAGTCGAAGAATTTGTAACAAGGAAATTTTCATTACAAAATGAAGAGTCATACATTGTATTTAATACAATAAATCCTTTGAATACATACCCAGTAACAATTAAGGAATTATTACAAAACAAGTCCACTTTACAATCATGAAAAAACAGCTATAACCAAGACCCATTAACACGACCACAGATATAATATTCCTTCGAATATCTGGAGCGAAGAGGACATCATGTAGTAAGATAGTGCGGCCGTTGTCCAAGACTAGCTTGCAAGTCCCAACGCCTTTCACTTCAACACGTGTGTTGTTTCCTACATAAATCCACTTTGTTCCTTGGGGTATCTGGTGATACTCCACGAAGGACCGTCTGTCCCTTGCTATGTGGTCAGTGGCACCTGAATCAATTATCCAAAATGGATTAGATTCCACAAGAAATATTGAACTAGAAACACATATGTTACTAGCATAATTACAAGTTACCTCGTCGCTTCCACTCGTATACGAACGAGCATAGTGACCGAACTTGTTGCACTTGAAGCACTTGATCTTCTTCAAGTCTTTCTTCTTGTGCCATTTCTTGTGCCCACCCTTATGTTTGGGTTTCTTGGTATACTCAGGTTGCTTATTACGTTCATTAGTAGACTTCGAACGATTTTTCCGTTTCTTTCCTCCGTGTGAGGAACTAGCAACCATGTGCACTTCTGCACTTGGGTTGGCAGCCGCTAGCCGCTCTTCCTCTAACTCGAGGTACTTAGAAACATCGCTGAAGGTCTTGATGCTCTCATTATGACTGAGATGCATCTTCATTTGGTCCCACCCATTTGGTAGGGAACATATGACTGCTTGGATTTGTTGCTCATCTGTGAGCACATGACCTGCATCCTTTAACTCTGAGATTAAATTCGCCATATGTCGCAGATGTTTCCCCATGGAATGATCTGGACGTTTCTTGTATAAATCAAATCTTATAGTTAAAGAACGAAGTTTGGACACCGATGTGCCACCAAACTTCTCCTCAAGCTTGGACCATATGTCCATGGCTAAGTCATGCTCTCGGAAGATGCGCATTATGTCATCGGCCATACTGCTCAATAACGTAATGCGAGCTATCTTGTTCTTCCGAGACCAAGCATCAAAAGCTTCCTTGTCTCGGCTGTTTTGGGCCGTAGTGCCCAACTCAGGTTCAATCATTACGTTCTTTAGAGTTTCAAGCACTTCTTGCTCCTCTAGAACGTATTGTATCTTGATGGACCATAGTTTGTAATTATCGCCGTTGAGTTTTTCACCTCTGTTTAACTCAGCGACGATGTTCTTTGAAGCGGAAGACATTTTAACTTTAAAATGCTGCAAAAGACCAAAAACCGAAGGTTCGATCAAAAATCATTGCATAAAATTCTTATACATAGATATCACTCCCACTTGGAATATCCCACTTAGAATGATATTATTACATTTGATAAGTTACTTTCGAAAAATATTGAAGATGTTGTTCTAGAATCGGAAAGGTCTCTACGATTCCAATCACCATCTAGAACAACTTTCAATATTTCCCCCTCACTTATCAAACGATAGTACTCTTATAGTACTTCGCAGCGGAAAAACGTTTTTGAAAACGTATTTTTCAAAAGCAAAAGTGATATTTCAACTTAGTACCCTTATGATACTAGCGAAATATACGGTAATCCCTGGCCATTGCCAGGATTGAGCCGTAGCCGTGCCAAGGCCGGATCCCCCCTGAGGGGATTTTTCTGCAAGCCATCATCGTCGACTCACGTATGGATTCAGGTGCTTCCCCCTATAGGAGAATTTTGTCGCAAACGACTGCCGTCGGCCCCGTATGGGCTGGTCATACATGTCACATTCATGCAAGCCCCCCCCAATACAGGGTCAACCGGGGCTCGACCAGGGCTCTGCACTGGCCGAGGCCGGGGCCGCCAGTGGCCGGGCATTGGCCTCGGCCAGGGCCGGCTGGCCTTGGCCTGGCCCTGGCCACTGCCAGGGCCGGCCGTGGCCCTGGCAGCGGCCAGGGCTGGCCTCAGCCAGGCCGTGGACACTGCCAGGGACGGTCGTGGCCCTGGCAGAGGCCAGGGCCAGCCAGGGCACTGGCCCTGGCCTCTGCCAGGGCCGGCCAGGCCGCTGGCCTGGCCCTGGCCCCCGGCCAGGCCCTGGCAGAGGCCAGGGCGTCGGCCCTGGCCCCCGGCCAGGGCCGGCACCGACCAGGCCGGTCAGGCCCTGGCAGAGGCCAGGGCGCCGGCCCTGGCCCCTGCCAGGGCCGACCAGGCCGGCCCCTGGCTCTAGCCGAGGCCAGCCAGGGCCTCCTGGCCCTAGTCTAGCCTCAGCCAGGCCTGGCCCTGGCCACGGCCAGGGCCCCCTGGCCGGCCAGCGCCGGCCAGGCCCTGGCCGGGGCCGGCCATGGCCATTACTGGCCATGGCCCTTTGGCCTTGGCCGGCCTTGGCCCATATGGCCATGGCCGGCCACCCCCTTACATGGGGTTGGCCGCACACCCCCCGCCGGAGGGGTGGCCGTGGTTGTTATTGGCCGTAGCCAACCCCCTCCGCATGGGGAGGGGGGATGCATTGCCTCCATAGCCCATTTGGCCATGGTGATCATGCACCAAAATTGTCATCTTCTCCGTTGAAAATAACCACCATCGTCTTCTCCGATGAAGCACCCGTTCGTCGAGAAACCGGTTTTGCTTCAATGGCCGTGTGCCAAAAAATGAAGAGAACGTGTTTTCATGGCCGCAAACTTCACTTTCTACATGAAGAGAGTTCACATTCTCAATTGAATGGAGACTCAGCATCCATGAGGAGCGCGAGTTTGGCGATATGAATGGTAAGTTCTTCCCGTCACGGAGAGTTCCTGCCATATCCGTAATGGCATAAGACCCTAACGTGGAAAGAACAACTATTGCGATTCTCTCCGTCACGATGCGTTCCTACCATATCCATAATGGAAGGAGACTCATTCGTGAAAGAGACAACGCCGCGTTCATCGTTGAGACCGGGGCGACGGTTAGACCGGGGCGAACCCGTATGGCTCTGATACCAATGTAGGATCCTGTCAAAACAAGGACGTTAGGATCGAATAATAAAGTAGAGACTTACGCTTGCGTATGCGGAACCGTAATCTCGTAACTTCTCCCTCGGATTCACCACAACGGTCAGTACTTCGTCACGGAGGATCGAAGCAGAGTTTCACCGCCTAAATCTCTATTTAGAAGAGGATTTTAATGGAAGGGAGAAGAAGAACACAAGTTGCCTTATGCAAACTTATGGCATGGTTGGATTGGTATAAAAGGCATACCCTTGGGTCCTATTTATAGGCTTTAGGGGTAGTTATTGTAGGAAATAACCAATTATAAGCTTATTAGCCTATATTAGCCCTTTTACTTATCCTCTTCTTCATTCACTTATCGAGTGCCTTTATGCACTTATAAAGTGACTTTTTCCACTTATCGAGTGGTCCTTTTCACACAAGAAAAGGTTTCCTTCGTGCACGCTTTCGTGCACGCGACATCTGAGGTCCGTATACCCTCATACATCCCCTCATGGGTGTATTCATGTCGTCCATATCCAATAGCCCCCTTATCATGGGTAATGTTGGGGGATAAGTCCCCCAAGCTGAAGGGCAATTGGCGGTCCCTTAGGGCACAAAAACTCTATTCCCGTCCTAAGTCGGACGGAACATAGACAGAAAAACAATAGCAGCAGAAGAAAAACTAGTTAATCTTAATTAACATGCGGTTAAAACAATTTTAACTTAGCCCTAAGGTCCAAGACCCTATGCCAAGATCTATGCCGACTTGGGATGGATCTGACCATCCCAAGAAGGATCTAGCCTACTGCGATTAAACTAAACTAATGCTAATAAAATACTTTAACCACATACCAGGAATCTCAGCCCTGGGGCAGGCGAGATGTTCCACGCCGTCTTCCGAGCTGCTCCCGTCCCACGCCGAGCCGCTCCTTGAACCGCCCCCGAACCGCTCCTCGAACCGCTCCGCATCCCGAGGCGATCAATCCCCGTGCCGCCGAGCCAACCACGCGCCGAAGAAAGTTTCACGCGAGTGAAACCTCCGCCTAGATTTCAGATCCAGAATCCGAACTCCTTTGCGGCTTTGCTAGAGCCCGCAGGAGTAAGGCAGAAATTTAGGGAGAAGAGAAATATTTATTTAAGCTTAGATCCGAGCGTGCTCCAACATTTACGAGAGCCGCTCAGATCTTGAGCTCGGGACGAGTTTTGAGAAAGGGGGGAGACCCCTATTTATATAGGCGGCGGACTCTCCCCTTTTCTCAAAATCCGATGTGGGACTAAACAATGAGTTAATTAAAATCAAGTTAGTTTGCACTTCACAAAGTGCAAACTTCCGTGAATTTTAACTCACTCACCGTTGAGCTTCAGGATTGAAACAACCTATCAATACGACAAGCGTTCAACGGTGAACGCATAGGAAAAAACCGTTCGTCAATCGGAGTTCGTTTGACCCTCCAATTGAGTGTCCAAATATCAGCCCACGGCTAGTTTTTCGCAAAAACCAGCCGTCAAATCTGCCATCAAACCTAGGGTTCAGCACCCTGAGGGGGGGCGCAACCTGTGGGTCCCACAGCCTCAAACCCAGGCTGACTGGGCGCCTGCCAGACCTGGGCATGGGCGCCCAGGTCTGGCACGGGCGCCCAGGCGCGGGCGCCCAGGCGCCAGGCGGGCGCCTGGGCCGGGCGCCCAAGGCACCCGGCCCAGGGCGCCTGGGCTCCCAGGCGCCCAGGCCCGCCTGGGCGCAGGCCCAGGCGCCCAGCGCCTGGGCCTGTGCCCAGGCCTGCCTGCCTGGGTTACTGGCTCAGCCAGGTCTGGCCAGGCACCCAGGCCAGACTTGGTATGGTCTGGGTCAGCCTGGTCTGACCTGGTCTGATCTGTTTGGCTGTTTTGGCTCTAACTTGAGTATCCGGTGTCCGATTTGGACGCCGTTTGAACCTGGGTCTAGACCGGGACATTCCCGTCTTACCCGTGAACTTTTCCTTGCGTTTATATTATTAAATATTGTATTAAACAATTTAATACACATTTAATCGCTTTTGCATCAAATGCAAAGTAGTCCCTATCTAAGCTTAAATTACCATATTGCATCAAATGCAATTATTACATCCCTTGCATCAAAAATGCAATATTCTCCCTAACTAATTTCTACCTATTACTAGACGAAGCGTTGCACTCTGTGTGAGACCCTACAGCCTGACCCTTACAACAGGTTGGGCTCGAAGCCCTATACGGCAGTGACCACGAACAGTGGTTGCCGTCTCTGCTTCAGGAATCATCATTATGTGGTTAACTCATTGACATGAGTATTGTCGGGACCACCCTGACTGTTTCCGTGATGAATTCTGCAGTTATAGTCTCTTCGTCTTAAATATGTCGTGTAGATCAAGTCTAGGGTACGGTCAAACTGTCAACCCCAATAACTTGACTCCGGTTAGTTTCTATCGATCTTTAGTCAACTAATGTTGGACTTCTTCCAACATACTCTGCGTAGAGTTTTTACTAAAGACCGAACTAACTCTACGACACTAACTCCCATTGACTAGGAGAGACGAATCCTTTCTTGGTCATTACTCGCCTCGTACGTTTCAAGTGACACCCAATCAAAAGACCTTTCGACAGGCATTGCCTCGAAGCTAGGTCAGTTGATATAAGTGGCACCGTTCATGCACAGGTTTGTCAAAATGACCTCAAGTCAAAAGACCAACTAGCCTATCATCACTCAGAGTTATCATTGACAGATTGGTCAATATAACCATATGATAACTCTATTGGATCGTTTAGTGAACTCATTCTAATGAGCACCTGTGTCTCGTCTTCGACTTTGCCAAGTCAAGTGATCATGAGATCATCGCCACCGTTAAACGGTGAAGACTAAGACACAATGGTCTATCCGATGTTTCGATATCCTTGTCTCGGAACATCTACGACCACGAACCATTCTAGACTTATGCTACAGACGGTCAAACGTTTCTCCATGATCGAGATACTCATCTCGATACCTGTTTGACCTTGCATAAAGTCTCAGGACTTTACCTAAGTTGATATCTAATGTTAACTACATTACAATATAACTTAGATAAATTATTACCAAACAGCTTACTGTTATTTCGAACAAGATGTTTATGCTATTCACACAGGAATAAATGGCCTCGAGGGCATCATATTCCTACACAAGCTAGAGCTCATTCCTATCTTCTTCTTGGCCGGTGACACCGATCTTCTATTCGGTGGAGCTTTCTTCGGATTCTTGGCCATTGAGAGCTTGCAAATCTCCCGTATTCTTGCGACATCAGCGTCGCCTTCATCATCGGTCGTGGAGCTATCTGGAGGGTCATCCAACTTCTCTTCTTCACTACTAGGTTGGCCTTCCTCAAGGCCATCATCATGGAGAGCGCCAATAGAGTGTGGGATAGCTTCTTCAATCACTTCATCGAGGAGATCCACATAGTCCAACTCCTCGTGATAGGGCATATGCTTCATGGCCTTGGGTATGCGAAGCTCGACCTCGATGTTCCCGACATTCAAGGATAGAGTTCCTTCCTACATGTCGACTATAACACCGGCGGTGGCGAGGAACGGGCGTCCAAGTATAAGTGAAGTGTCGCCCTCTTCCTTGATGTCCATGATAACGAAATCGCAAGGTAGGCATATTCCTCCCGGAACTTGAAGTGGGATGTTCTCTGTAATCCCTATCGGCCTAGTAATCCGACCATCCGCAAGTTGAATTTTCATGTCAGTCGGCTTCAAGTCGGTGCCCGTGTTCAATTTCCGGAACATGCTAAGGGGCATTAGGCTCACACTCGCACCCAAGTCAACTAAAGCTTTTTGCAACGGGACGCCTCCAAGTGTGCAAGGGATGCAGAAACTCCCGGGATCCTTGAATTTTGCAGGCTCCTTTTCCTTCCGGGTAAACCAAGTTCCTTGTTCGGTAAGCGTGATTTTCTCCTTCCTTTTCCTTCCCAATATAAAGTCCTTCAAGAACTTTGCATACGACGGGATCTCCACTATAGCATCTAGGAAAGGAATATTGAGGCTTACTCCCCTCAAATATTCAAGGAACTTGGCGAGCCTTTTCTCTATCTTGGCTCTAGCTAGCCGTTGTGGAAATGGCACCGGTGGCATGTAGCGGCGCTCGTCATTAGGCTTCGCCACTTCAGAATTTCCTCCTTCTAGCGGCTCCTTTTGGCTCTCCTCCTCAATCGCCGGTTCTTTTTCTTCCAAAATCTCCACCACAGGTTGCTTGTTTTGGGTCATAGCAGGAGTAGTATCCTTCTGATCACTCCATATTTTACATATTTTTCCCGCATGTTTGCATGCCATTTGAATCGCTCAAATCACGGTTTTCACGATTTATCGACAACATTGCGATACTTTTCACGATTTGTTGTTTTTTATCGTATTTCAGGAGATTTGGATCGATTTGGAGTGATTCCGAGATACACCCACTCCGGAGTGTCACCGACGACTTCCCTGAGGGGTATTTTGAGATTGGAGAGGAGCGAAAGAAGAAAGAATATCGTAGGAGCGACGAGGAGGCAAAAATACACAATTTGGGCATCTTCAGTATCTCACTCGGTCGAGTGAAGGAGTCACTCGGTCGACCAACGAGACCCCGCTCGGCTGGCCAGATCAGACACGCTCCAAGCAGTATATCAGTGTGCACTCGGCCGAGCATCAGAAGCCGACTCGGCCGAGTGACGTATCCCGTCCGCCCGAGTGGCACCCAGACGACGGCCATCAAAAAGAGCCAACTTACTGTAATCCGTCAGTCTGAGCAGCAGAAGCCCGACTCGGCCGAGTGGCAATTGCCGTCCGCCCGAGTGAAGATAGCCCATCGGCCGAGTGACGACAACTCACTCGGCTGAGTGACGCCCGA
Source organism: Scilla litardierei (assembly GCA_030789695.1). Classification (NCBI taxonomy): domain Eukaryota; kingdom Viridiplantae; phylum Streptophyta; class Magnoliopsida; order Asparagales; family Asparagaceae; genus Scilla; species Scilla litardierei. The sequence goes on along the minus strand of CM061142.1, from coordinate 168,791,661 downwards.
TGTGACGACCCCCAAGACCCCAGAGTTACTGGAATCCATCAGGGTCCCTCACTCGGCCGAGTGACCTTTGTCACTCGGCCGAGTGAGCAGCGCTGCCTGTAGCGTAAATCACAATTTTGGAGCTGCGCAGGGGCAGTATGGTCACGAATTTTTGCGCAGTTTTGGGGGGTATTTAACCCCAGATTCTAACCTAGTTTTTGGAGCTTTTCCATTGCTTTTGGCAGCCTTTTTAGTTGAGATTTTTAGAGTTTAATTCTTGTGATTGGAGAGGAGAGAAAATTGTTATTTTGTTGGATTCTTAGAAAGCTACATTGGTTTGTCTCCCTCTCTATTAAAAATCCTATTTTTATTGCTATTTTGAATATTGCTATGAATTCCATTGCTGTTTCTATTGATTATTCTTCCATTAGCAATATGATTTGTGAGTAGTTTTAACGTCTTAGGGCGTGGGGATGAACCCTACGAGCCCAATTTCCGATTTGTGACGATTTGGTAGAACTATTGCTAGAATTGATTATGGCTAGTTTGGGATTGATATAATACGGATAGCTAGGTGTTCATATCGATTGGGATTTGCAAGAGATTGGATCCCAATTCGATAGGAAACCCTAGAAATCTGAATTGGGTTGAAATTGAGTTTCCTTAGTATCGGTTTGCAAGAGATTGGACCGATACTAGGATTCTCGGTTGCAATTCTATACCGATACCCGTTTGCAAGAGATTGGACGGGTAGGAACTATCCCAACCGAAGTCGTATCCCGAGTTTGCACGAGAGTGGGGCTCGGGATGCGATTGAACGATGACGTTGATCCTAATGCTAGCTTGCCTAGGCTAGGGTTTGCAAGAGATTGGACCCGAGCCTAGGTTTGCTATAGACCGGTAACAGCGCGAGAGCGTGAGCTAGGTTTTACATTCAGTTGCAAATAGTTCACCTAACATTCTACCCTAGCAATTGTGAAACCGATGAATCACAATGACGAGATACGGTGAGTATCGGGGATTCCCTATTCCCTAGGCGTCTTTATTTGATTTTATATCTCTTTACATTGTTTGACGATTGTGACAACATCGTCGAAAGGCAATTTCCTACTTTTCTGTCCCTATAGCCAGGTTGTTCGGAGAAGGCACTATCATACGTCCTCCCTGTGTTCGATACCCGCTCGCCGATACACCGTGCGCTTGCGGTAAGACTACACGGTCGCTCTTTAGGGTGTACGCACGGGCGCGATCATGTTTTTGGCGCCGTTACCGGGGAGGCGATTGTGTTTGATCCTACCACCCTAGCTATTTCTTTCTTTTTGTTTTATTTCTTTATTTTTTTATCTAACCCTTCCATTGTGCTAATCACTTCTTTGAAACTTTGTTTTCCCGTGCATGTACACGAGATCCACAGCGGACCCCGTAGATATATTGTTTGATCCTGAGATCGAGCGTACATTGCGGAGAATCAGAGCGGAGAGGAGACCCGATACGGAAGGGAGGTTTATGAACATTCGGGAGACGCCTGAAGAGTTAGCGGCAAGAATGGCGAGGATTATTTCCATTTGAGATAGGCTCCGGCCTAAGACTTCATCCACTACCTCCTCCATAGCTATGCCGCAGTTGGCGGCCGATAAAAACTTCGAGTTGAAGACCGGATTAGTGGTCCTTATGCTGCAGGATCCTTTTCATGGGAATCCCCATGAAAATCCCCACTACCACATCCAGCTCTTCCTATCAAAGTGTGCCACCTTCCAGATGCCGGGCGTCACCCTAGATGCCATCAGACTGTGCCTCTTCCCCTTTACACTAAAGGATAAAGCTCTTTATTGGTTGAGGACGCAAGCTGAAGGAGTCTTCACCACATGGGATGAGTTGGCGAGCGCGTTTATCGACAAGTTCTATCCGCCCTCCAAGACGGTAAAGATTAGGAGTGCTCTCATGTCCTTCAAGCAAGGACCTCAAGAGACACTCTACGAGGCATGGGAGCACTTCAAAGACCTGCAGCATCAGTGCCCCCACAATAGCATTGAAGATTGGGAGCTCGTCCATAGCTTCTACAATGGTTTCCAACCGGGGACCAAGCAGATTATTGATGCCACGGTAAATGGGGCCATCCTATCGAAGACTCCCGACGAAGCTACGGCCTTACTTGAGGAGATGGCCTCGAACAATCAACAGTGGGGCGACGAGCGAGGACACTCTTTGTCCTCCTTGAAGCTATCTAGCATCTTTGAGGCCAAGGCCGTGGCGGAGCTTGCCAACAAGTTTGATTCTCTCCACAAGGTAGTGGAGAGACTGGAGAAATATATTACAGAGCCCCAAGGAGCCCCTTCCACATCCACACCAACAAGTCAAATGTGCGATTGGCAAGACCAATCCCAAGCTATGTATTTGGGAGGAGAACAAGGAGAGGGATCTTTGGAGCAAGTTCAATACGTCGCGGGGAACCAAGGATATTGGGCCAATCCGGCCACTAGAAACCATCCCGGTTTCTCCTATGCCAACAATGATGGAGCATTGAACCCCCCGCAATAACTACCTCATCAAGCTCGACCACCACCACAACAACAACAACATTATCCACCAAGGGGGCCACCGCAACAAAATTTCCCACCAAGGCAACAAGTGGGACCCTATAGGCCGCCCGGATACAATCAAGGGTGGAGAAATCCAAACCCTCCACAAGCTCAACAACGATCTGAATTTGAAGCTAAGGTGGAGGAGTTTATGGTCGAGCAGAAGAACATCAATGCTTCCTTGAAGGCGGGCCAAGACTCTCTTACAACTGTCGTTGGACAAATTGCTGAGCAACTTGCGTTGCTCAATAGAAACAGTCAACAGTTGCCGGCTCAACCCGAGCAAAATCCACGGGGCAACACCGGCCATATCAACGCCGTGGTTGCAGTTACTACGAGAGGCAGGAAGGATACCACTCCCGTCATGATTCCTACTGAGGAGCCCGTGGTGGAGATTGTAGAGCCAAGCGAGCCGTTCATTGAAGTTGAGAGAGAGAAAGAGCCGCAAGGGGAAGAAAAGTCCAGAGCGGAGCAGCAGATTGAGGAGCGCCGTTTTATGCCACCGATCCCATTCCCTCAGAGGCTAGCTAGAGCAAAGATGGAGAAATGGCTAGCCAAGTTTCTCGAGTATTTGAGAGGGGTAAGCCTCAATATCCCCTTCCTCGACGCTATCATGGAGATCCCGACATACGCCAAGTTCTTAAAGGATTTGATTACGGGAAGAAAGAGGAAGGATAAAATCATGCTCGCTGAGGAGGGGACTTGGTTCACAAGGAAAGAGAAGGAGCCCGCCAAATTCAAAGATCCGGGGAGTTTCCGAATTCCTTGCACCTTAGGCGGCGTCCCTCTACAAAAGGCGTTAGTAGACTTAGGGGCTAGTGTTAGCCTCATGCCTCTCTCTATGTTCCGAAGACTGAACACCGGCACAAATTTGAAGCCTACCGACATGCGGATACAACTAGCAGATGGTCGGATCACAAGGCCGGTAGGGATCACAGAGGACATCCCGTTACAAGTCCCGGGAGGCATATGTTTGCCATGCGACTTTGTGGTCATGGATGTCAAGGAGGAGGGCGATACGTCGCTAATACTTGGACGCCCATTCCTCACCACCGCCGGTGTCATTGTCGACGTACATGAAGGGACTCTAACATCGAACGTCGGCAACATCGAAGTGGAGCTTCATATACCCAAGGCAATGAAACACATGCCTTATCATGAGGAGATCGACTATATGGATCTCCTTGACGAGGTCATTGAGGAGGCGATCCCCCATTCCATCGGCGCAATATTCGAGGATGACTTCGAAGAAGGCCCAGATTTGGGCCAAGAAGAAAAGACGAAGCACTCCCCCGATCTCTCCATGGAAGTTGACGAAGGCGACGCTGATGTCGCAAGAATACGGGAGCTCTGCAAGCTCTCAAAGATGAGGACTCCGAAGAAAGCTCCACCGATACGAAAATCGGTGTCACCGGTGAAGCCAAGGCCCGGAGCAAGCACTAGCTTGGGGGAGCCACCCCCCAACACTACCCGAGACGAAGGAGCACTAGGGAAGAACACGCCGCCACAACATCCAAATCTGAGCATTCTTCCCGGTAAATTCGACGGGTGCATCTCATATGCACCCAACATCCCGCAATGAATTGAAAATCTAAGGGGGTCGAGCTTAAGACCTTAAACGAGCGCTTGTCGGGAGGCAACCCGACGGTTATCGCTTTATTTTTACTTTGGTCTTTTCTTTTTGTTTTAGAATTTATTAGTGTTTTTGAGTCTTTTTGCCCGAATTAATTTGTGACAACGGGTCCTATTTTCCTTGACAGGAGAGGAGAAAGAGATATATACCATTAGGAGGATGAACAAGGCGACGAAGAGCACTCCAGGAATGCGCTCGATGCTTAGGAGGAGGAAGAAATCAGCTGGAGGAAGAAAAACAGAGATTAGAGCCCAAACAGAGCCAAACAGCAGAAAACAGGAATCACTCGGCCGAGTACACTAGCCACTCGGCCGAGCACATAAGTTCGTCCGCCCGAGCGGCGCACCAACGAGGGAAGTCTGCGGTACCCAACTCTCTGTTTCTTTTCTTGATTTCAGTATAATTGCCACTCAGCCGAGTATATATCTTCACTCGACCGAGTGAAACTGATACGCTCCTAGGGCGAGAACTGCCGAGTAGCTTGTGCCACTCGACCGAATGGACTTTTCCCACTCGGCCGAGGGTGGCAAAGCCACTCGGCCGAGTCGTAAGCGGGGAGGAATTTTCAAAAATATTTCCGTTACGATCACTCGGCCGAGTGACACTTTCACTCGGTCGAGTGACACTTTCACTCGGCCGAGTCGTAACTTTTCCTTTATAAGAGACGCGGGCTCGGCGCGGAATTCGAAGCGTCACAATCTTCGTTCGCCCGAGCCCGAGCCCCTTTACTCCTAACCACTGTGATCTCACCCTGACTCGCCCGATCTCGCCTGTCGACGGCGGCACTCGGTCGACCACCGCCGCCGACCACCGCCGCCGCTCCGCCCGATTCGCCGGCGACCCTCTCACCGCCGGCCGAGCTCTGGTAACCCCCATTTCGCCCAATTTTCTCCTATTTCTTGTATTTTTCGACGATCCATGTGCTAATCGAACCCCTAAATCAAATTAACTTCAATATTTATCTATTATACCCCTAACCCCCCATACATTTTGAATGTTACACGCTGATATCTTTGTTTGATGTGCAGGCTATATTGGGGAGCTTAGGGGAGCTTAGGGGAGCTTCCGGGGAGCGTTTTTGGCTTTGTGGAGGCGGCTTCTTCGCACGCATCCTCTATTTTGCTCTCGCGGCGTGTTCCGGTATATTCGTTCCACTTATTTTTGCACGCCGCACTTTTTCTGTTTTTGGTGAGCACTCGGGGCACCTATGCCGCCCCGGACATGGCCACGGTCTAGGAGAGCTTCCGCCAAGCGGAAGCGGCCGGATGAGCCCAGCCCCTCCCACGAGATGGAGGACTCTCCTCCGCCTACACCACCTCACCCCGCACAGCCACAGCCTGCAGACCCCGTTCACCCTGCACAGCCACAGCCTGCAGACCCCGTTCACCCCGCACAGCCACACCCAGTCGACCCACTGCCACCACCGGCTCCTATCGTCGGGCCGCTGGGTATTACGTTCCGAGACGACGCACATCGCATCGCTTTTGAGCGTATCGCCCCGCGCTCGATAGTGCCCTCCAGGTTCGCACACCTTGCTGACCTAGACCGCCTGGGGGTACTTGAGGGGATGCTTACGTTGTACGACAACGTGGGTTGGCGAGAATTTCTTTCCGTGTCGGTGGACACCTACGTCCGCCCGACACTCGAGGTGCTCAGCTCGATCGCCCGGACCGTTGAGAGATGCTCCTTTCGACTCATGGATCGAGAGTGTCAGATCACTCTCGATATGCTTCGAGCATTCTTTCAGTGGCCCGCTGTCCCCACACCCGACCGAGCCTACGCCCCCACACACATCCCTCCCCCATCCTTCGATTCACACGCCTTCTGGGCCAGGATCACAGGTTTACCTCAGGCCTTTGACCCTAGTAGGGCCAAGGCCTCGGCCATAGTCCACCCCTGCCTCCGCATAGCACAGCGCCTTATGGCGACCACCTTTCTGACGAGGTACGAGCCTGGAACGATGTCTACGCCTGAGCTCTATATGCTCTACGCGATGACTCGCCCCAGAGTTCTTGATAGGGATGGAGTCACGTTGGCCCCCGCCGTTGAGATAGACGTCGCTAGCTGGTTTTTGGACCGCATCATCGTATCGGTGGGCGCTCGCTCTCCGATATGTTGCGACGGCCTGATCACTCTGCTAGCCCTGATGACCGGCGAGGACCTTTCGGCTGACCTGCGATGAGCCCCGGGCCCCACTGCACTTTCGATAGACGTCATGGCCCGGATGAAGATGCTTCGTCCACACGGTTAGCGGCACTGGGTTTGGTTGCACGGTCCGTACGGTGCTGACTACATGATCCTTCCGAGCCCCGCTCGGACACACATAGGACCAGCACAGGTGGACTGGCTTCCGGCGATGGATCTCCTGATCCCCACCGCCTACGTGCTTGAGGCCGAGGAGGCTGAGCAGGCATACGCTGCACACGATGCACCCGTCGACCCCGTGGCCCCTCAGCCTGTGCCTGGGATTTCTACTGCTCTCGACACCACTGTCCACACTTCTGTCGGTGTCAGGAGTACACTTGCTGAGACCACCTCCATTACCACCACACCCACCACCACTCCCACCACTGCTGGCCCCATGTCAGTTGAGCCACTCACTTCTCTGCTACCCGAGCGTCCACCCACCATACTTGAGAGCGACGAGCCTTCTTTCGCTGCCGTCGTGGAGACCATGGCCAGTATGATCTCCGCTGGGATTTTGCCTTTTGGACCCCTTACTTCCTCCCCAGTGGTTGACCCTATTGTCTCCACTGCGGCCGTACTATCTGAGAGTGTCGTGACGTCTGTTCCCACATCTGTGTCACTGACCTCTCTTACCGCCTCGTCACCATTTTTGTCTTACACTTCCGCTGCTGCTGCTTCCACCTCACACCAGCCTGCGTCCCAGCCTCGCACTGAGGCTGGGCCCCCACTTGTGAGCACAGCACCCTTCCTCCACATGCCTGCTGATCCCATCCACTACACCACACGTGCCCGCCAGCCCCGTCCTGCATAGCACAGACACATGCGTCCCTCTGCACCACCTCCCCCCGACACTGTACTTCAGAGCATTCGTGCTCTTGAGGGGGCGGTGAGTGGCCTCAGAGGCGACCTCAGGACCATGTCTGCCACCGTCACCGCTATGGACCGCTGCTTCGACCTACTTCCGGGCATTCACTATTGCCTCACTCAGATTCTCGAGCGGCTTCCTTGCGTACCCACACCTACACCCACGCCTACACCCACCCAGTATGTACCCACACCTACACCCACACTTACACCCACACCCACCCAGCCTGCTCCTACACCCACACTCCCACCCACCCAGCAGACTGTTCCCCAGCCACCACCACCTCCACCACCGCCTCAGGACGGAGACGGTGCAGCACCACCCTCTTAGGCACACCCTTGATGCCATTGATCTTTTTTGTCGTTATGCTGCCCGTCTCTGCTTGGTTCTGCTGATTTTTGCCCACCTCCCCCTCCCCTCACTGTTTTGGATCCACATTTTGATCATATCTTTCTATATCATTTTTGGGAGAGAGGGAGAATATTTTTGGTGACACTCTTATATCTGATTCACTCTTATATCTACTTGCATCATGCCCACATCATATCTTTATTTTGTTTTTTTTTCTTTCTTTTTCATCGTGCTTGCATCTGTAGGAATATGGTGCCCTCGAGGCCATTTATTCATGTGTGAATAGCACAAACATCTTGTTCGAAATAACAGTAAGCTGTTTGGTAATAATTTATCTAAGTCATATTGTAATGTAGTCAACATTAGATATCAACTTAGGTAAAGTCCTGAGACTTTATGCAAGGTCAAACGGGTATCGAGATGAGCATCTCGATCATGGAGAAACGTTTGACCGTCTGTAGCATAAGTCTAAAATGGTTCGTGGTCGTAGATGTTTCGAGACAAGGATATCGAAACATCGGATAGACCATTGTGTCTTAGTCTTCACCGTTTAACGGTGGCGATGATCTCATGATCGCTTGACTTGGCGAAGTCGAAGACGAGACACAGGTGCTCATTAGAATGAGTTCACTGAACGATCCACTAGAGTTATCATATGGTTATATTGACCAATCTGTCAGTGATAACTCTGAGTGATGATAGGATAGTTGGTCTTTTGACTTGAGGTCATTTTAACGGACCTGTGCATGAACGGTGCCACTTAGATCAACTGACCTAGCTTCGAGGCAAGGCCTGTCGAAAGGTCTTTTGATTGGGTGTCACTTGAAACGTACGAGGCGAGTAATGACCAAGAAAGGATTCGTCTCTCCCGGTCAATGGGAGTTAGTGTCGTAGTGTTAGTTCGGTCTTTAGTAAAAACTCTGCGCAGAGTATGTTGGAAGAAGTCCAACATTTATTAACTAAAGATCGATAGAAACTAACCGGAATCAAGTTATTGGGGTTGACAGTTTGACCGTACCCCAGACTTGATCTACACGACACAATTTAGACGAAGAGACTATAACTGCGGAAATCATCACGGAAACAGTCAGGTGGTCCCGACAATACTCATGTCAATGAGTCAACCACATAATGATGATTCCTGAAGCAGGGACGGCAACCACTGCTCGTGGTCACTGCCGTATAGGGCTTCGAGCCCAACCTGTTGTAAGGGTCAGGCTGTAGGGTCTCACACAGAGTGTAACGCTTCGTCTAGTAATAGGTAGAAATTAGTTAGGGAGAATAATTGCATTTTTAATGCAAGGGATGAAATAATTGCATTTGATGCAATATGGTAATTTAAGCTTAGATAGGGACTACTTTGCATTTGATGCAAAGGCGATTAAATGTGTATTAAATTGTTTAATACAATATTTAATAATATAAACGCAAGGAAATGGTTACCGGTAAGACGGGTTCATCCCGCTCTAAACACAGGTTCGAACCGCGTCGAAAACGGAGTCCAAACGAGACCAATAAGTCTATTTAAAGTGTTTAAGTAGAGAGCCCAAAACAGACCCAAACAATAAAGCCCACACCTTTAAATAAACAGTATTTAATAGAGTGTGGGCCCGGCCCAATGGCCGGGCTTGTCTCAGCCGCAAAAGAGAAACCAAGGGGGCGCCACGTGGCGCCCCCCGGTTGGCCGAAGACCAGGCGCCCACGAGGGCGCCTGGGTGATTCTCGGGCCCGGGCTTTGCCCGGGCCCATGCAATGCGTGCCCGTGCATTGCACGGGCCGCCACGCGCGCGCAGAGGCGCGTGCAGCGCACGCGCCTCGGGGCGCGTGCGCTGCACGCGCCTGGCACTGCGGGGCCTGCACGCAGCCTAGGGCTGCGTGCTTCTTGCGACGGCTGGGTTTGTGTTTTTGGGTGGGGTTTTTGGCACACTTCGACACTCAATTGGAGGGTCAAACGACCTCCGATTGACGAACGGTTTTTTCCTATGCGTTCACCGTTGAACGCTTGTCGGATTGATAGGTTGTATCAATCCTGAAGCTCAACGGTGAGTGAGTTAAAATTCACGGAAGTTTGCACTTTGTGAAGTGCAAACTAACTTGATTTAATTAACTCTAATTTTTAGTCCCACATCGGATTTTGAGAAAAGGGGAGAGTCCGCCGCCTATATAAATAGGGGTCTCCCCCCTTTCTCAAAACTCGTCCCAAGTTCTAGATCTGAGCGGCTCTCGTAAATGTTGGAGCACGCTCGGATCTAAGCTTAAATAAATATTTCTCTATCTCCCTAAAATTCTGCCTTACTCCTGCGGGCTCTGGCAAAGCCACAAAGGAGTTCGGATTCTGGATCTGAAATCTTGGCGGAGGTTTCACTCGCGTGAAACTTTCTTCGGCGGTTGGTTGGCTCGGCGGCACGGGGATTGATCGCCTCGGGATGCGGAGCGGTTCGAGGAGCGGTTCGGGGAGCGGTTCAAAGGAGCGGCTCGGCGTGGGACGGGAGCAGCTCGGAAGACGGCGCGGAACATCTCGCCTGCTCCAGGGCTGAGATTCCGGGTATGTGGTTAAAGTATAGTATTAGCATTAGTTTAGTTTAATCGCAGTAGGCTAGATCCTTCTTGGGATGGTCAGATCCATCCCAAGTCGGCATAGATCTTGGCATAGGGTCTTGGACCTTAGGGCCAAGTTAAAATTGTTTTAACTTGCATGTTAATTTAGTTAACATAGTTTTTCTTCCGCTGCTTTTGTTTTCTCTGTCTATGTTCCGTCCGACTTAGGACGGGACTAGAATTTTTGTGCCCTAAGGGAACGCCCAATCCCCTACAGTGGTATCAGAGCCTAGGTTTGCGTAGCGATCTAGGTACTGCGATTTTATTAAACGTGTTAATGCTTTTAAATACTTTTAATTTTTTTTAAAGTTATGAGATAATATTTTAAAAATGTTTTAGATGTTCAAAATTCCTTTTTGATATTTTTGAACATGAAAAATTTTAAAATAATGTTTTAAAATTTATGTGATAATTTTAAAACTAATTTTAAATATTTAAAAGTTTAAATTTATTTTGGATGCCTAAAATTTTTTATTTGATAAATTTTTAAGCATGAAAGTTTTAAAATGATGTTTTAATTTTATGAGATAATTTTAAAATTGATTTTAAAGATTAAAATTTTTATGAGATAAATTTTTTTTTAATAGCATGCATAGTTAGTGATTTTAAAAATTAAGTTTTTTTTATGAGATAAAAATAAAATATTTTTAAAATCATATTTTTAATGTAAATGTTAAATTTATGTATGCATGCTAAAAATAGTTTATGCGATAAACTTAGTTTATTTAATTGTTAAATAGTTGTGCACTATCTTTATGCGATAAATTAGTGTAGTTTTAATGGCTTGTTAATCTTGTCCCTTATTTGATAACACAAGACAACCCTTTTAGGTTAGCCATTAAAAATGATTAAAATTTATTACTTGAATTTTAATGACATGCCATGCTTTAATAAATCATTAACAACAATATTAAGACCTAATTCCTGATTAGGGTAGTCCTTTAAATGATTTTTAAATTCTAATTGTTATAATTAATTTTCATTAAAGGACTTCGCTTCTAGCGTTGTTAATAAAATTTATTAAAATCCTAATAACGATTAGGGTAGCACGTGAACCTTATAGTTGATAAGGACTTAATAAAAGTTATTAAACAAATCCTAAAAATTTTGAATTTAAGGATTCAACTAGTTGATAGGATTAATTAGTTGTTAATAAAAGCTGTTTAGTCTATGGCATACATACAAAAATGACTAGCTTCATTCAATGGACCATGATCCAGTCAATGTGCTTGGCTAAGAGTTCTGGGTCAACCCTTGCTAGTCCAAGGGGTAGTGATCCTGGCTTAGTCAATTCCCTGGCTGAGTTCCGCTGGACCGCAATGTCGCGAATCATGATTGTATAACACCCTGGACTATATCTAAGTCAAATACGTTAATGATCTTTTTCAAGATTAGCCGTAGCCCTCCTTGTTTTAGGGGTTAGCAACTATAGGGCCTGTGTTATAGTTGTTGAGATACACTCAAGCTGTGACATGGCAACCCTGTAGAAACCAACTCCTCAAATACATAAGATGAAATCTTGACTAACCCTAACCGTCGTCTCGTACCCCGAGCGCCGGCGTAAGTTAAGTCAAAGATGTAGTCTGCCTACATGTAGTCTAAGACCTGACCCAAACCGACGTGTCGTGCATACACCGAGCTGAGGGGCAAGTCAGGCTAGACATGAAAACAAGGGTCCGACTAGACTAGACATTGTGATTTGGATGAGCACACTCATGATCATGAATGGCTAGGGGCAAAAACCGATTAAGAGAGTCATATCCGATATGATCGATGAAGAGTCATCTTCCGATCACAGAGTCAATCAACTTGTTGAGCTACACTCAAGGTTGTTTAGACTCAACGTGATTGGAACTCTTACCCATTAATTTTAATTCGATTAAATCGTTCGTTATTAAGCTTTAAAACGTTCGTAAAAATAGTGGGAGGATATAGATAGATAAAAGCCAATCTACCTATATTTAATATTGAACATATGCTAAAACTAGGGCAAGACTATGTTTACCGAAAGAATCAATTGATAATATTGGAATTAGTTAACTGGTCAATAAGTTGATTAATTGAATATCAAGTTAAATTCTAATTGATATAATTAAACTATATTCTCATTGACATTAAATGACCTTCTAAAGAACAGACTTAAGAAATATGATTTCATTAAGTTCTGTGTCCAACAAATAAATTAAAGCTACATGTCACTCGTCTCTATATGAGGCAGCTCGAACATATAGGACATTCAAAGTATGTTTTTCCCTACAACTTGTCGAGCTACCCTCAAGGTTGTATGGACAAACAATTTTGATCCACAAAGTTCGAAAATTCGATCAAACCGTTTGAGTCGAATACGAGTACATGGGCGATGCAAGACTATGTATCCCAACCGGATCTTGAGACAAGCAACTTCTTGAGCTACACTCAAGATTGCAAAGCTCAAGCGTTTGGATACATAAGTTGCTTGCATATCTATTTATTTATGTTAATATCTAAATGTGATTTAGAAAGGGGAAGGAGGCACTTCGGAAAGTCAATTGAGAAAGTTAGTTTAATTTATCATTAGTAAAGGCATAAGTAGGAGGAAATGAAAATGTGACATATTTTGATGTCACGATTTCAGAATGAATTGTTATACAAAAGACGTTTAACACATTTTGACGAATGTCGTCACATTGCTTCTGAAGTAATGTTTTGCGTTAAGTAATTTGTAAATAACTAAATATATAGTAAATGTTAATATATAAATACACAAGATGTAGCAAACTTATATGGTAAAATTAGACTAGGCCGTATCTAGAGATTAAGCTTCACAAGTCACATAAAGAGGGGTCTGACCTCTCGTATTATGAAGTCTACGGACACTTGTGAGTCTTAGCCTCTTAGATACAATGGCCGAAACCCATCTGTGAGACAGTGGGAGAATGAGTTGTCGAACTCAGTCTCGTACATACTGATGTACCCGAGTCTACTTTTAACAAAATAAGTTATTCGTATATTTTATTAAGACACGTGTTCTTGATGAAACACAAGTCTGATAAAAGAACGAAATGCCTAAAGTATTTAAACTGATTCGATTAGATCGAATGGTCAAATGCTTAGCTACATAAAATCTTGTGTAATTAAAAGAAAATGTGATTTTCTCTCAGGTCAAGTCTGTTAATACATCAGTGTGTTAAAAGGTATGAATCACACTTAATTAGATTTAGTGTGATCCATTGTAAGTGACTCTGAGTTAAGTCCTCCCTCTGGGTTAAGTCCCAGATAGTAATGCCTAGGTTTTGATAATGTTCTATAAGGACATTATCAATAATATATTCAATAAATCAATAGTAAGGAAGTTGTATATTTACTCGAATTTCGTAAGACGAAATGTCGAGTTAGACATCATAACTGATGATGACTTAGTCAACTTCTAGGATGACATTCGGAGTAGTAACTCCGATTTAAAACTTGATGCAGGTCCGTGTGCGTAAATAAATTTGAGAATTTAGTTTACGTGCCCAAGGAAAATGTTTCCTCACTTTCTGTAAGTAAATCTTTAAGTTGAAAGATTGGTGCAGAAAAGGAAATAGTGAAGTACAATAATGTTGGACGAGAACGGTTTTCATCCTAATTTCTTTAAAACGGATTATGATGAAACCGGTTTCGCCAACAAATGTGTACAGATCTACTCGGACCAAAGCTCGATGTAAACGCTCAAGTTGACCACGGAAATTGGAGCATTCACTTATAAGTTCGTTTTTCTAAATATGATTTAGACGAACCAACTTATATGAATTAGCCAGATAGTTTTCAAGGTCAGTGGGAGCGTATAAATTACATGCGAATCATCAAATAGATGGAACATATATTTTGACAAAGTAATCAAAAAGTTTGATACTTTATCAGAAATAAATATGAGCCATTTGTAATGACCAATAACCAATTTGAAATTATTATCGTAAGATACGATGAACTGGATAAGATCCAGGGAAATAAAATATTATGGATTCCGACAGACCAAATGAATTATTTGAATGAGATTCAAATGGTTGGTCTAACATAAACATAGAAACCCCTTAAGTCTATAGTGTAGACGGTTTTAGCAGATCCACTCACGAAGGCTCTATCACATGAAGTCGGGAAAACTTATGTGTAAAAACGATATTAAATATCGACATAAATGGGCATGAGTGCAAGTGGGAGATGTAGGAATATGGTGCCCTCGAGGCCATTTATTCATGTGTGAATAGCACAAACATCTTGTTCGAAATAACAGTAAGTTGTTTGGTAATAATTTATCTAAGTCATATTGTAATGTAGTCAACATTAGATATCAACTTAGGTAAAGTCCTGAGACTTTATGCAAGGTCAAACGGGTATCGAGATGAGCATCTCGATCATGGAGAAACGTTTGACCGTCTGTAGCATAAGTCTAAAATGGTTCGTGGTCGTAGATGTTTCGAGACAAGGATATCGAAACATCGGATAGACCATTGTGTCTTAGTCTTCACCGTTTAACGGTGGCGATGATCTCATGATCGCTTGACTTGGCGAAGTCGAAGACGAGACACAGGTGCTCATTAGAATGAGTTCACTGAACGATCCACTAGAGTTATCATATGGTTATATTGACCAATCTGTCAGTGATAACTCTGAGTGATGATAGGATAGTTGGTCTTTTGACTTGAGGTCATTTTAACGGACCTGTGCGTGAACGGTGCCACTTAGATCAACTGACCTAGCTTCGAGGCAAGGCCTGTCGAAAGGTCTTTTGATTGGGTGTCACTTGAAACGTACGAGGCGAGTAATGACCAAGAAAGGATTCGTCTCTCCCGGTCAATGGGAGTTAGTGTCGTAGTGTTAGTTCGGTCTTTAGTAAAAACTCTGCGCAGAGTATGTTGGAAGAAGTCCAACATTTATTGACTAAAGATCGATAGAAACTAACCGGAATCAAGTTATTGGGGTTGACAGTTTGACCGTACCCCAGACTTGATCTACACGACACAATTTAGACGAAGAGACTATAACTGCGGAAATCATCACGGAAACAGTCAGGTGGTCCCGACAATACTCATGTCAATGAGTCAACCACATAATGATGATTCCTGAAGCAGGGACGGCAACCACTGCTCGTGGTCACTGCCGTATAGGGCTTCGAGCCCAACCTGTTGTAAGGGTCAGGCTGTAGGGTCTCACACAGAGTGTAACGCTTCGTCTAGTAATAGGTAAAAATTAGTTAGGGAGAATAATTGCATTTTTAATGCAAGGGATGAAATAATTGCATTTGATGCAATATGGTAATTTAAGCTTAGATAGGGACTACTTTGCATTTGATGCAAAGGCGATTAAATGTGTATTAAATTGTTTAATACAATATTTAATAATATAAACGCAAGGAAATGGTTACCGGTAAGACGGGTTCATCCCGCTCTAAACACAGGTTCGAACCGCGTCGAAAACGGAGTCCAAACGAGACCAATAAGTCTATTTAAAGTGTTTAAGTAGAGAGCCCAAAACAGACCCAAACAATAAAGCCCACACCTTTAAATAAACAGTATTTAATAGAGTGTGGGCCCGGCCCAATGGCCGGGCTTGTCTCAGCCGCAAAAGAGAAACCAAGGGGGCGCCACGTGGCGCCCCCCGGTTGGCCGAAGACCAGGCGCCCACGAGGGCGCCTGGGTGATTCTCGGGCCCGGGCTTTGCCCGGGCCCATGCAATGCGTGCCCGTGCATTGCACGGGCCGCCACGCGCGCGCAGAGGCGCGTGCAGCGCACGCGCCTCGGGGCGCGTGCGCTGCACGCGCCTGGCACTGCGGGGCCTGCACGCAGCCTAGGGCTGCGTGCTTCTTGCGACGGCTGGGTTTGTGTTTTTGGGTGGGGTTTTTGGCACACTTCGACACTCAATTGGAGGGTCAAACGACCTCCGATTGACGAACGGTTTTTTCCTATGCGTTCACCGTTGAACGCTTGTCGGATTGATAGGTTGTATCAATCCTGAAGCTCAACGGTGAGTGAGTTAAAATTCACGGAAGTTTGCACTTTGTGAAGTGCAAACTAACTTGATTTAATTAACTCTAATTTTTAGTCCCACATCGGATTTTGAGAAAAGGGGAGAGTCCGCCGCCATATAAATAGGGGTCTCCCCCCTTTCTCAAAACTCGTCCCAAGCTCTAGATCTGAGCGGCTCTCGTAAATGTTGGAGCACGCTCGGATCTAAGCTTAAATAAATATTTCTCTATCTCCCTAAAATTCTGCCTTACTCCTGCGGGCTCTGGCAAAGCCACAAAGGAGTTCGGATTCTGGATCTGAAATCTTGGCGGAGGTTTCACTCGCGTGAAACTTTCTTCGGCGGTTGGTTGGCTCGGCGGCACGGGGATTGATCGCCTCGGGATGCGGAGCGGTTCGAGGAGCGGTTCGGGGAGCGGTTCGGGGAGCGGTTCAAAGGAGCGGCTCGGCGTGGGACGGGAGCAGCTCGGAAGACGGCGCGGAACATCTCGCCTGCTCCAGGGCTGAGATTCCGGGTATGTGGTTAAAGTATAGTATTAGCATTAGTTTAGTTTAATCGCAGTAGGCTAGATCCTTCTTGGGATGGTCAGATCCATCCCAAGTCGGCATAGATCTTGGCATAGGGTCTTGGACCTTAGGGCCAAGTTAAAATTGTTTTAACTTGCATGTTAATTTAGTTAACATAGTTTTTCTTCCGCTGCTTTTGTTTTCTCTGTCTATGTTCCGTCCGACTTAGGACGGGACTAGAATTTTTGTGCCCTAAGGGAACGCCCAATCCCCTACAGCATCCTCACCTACCCCTCCCATTACACGTCTCTCGGTGTGCCACACTTCGCACATTGAGGACACTGTGCACTTTAGCTTGGGGGAGTGAGTTCTCACGCTTTTTGATTTACCACCTTTATTTTTAGTTTTTTTTTCACGCCATTTTCGCATTTGCACTCATTTTCATCACTTTTTCTTTTTTTACCATGCATCACGTTTTTCTTATTTTCTTCGTGTGCCGCATTGTAAATAGTTTTATTTTCCCTTTTTATCTTTATTTCTTTCATCACATGCTAGAGATGACTTTGCTGTGATGATGATGACGTGGAGTTAGCTTTCTCTATATGCATGTTATATTTGTCATGTCTTAGCTTTTATTTCTGATATCATATGTTATGATCTGCCTTGCATTTAGAGATAGTAACCCACACTTTTTCCGTATGAAAATGGATGAAATTCTATTATTAGCTAAGTCTGAATATTCATATGTATGCTATCGTAGAAAACACACCAAGATTCACGCATTGAATGCTTATATCTGGAGTACCGTTTTCTTTTCCTATATCACTTCTATTTGCATGACTTGTACACTTCACTTCAGGATGATTGAATGATGTTAGCTATGATAAATCTGGATTAGTTTGCTTTTTTGAGATCGAAACCGAGTAGATTAGATTACCCTGCTGAAGTTGTCATGCACGTCCTATAGAGTGAACTGAGAGACATATTTATTTCTTTCTCCACATATCTTGAACATTAATTCTCTATTTTAAAATCATTGGTGAATCTCCCCTTAGCGATTCTAGTATTTGACATTTCCCCCGTTATTAAATTCCTAGCTCCAAATTCCGCGAAATCCAAAGAAAAAAATACTTGTATATCCTTCTCTTTGATTTGGGATCATTGTGTATAAATGCTATTGAAAAAAAAGGGAAAAGAAAAAGATTTGAAAAAAAAAGAAAAGAGAAAGGAAGCTCAAAACGATCCCATCTCATACCCCTTCTCTCTTTCTTCCCTCTTTTTGTTTTTATTTTTATTTTCTTTTACTTTTGGAGCATCAATAGAGATGGGGAATGTAAGTATAGTTTTGTATATGCCACCACGCTTATAGATAAGCTTGGGGGAGAGAATCCAATGATGTGTGAGAGAGTGACTACCTGACGGTGCATGACAACCTACGCTAAGTAATATTATATACTCGGTGAGATTGTTTTAGCTTCACGAAATCCAGAAATCTACGCCTAGCATTCACTTCATGAAATCCACGCTTTTCTATTCTTCCTACTCTATTGTGTGATATCCTCTATACTCCTCATAGAAAGCATTCAATTGAAAAGTGTGTGATCTGCGATATTGTATACCGCTTTAAATGATTCAGACGATGTTAATCTTAGAATTGTTCCATTTTTCATGCTATATCGATATTCTTGGGTTTTCTATCTCTATTTGCACCATTATACTATGATATCAAAATAAAAATCTTTGACATGTGTTTTACATTCGATGCATGCTATATGAGTAAGCAAAACCCACGTCCTGAGAAAAATGATCTAGCAGCTTCCCTCTTCGCTTTCTTCTTTCTTTTTTCTTTTTCCGTTTTTCCATCGTTTTCATTTTCTAAATCCACCGGGTTCGCCTTTTACTTATCTTCCTCGAGGACGAGTAAGAGGTAAGCTTGGGGGATTTTGATCACTCCATATTTTACACCTTTTTCCCGCATGTTTGCATGCCATTTGAATTGCTCAAATCACGTTTTTCACGATTTATCGACAACATTGCGATACTTTTCACGATTTGTTGTTTTTTGTCGTATTTCAGGAGATTTGGAGCGATTTGGAGTGATTCTGAGATACACCCACTCCGGAGTGTCACCGACGACTTCCCTGAAGGGTATTTTGAGATTGGAGATGAGCGGAAGAAAAAAGAACGTCGTAGGAGCGACGAGGAGGAAAAAATACGCAATTTGGGCATCTTCCGTATCTCACTCGGCCGAGTGAAGGAGTCACTCGGCCGACCAACGAGACCCAGCTCGGTCGGCCAGATCAGACACGCTCCAAGTAGTATATCAGCGTGCACTCGGCCGAGCATCAGAAGCCGACTCGGCCGAGTGACGTATCCCGTCCGCCCGAGTAGCACCCAGACGACGGCCATCAAAAAGAGCTAACTTACTGTAATTCGTCAGTCTGAGCGGCAGGAGCCCGACTCGGCCGAGTGGCAATTGCCGTCCGCCTAAGTGAAGATAGCCCATCGACCGAGTGACGATAACTCACTCGGTCGAGTGACGCCCGATGTGACGACCCCCAAGACCCCATAGTTACTGGAATCCGTCAGGGTCCCTCACTCGACCGAGTGACCTTTGTCACTCGGCCGAGTGAGCAGCGCTGCCTGTAGCGGAAATCATGATTTTGGAGCTGCGCAGGGGCAGTTTGGTCACGAATTTTTGGACAGTTTTGGGGGGTATTTAACCCCAGATTCTAACCTAGTTTGGGAGCTTTTCCATTGCTTTTGGTAGCCTTTTTAGTTGAGATTTTTAGAGTTTAATTCTTATGATTGGAGAGGAGAGAAAAGTGTTATTTTGTTGAATTCTTGGAAAGCTACATTGGTTTGTCTCCCTCTCTATTAAAAATCCTATTTTTATTGCTATTTTGAATATTGCTATGAATTCCATTGCTGTTTCTATTGATTATTCTTCCATTAGCAATATGATTTGTGAGTAGTTTTAACGTCTTAGGGCGTGGGGATGAACCCTACGAGCCCAATTTCCGATTTGTGACGATTTGGTAGAACTATTGCTAGAATTGATTATGGCTAGTTTGGGATTGATATAATACGGATAGCTAGGTGTTCATATCGATTGGGATTTGCAAGAGATTGGATCCCAATTCGATAGGAAACCCTAGAAATCCGAATTGGGTTGAAATTGAGTTTCCTTAGTATCGGTTTGCAAGAGATTGGACCGATACTAGGATTCTCGGTTGCAATTCTATACCGATACCCGTTTGCAAGAGATTGGACGGGTAGGAACTATCCCAACCGAAGTCGTAGCCCGAGTTTGCACGAGAGTGGGGCTCGGGATGCGATTGAACGATGACGTTGATCCTAATGCTAGCTTGCCTAGGCTAGGGTTTGCAAGAGATTGGACCCGAGCCTAGGTTTGCTATAGACCGGTAACAGCGCGAGAGCGTGAGCTAGGTTTTACATTCAGTTGCAAATAGTTCACCTAACATTCTACCCTAGCAATTGTGAAACCGATGAATCACAATGACGAGATACGGTGAGTATCGGGGATTCCCTATTCCCTAGGCGTCTTTATTTGATTTTATATCTCTTTACATTGTTTGACGATTGTGACAACATCGCCGAAAGGCAATTTCCTACTTTTCTGTCCCTATAGCCAGGTTGTTCGGAGAAGGCACTATCATACGTCCTCCCTGTGTTCGATACCCGCTCGCCGATACACCGTGCGCTTGCGGTAAGACTACACGGTCGCTCTTTAGGGTGTACGCCCGGGCGCGATCAAGTTTTTGCTTCCTGCCCCTTGTTGTAACCACCACCATCGCATTTATGTGGCCGGTGTTGCTCCGTGGATTGGGCTCGGGTTGAGCCGGCAATTGTTGGGTGTTCTTGTTTAGCCACGCAAGGTTCTCTCTAAGTTAAGCGACGACGGTATTTAGTGAATCTTGTCCCGCCGTCAACCTAGCATTCATCTTTCTTTGCTCCACCATGAATTCCTCCACCCTAGCTTCGGGGTCCAATCGTGGTTTAGCTTGAGGTGGGTTGGGAGCTCTCCAACCTTGGTTGTAACCCGGCAGTCTATACAGTCCCGCTTGTTGCCTAGGCAGGTAATTTTGTTGCGGTTTCCCCCTCGGTTGATACTGAGGTTGTGGTAGTAGAGGCCGAGCTTGAGGAGGTTGTTGTGGCGGCAAGTTTAAAGCACCATCATTGTTTGCATACGAAAAGCCCGGATGGTTTCTTGCGGCCGGGTTGGCCCAATATCCGGAGTTCCCCGCAACATATTGCACTTGTTCCAAGGCCCCCTCTCCATTCTCTCCTCCTACATACATGACTTGAGATTGGTCTTGCCAATCACTCATATTGCTTATCAGCGTAGATGTAGAGGGTGCTCCATGTGGCTCGGTGATATACTTCTCCAATCTCTCCACTACCTTGTGGAGAGAGTCAAATTTTTTCGAAAGCTCCGCTACGGCCTTGGCCTCATATATGCTAGTGGGCTTCAAGGAGGAAGAAGAATGACCTCGCTCGTCACCCCATTGTTGGTTATTAGAGGCTATCTCTTCTAATAAGGCCGTAGCTTCATCAGGAGTCTTCGATAGTATGGCTCCATTGGCGGTTGCGTCTATAATTTGCTTCGTGCCCAGTTGGAGTCCATTATAAAAACTGTGAACAAGCTCCCAATCTTCTATACTGTGATGGGGGCATTGATGCTGTAAATCCTTGAAGCACTCCCATGCCTCGTATAGGGTCTCCTGTGGTCCTTGCTTAAAGGACATGAGAGCACTCCGTATATTCACCGTCTTGGATGGCGGGTAGAATTTTTCAACGAATGCGCTAGCCAATTCATCCCAAGTAGTGAATATACCCTCCGCCTGCGTCCTCAACCAATATAAAGCTTTGTCTTTGAGTGTAAAGGGGAAGAGCCGCAGTCGGATTGCATCAACGGAAATGCCCGGCATTTGGAAGGTGGCGCACTTGGACAAGAAAAGCTGGATGTGATAATGCGGATTCTCATGGGAGTTTCCATGAAACGGGTCTTGTTGCATCAATACTACCAATCCCGTCTTTAGCTCAAAATTCTTGTCTGCCGCTAATTCTGGCATAGCGATGGAAGAAGTGGTGGAAGAGGTCTTAGGCCGTAGCTTATCTCTGATGGATATAATCTTCGCCATACGTGCCGCTAGTTCCTCCGGTGTCTCTGTGCGGTTCATACAATTATCCTCCGTAGCGTGCCTTCTCTCGGCTCTGATCTTCCTCTCGGTACGTTCGATCTCCGGGTCAAATATAATATCCTCTAGATCCGCCGTCGATCTCGTGTTCATGCAAAGAGAAACAGAGTTTCAAAGGAATTGTTAGCACGAAAAAGGAGTAAAAAGATAAAAATAATGAAACAAAAAGAAGATACTAAGTAAAGAGAATAAAACACTGTCGCCTCCCCGACAACGGCGCCAAAAACTTGACCGCGCCCCGGATACACACCCGGGGCGAGCTGCTCGTAGTCTTACCGCAAGCGCACGGTGTAGCAGCGAGCGGGTATCAAACACAGGGAGGAACAATGACAGTGTCTCTTTTCGATCACCTAGCTATTAAGAGGGTCGAGAATCGTTTGGGTAAACGGTCACAATCGTTTAAATGTCGATAGAAATATCAATAAAATAAAGCACCTAGGGATAGGGAATCCCCGCTACGAGCCGTATCTCATCGTTGTGATCCATAGGTTTCATCATTGCTAGGCTTGAATTTTAGGTGAACTAGTCGCAACTAAATGTAGAACCAAGCTCATGCTCTCTCGCTATTGCCGGTCTATAGCAAACCTAGGGTAGGGCTCAATCTCTTACAAACCCTAACCTAGGCCGCTAGCGTGAAGAACGACATCATCGTTCAATCATATCTCCAGCCCACTCTCGTGCAAACTCGAGCTACGACCTAGGTTGAGATAGTTCCAACCCGTCCAATCTCTTGCAAACGGATATTGGTATAGAAACACGATTAAAAATCCTAGCTTTAGTCCAATCTCTTGCAAACCAATTCTAGAGAAGTCCAATCGTAAATCTAAATCGAATTTCTAGGCCTTCCTATCAATTGGGACCCAATCTCTTGTAAATCCCAATCGATATGAATCCCTAGCTATCCGTGATTTATCAATCCCAACCTAACCCTAATCAATTCTAGCAAGAATTTCACCAATTCATCACAATTTAGAAATAGGGTCTATAGGGTTCACCCCTACGCCCTAGACTATGGCACTACTCACTAATCATCATGCAATACTTAGGAAAATCAATAATAAAATCAACACAATTCATTGCAATAGAGAAATTGTTAATAAAAATAGGGTTTTTGATAAGAGAATAGACAAACCAATGAGAATCCAATAGCATCCAACAAAAGTAGCCTTTTTAATCTCCAAAAGAAAAGCTAAATCTATTGATCTAAAAAGCTCTCAAAAATGCTGCCAAAAAGCTCTAAAAAGTCCTCTCTAACTAAGGCAAAAACTGGGTTTAAATACCCTTCAAAATCGCCCAGAAAATCGTGACCAAAATGCCCCTGCGCAGCCCAGAAATCGCACTTTACGCAGCAGGCGGAGCAGCTCACTCGGCCGAGTGACAAATGTCACTCGGCCGAGTGACAAACCCTGTAGATTTCCAGTAAGTCGGGGGTTTTCGGGGGTCTGTATTCGGAGGTGACTCGGCCGAGTGGCTTTACTCACTCGGCCGAGGGGCATTCCATGCTCGGCCGAGTCAGAACTCTCAGATCGACTGTAAAATTCTAGTAAGTCGGCCTCTTTTTGGATGGATTTTCTCGTGTCACTCGGGGGAGGGGATCTCCATACTTGGCCAAGTGGTCTTTCGTCACTCGGCCGAGGGCACGCTGATATTCTTCTGCTGTGCGTGTCCGGTCTGGTCGGCCGAGCGAGCTTCTTTGCTCAGCCGAGTGAGTACTTCACTCGGCCGAGTGACATGCTGTAGATGCCCAATCTTCTTCGTTTCTCCTCCTCGTCGCTCCTACGTAGTTCCTTCTTCTTCCACTCATCTTCCATCGCTGAATGGCCGTCAAAAGATCTGTAGGTGACACTCCGGAGTGGGTGCAAATCCTCTCGATCTCAAAATCACTCCAAATCACTCCATATCTCCTGAAATACGACAAAAACAAGAAATAGTGAAAAGCATCACACTATTGTCGAATAATCATGAAAAACGCGATATGAGCGATCAAAGTGGCATGCAAATATGCAGAAAAAAGGTGTAAAATATGGAGTGATCATCGACCCTTTGACAAAAGCATCATTGGGTTTACATTGGCTATGTCAGTGATGAACTCCGTTAGCTATAGTCCCTTCGTCAAGACTGTGTTTCTGTTGACCTAGGGTATGGTTTATTGTCAACCTTATTAGACAACATTGGTCAGTATACGGCGGTCTTTGTTGTATTCATGTTGTACTTCTTACAACGTACCCCAGCCGAGGATTAACACAAAGACCGTACTGAGCCTGTAACACTAACTTCCCTTTAACGGAAGTGACGAATCCCATCTAAGTCATCTACTTACCTCGAGAGCTTCAGGTGCAACTCAACCTAAGATCTTTCAGTAGGCCTAGCCTCGAAGCTAGATAATGGGTCTAAGCTACACCGTTCACTCACAGGTTTGTACAAATGACTTCAGGTCTTAAGGACCAGCTTACCTATCATCATCCTAAAGTTATTAAAGACAGTTCAGTTAAAGTTGACCATTTAATTACTCTAATTTGGTCGTTCAGTGAACTCATTCTCCAATGAGCACCTGTGTCTCGTCTCCGACTTCACCAAGTCGAATGACTATGAGATCATCATTACCCTGAGGTAAGACTAAGACACAGTGGTCTATCTGATGTGTCGATATCCAGTTCTCGACACATCTATGACCACGAACCGTTTAAGACTTACGTTTCTATTCGGCCGCTTACTTACTCATAATCGAGATCTTATCTAGATACGTAAGGACCTAACTATAAGTCTATGGATATTGTCTAAGTATATTAATACGAACGATTTATACTTAGAATAATAGGTACCATATACAGTATGAACAAGACGTATACTTAGGATAAATTGTCTTATGGGCATATATCCTCCTACACTATGTCCATGTAAAAGGCCATATCTTATGTTTCTTGTTATGTTAGCTCCAAGCTGTTATATTGGATATAATGAGGATGGCCTAGACATGGAAATTGATGTAATAATTGTTGTGATGAATTATCGTGATTAGTAATGTGATGATAGCTGTTAAAACCAAAATCACGATCCTTATGATGTATGTGATGGTAATGAAATGATGTGAATGCGGTAATTGAGACTGCCGAATAAAACATGAGGAATTTATTCATAAACTGAGAGTGAGGATATGAGAGTAAATAACAACATGGAATTCTCGGTCTATCTCGAGATAGGTGAAATTCGAGATAGTGGGTTTTGGGGAAACGACGGGTAAAAAGTAGGTTTTAAGGAGCGGACACAGCTGAGGCTCCCACTTGTACTCCTGAGCGAGGGAGTTGGCTAAGTGTGGGCATAGCTTGATTCTCACTCGTGCTCCCGGAAGGGGGAGTTGACTAGAGTTAGAAAGGCCGGTGGTGTACTCGTGATGCTCCATTCGGTAATTATTGGTTTTCTCCGTTTGTCACGATAAAAACCAAGATTTGTCTCACTCCCGTACCTTGCTCCATTCGGGTGTGGAGTTACGAGAGGTCCCTTCAGTGCCCGTATCGCTGGTTGAGGTACCACTTTTCACCCACCCTGGATGAAGTCCATCTCCTTATGGTCCTACAATTTACTCGGGTTTCCGAATCACACTTATAATTGAAAAGTCATTGAAGAATAATTTTCAAAATAAAGTTTCCTTAATTTAATATCTGTGGATTGTTCGTTTATTATATGTCTGTTTCCTTTATGAATATCAGTTTTGCAGTATTTACCTTTACGCTCAGTACATGCTTAGGATGTTCTGCTTATTAAGTATGCATTTATTTTGTTGCCATGATTATTACATTTAGCCAGACCCTTGGTTAGGTAGTATAGTTCTGAGACTGGCCCTCTGCCTAGTTTTGTACAATTCCTACTGGGTTACGCGTTGACGTGCCCCCATTTACTTTTTCAGGTTTAGGAGCAGTGCAGCCAGAGCAGAATTGACTCAGGAGTTACCTAGGGTTTGAGGTAAAATTGGAGCCTCAGAGGATAACTTGTACAAATGTTCTTCTAGGGGTAGTCTAGAGAGTGAATTGTACCAGGCATGGATTCTTTGTCTTTTGTGTTATTTTTCTGGATTTCCCCTTTGTTCCCTTTGTACGTCGATACAGATGATGTATGATGTACTCCTTGTAATAATGTCATAAAATGAATGATTTTGTTCTTTCAACAGTGTGTTTCTCTGTTTTGTTATCGTGTTGAGTTTGGAGCATCGTCAATACTTTCCAGCACGTGCGCAGTGGCCTACAAAATTTTTGTTGTTTCGTGCAGTACTTCTCTTCTCTCTCATTGTCTTTCTTCTTCACATCCATAGTTTCAGGAATACGTGATATGGATTCGTACTTATTGGGTATCCTGAAGAGCGGGGTGTGACAAGATATCACATTGGATCTTATTTCATATAGTGATTCCTATTATGTTGGTTACAAAAACCACAAAAAAGTACACGTGAAACTTGTCATTTTTATTGGACATTCCCGTATTTCTTGGTTTAGCAAAAAGCAAAATTCTGTTTCACTATCTACTACCGAGACAGAATATATTATCGTGGGATTTGCAGGTGCACAATTACTTTGGATGAAACAAGTCCTAGCTGATTATAGTATTAAGTGCCTTAAATCTGTGATTTATTGTGACAATAAGAGTGCTATTAGTTTGACTTAGAATTTTGTGTTACATCCTAGAAGTAAGCACATTGATGCTATACAAATATTTATTGATGGTCAATGCACTAAGAAGATATTGAGCTTAGATATATTTCTACTAATCATCAAGTACTTGATATTCTCACTAAGGCTGTTAAGATTAACTCATTCATTAAATTGTAGAGAGATCTTGGTATCATTAGTGAGAAAGAGATAAATTGATTATCTTTATTTATGTCGTGTCTTTTGTATGTTTTCATTGCTCATGTCACACTATGCATTGGTTATTGATCACCCTCCTTATTGCTTTTTGATTATGTCAAAAGGGAGAGCGGGATGTTAGTGTATGTGAATTATACATATCAAATGGGAAGATATTTATATATGTGACACATTGTTGCACACTCACATTGACATATTTAATAAAAATTATGATACATGTGCTTTATAGTTGCTTATCTTTAACGAACATTAATGCTAGGGGAGTAACTTCTCCATAGCAATCTGCACTGGTGCAGAGGGGTAAGTATCTTGATTTTTTAATTAATATTTTTATCAAAATTTGTTTACCATCATCAAAAAGGACGAGAATTTTGGTTATTTCCACCCATAAGTTAGTTTTGATGATAAGCAAACAATTAGTGTTGCTAATGATGTTTTGTGAGAGGATTTTTAGTGTAGGAATCCAAGTCAAAAATGGTCAACTCAAGCTTCATTACAATGATGATATGGAATCAAAGCTTGATAATGAAGAGTCAAGGAACTTGGAGCTCAAATTGAAGATCGAACACTCAAGTGAAGGACTCATGGAGGTGCAAGACTTCAAGACAAGTGGTCAAGCTAAAGGAAAATGCATCAAGACTCTTAGTAGTATGAGTGATGTATTTTATCTTTATGTACATGTCTTAGAATGTTAAAGCTAGTAGTTGAAGCTTGCACACACACTAAAATGATGGATTTAGAAAACTTTTTATAATAATTAGAACGATTTTTAGAATTATTTCTATATGTTTTTTCATGTATCAGAATAAATCCAATTACTTTATGAGTAGCAGTCGACTACTTTCTGAGGAAAATATGGTGATCGTTCTGTTCCTAAAAATAGTTGACTACATTAGTCTGAGGAGTCAAATTTCGTTATACAAATAGTTTCGTGTTTTATGGAAAGCTGTCGATTTTTCCATTGGGAGGGCATTTGATTTTTTATTAATTAGATGCATAATAATAATCTTATCTTGATTGGAATTTCACGTTACTATCTTACTTGTCGATACTACAATATTTATATCTAGCCCTAGAATATGATTTAGACGCATATATGATTTGTTCTATATGCCATATGCATGTACATATGCCTACATAGCATGAACAAATATAATGCTAATATAATCATACGGTAAATTTCTTTGCCAAAGAGAAGATGCGAGTTCAATTCATGCTATCTGCTAATGATGAAGTAATATATTATAATAAAAAATTGGTCATGGTTAATTTAATATTAAAGTTCTATTTTCCCCTTTTAACCTGTTATCCAAAAACAAAAATAATTATAAATTTAACTACTAATAAACAAAATCACATCTAAAAATAAAAAATTTTGAATTTTAAAACAAATATTGTGGAGACAAGATTTGAACCAGTGACATCAAAGTTATAAGCCTTGCGAGCTATCAAACTGATGAACTATGCTTTAAAGAATTACAACTAATGGGTGAAGAAAGATCTGATTCAATCTCTACCATATCTATATAAATAGAATAGTCTATTTATACAAATGATAAAGTGGGCCCCCTTTATGCTCATAGATCATACAGATCTATACAAACAGAAACAAAGTTTTTATCCTTACTAACTGGACCTTGTTGCATCATGTAACAAGTATGCATTTACTATTTATTGAAGTATGTAATAGGATGGTCCAAGGTTTTGAGAATTTAGCTCTAGGTCTTCCACTCAAAAAACAATGTCGATGAAGACATGTATGTGCATTATTACACAGTGGGGATTGTAATTTTTCATGAATTTTTCATTTTTTTACTCAACGATTGAACTCTACTTATACCTTTTTTGAAGATCGATAAATTTAATGATATTTCTGTTCAGTTTCTAATGCTTCTTTATTTGATTCAAACATTTTCTTACCATAATGTTCAGTTCCCATTATTATGTATGATACAATTTGATTCCTAGAAGTAAAAGATTTAAGAAGAGAGGTACCTTCTTCATTGAAACAAATTAGATTTTGTTGATACATACATTACACAACAAATTGAAAAATAAATTAACCAAATTTTCCTATTGTAGAAGAAATCAAGAAAGCTGCATATGTGAATAGATAACATCCAGAAAAGTATGCTAATCTAACCAATCTTGCGTGGATAATGGAAAGAACCTACAGCTTTTCTCTCCATCAGATCAAATTATCTGAAGGTATACATTCATGGAAACATACTAAAGTTTCAATTAATTCTTGCCAATATACAAGTTAGGAAATTATGAACATAAATCTAGTAGCCCAAACTAGATGCCCAATAAATATCCCTGCACATACTGATAAACTAGGGTATATCCATTAATAATTTGTGAAGAGTTAACAATAGATAATCCATTAACTAACCCATCAAATAAGGATGAGAATGGGCATGCCCAAAGCCCGATTGGGCTTCCAATTGGGCATGCCACATCCTCATCCCTACTCATCCTTTCACTAATTCTTTCTAGAATTAGTGAAAGGATGAGTAGGGATGAGGATGTGGCATGCCCAATTGGAAGCCTAATCGGGCTTTGGGCATGCCCATTCTCATCCCTACCATCAAATAAGATGAAGATTCATTTAATCGTAAAACATCACTCTACCATAATGTGATGTGTTTCCAATGCCAATAAAAATAACCCATTTGATGTTATTTAACTTTTAAAAAATTGCCAAATAAAATGCATCCCAAGTAGTTATATCACAAGTACCCCCTATGCACTATCCTGTCGGAAGGAAATCTTAAAATGAAATCCTTTTTATTCGGTGTTAATTTGGAACGATGTGCATTGAAGCACCTTTTGCTAACATAAATGTAGTTGTATGCAAACCTAGATCAATGGCACGATGAAACAAGAAATATTATGGATATATTGTTAAGAAAAGTGAATTATTATTTCTATTGGTAGCATTTAAACAACAGTGTAACTATATGCTTTTAAAATAATGTCGGCACTGAAAATAAGAGTACATCAAACGCATATGAAGTTCTATCATGAGTGGATTGTATTTACTGGGAAAATATTAGGTTGATCAAGATTGGGTTTTGAAGTAACAAAAGCGATCATAACTTCATTATGAACATAAAGACCTAAGGTATGGAATCCTAGAAAGAGCCTGGCCTAACTTATATGAGAAATGATAGCTTCTTTATGGTTTAACATTCTTGCCAATATATTATCCTTTTTTTGCTTAGGATTATCTTTGAAATGAAGAATGTAGCCCTATGAGCAAAAACTCCTATCATGACGAATCCTATGATGTTGTAGGATCATCACAATACCTGCATTACTAGGCAACACACACTAGAGGCGGTGGAAGTGGTGAATAGTGTAATGGCACAATAGTGAGATAATTAAAAATAATTGCAAATGTGTAATTAAAAGCAAGATAATTAGCAACAATCACAAGAGAAAACAAACACAAACACATCAATATATCCTGGTTCGGCTAAGACTACTCCAGTTCCACACTCTTTTTAGAGTATCGTGGATTTCCACTATAAGACTTTTCCAAGTCAACCCAATACAACACATACTTTTCCAAGAGCCACTCTTTTCCAAGATAGCAAACTCTATTCCAAGGGTAAACCCTATTCCAATGGAATCACATCTCTCTTTCGAGAGAGAACACTTCCATAACCCGGAAGCTAGGTTCCAACAATTGAAACGAAATAGAAAATATAAAATCTTCCTATTGCCGTGATTAAATGTACTTACTTCAATGAAGTGCATATGCAATGAAGATTGATGTCCAAGTGCTAGGATGTAAGCTTGATGCACTTGTGGACTTTCCTTGAGCTTGGAGTTCGAATCAACATCAAGAAGCTCCCATGGAAAGTGAGAGAGAATAAAAAAGATGAAAGCTTTTCTCTTGAGTTTATGGCTCATAAATGATTCTCTATTCAGTGTAATGTTGGTGCCAAAAATTGACTCATAAAGGGATATAAATAAACTCCCAAACTGGCTCAAAAACCAAGAAAACAGCTCCTAGAAAAAGCTATCCAACGACTATAAATGGATAGATTTCTCAGCGACCATACGTCTAATGAAATATGATCAGACACCTGATAAATTGTGTAGCCGTCTAGTCCTTCTTCATCAGGCGGCTGGACATTGAGTTGGTCAGAAACAACAGAAGACCAATCTCCAAGCTCCAGACGTCGAAGTTGCGGATTCAACCGAGTTGGACCCTTCGAGAAAACAATATGATCAGACAACTCCGATGGCAACGTTGCTCTCGACGATGGAAGCCAGCCAATCTACTCTGGACAACATTCTTCTGAGCCTAACACTCAGATCCAAGCTCGATTGGGCCTTCCGAGCATCGATCGAACTTCCGAAACCTCACCCAACATCATCATTTACTCTCTGTCTCTTTAAATTAAAGATGCAGGTTATCAACTTAAGATTTCATTTCTGTTTGTAAACATAGGGATCGGGCAACGAAGCCAGATGGAGCCGCCGAAGCTCGAAGCACCCCCCATCCAAGCATTCGGGGCATACAGAGCATCGATTCATCATGCACTCGCGATGGGGCATCGATCGACGATTCAGATTTGATGATGCTCACCGAGGAGGCCCGACGAAGCTCCATCAGCCGAGTGTCGCCGACTAAGCCCCGTCCAAGCTTAACCGAGCTCTACCACCCAGCTTCGAAGCTAATCTCGTCATCCGAGCGAGGGGTCCATCTGACTGAGAGACGAAGAAAGTCAGATCATTCAAAACTTGTTCGACTGAATTCGTTCGGTCGACACTTCTCCATGCCTCCCCTCATCTAGGGTCAATCGAGGTCATAGGGAGTCAGCAGAGCACGATCGAAATCTCCTGGCCTTATCCAAGGTTGATCGAAATCACCGTGAGCCATTGGAGCTCCATCAGAGTCTCCTCCCTTCCAACAGGATCGATCGAAGCCATCGTGATTCGTTGGAGCTCGATCGAAACTTCAGTAATTCAACAGATCTTCAATCGAAGCCTCCCTTTCTCCATTCCAAAGAATGATGTAGCAATTCGGTCCAATTCCAAGCTGAGCATTGGCAGCTCTGAAGCAGCTCTGAAGCGAGCTTCCCACAAAGTGGATATTGCCATCCAATCAAGCTCGATCATGCCAATCTTTCCCCTAGATTTGCAACGGTCTAATCTACTTCGATCCTCCGAGCCTCACGCAACCAATCAGTTAAGAATAAACCAAAAATTGGTTTGATAAATAAAAATACCAACAAACATGATACGACTATTTTGGAGAAGCCCAAGAAACAGAGACCCGATACCCAGCCATAAACGGGAAGCCCACTGGTGAGATTGGGCCCGCCAGACGAGGCTCACGGATAAAACCCTATGTCGGGCCGGGCTAGCCCAGGGGACGCACGATCAGCTCTTGCTCCCCCCGAGACAGCCGTTCCCCTGAATCCGCGGCTCCTTAATGACCATTAAGGAGCCCGTTAATCAACGCTCCCCACGACGCACGCATGCGCCATGAAGGAGGCGGATCGCGGGGGCGTGAGTGGAGGCGGACGAAGGACGTGGATCGGGGGCAATCATGGCTCAAACCCTATAAGAGGATGACAGGAGCAACCGGGAAAAGGGATCGAATCCCAGGTAACCAAATTTGAGATACACCATCAACGACCTTATTTTCGCCATAATTTCCATTCCTCTGTTCGGATCGGGGGTCAGCGTATCGATCTCCTCTCGAGTCGTGCCTACCCCGCCGGGCTCTTATCAGACCTTGATCTGACTTAAGCATTGGAGGGGACTTGGCCGGAACCAAGGTTCGGCCCCCCTGACAAGTTCTCTCGTCTGTCCAGGAAGGAGCTGAACCGAGGCTCCGAGGCTCCCCCTCGGAGCGGAGCGGTCCCGCGAGTCGTTAACACGAGCCGACGTTACTCATGACTAAGGAGCATTCAAGGCGTCGAGGCTACCCCTCGACGCTCATCCAGCCGAGGCCGAGCAACCGACCTGGAACCGAGGCTTCCCCTCGTCTTCACGTCGTCTGAAGACCGACGCTACCACAAGTAGCGTCCACTCAGCCACGGATCATTCGCCTACCCACGCCGAGAGCACGGGAGCTAGGCGTGACCAGGGGCTCCCTTCGACCCCTTGACTACGTTGACCATCCAGACGAAGGTCAACGAGCCCATGGTGAGAAAACACCTGTAAATATCTGGCGCTGTCTGTGGAAACCGAACAAGCCCACGTCAAACCACAAAAATGGAACCACTCTGCAACGGCTCGGGGCGCATGCCCCCATCCAGGAAGAGGGCGACTACATCCCTCCCGAGAACCAGCACATCCACACTACCGAGGGGACCGGCGACTCCCGATCGGTGACCCAAGAGCAGCTTCGCCTCTTCGATCAGGAAACCGACGCCCACCTCTAGACTTTAGTCGCCACGATTCAACAGCTCG
>CM061142.1:168701081-168757962 GCA_030789695.1 Scilla litardierei | reverse complement strand
CTTGCCGACCAGTACCTCCTCGCCGTCGACCTCCGGGCGAGGACCTCGGAAAGGCTGCATCCCTGACGAGCCCAAAAGGTAAGTCATGGCGTGTCAGCCCGCCCATACACAACCGGCGCTGAACCCCACCCTCAAACCGAAGCAGCAAGGCATGGGGGGAGGAGCGGCCCGATCCTCAAGAACCTCCCCAAGGCGCAAGCCCCAAAAAGACGGCTTCCCTGGTGATCCCCCTTCTCAGTACCTCTACCGGACCGAGGAAACCGTACCCGGTCCACGGAAGGAGATGACAAAGCAATGGAGGGAAGGCGGCCCGACCGGCAAGATCCCCCCTTTTTTCTCTGGCCAAGGAGACCTTACAACACTTCAGCACAGAAGGCGGCCAATCACCTCCGCGCCAAGATCGACTCAAGTTAAAAAGGGGCCACCCGGCCCACAGTGACCCCTAGATCCGGAGGTCATTAAACCTCGGGAGAGGACAGCTCTATAGCCCCTCCCCGAGCCAGATCCGACCCCACGACGGGCGATAAACTGAGAACTCATGTACAAGCTGTAGATCAACTCTTGTAAATCTAAATGAAAACGTTCCTCCTTGTACACTCAGATTTTTTCGGTGCATACTATAGGGGAATAGCTATCCCCCCGCCAAGTGACGGGCGAGCGAGGCGCCACCTCCCCCCCTCGCCTAACTGGCTTAGGACGCCTAGGAAGTTTACGCCCGCAGCTCGAACCCCGTGACATAACGCTTCGAACCCAGTCCTCCCGCTCCCTGAAAAATACCGACAGCTTTCGCTCAATGGGGAAAGAGGTGAACTGAAGCTCGCCCCGTGTAACCGGTTCGGCCCGAGATCAAATCACGATAGGACAACGTGTCTCATCCCGAACCTCTGCGCCGACTCCCCGCCCCGCCCAAAGCCAACAAAGGCCGTCAACATCCCCTTCCCCCAGACCTCGCGATCTCGGACACGGGAATGTTGGGGGCATAATGGGTGATTATATAACTCACGTAAGAAGCCAAGACACGCGACCGGGAACGGACCGATCACGTGTCAAAGGCCTCGAACTCGACGCCCGGTCCAGATAAGGCAGCGGCCCTGTCTCGTCGAAGCAGCACCACAATGTGACCTGACATAACGAAAGGACGCTCGGACAACATGCCATCAGCAGTAACACGCCCCCCGAGAGGCCAGAGCAGACAACCCGTGCCGGATACCGCCAGGGAAAAGCGATTCCCAAAACGCGTGAATTCGAGGAGCCCATTAATGGCACTAATCCCCCACCTTACCCAGGAAAAACCCTTACACAAAATCTCGCTATAAATACCCCCCCTCCAGAGGTCAGGGGAAAAAGGAGGGAGAGACCCAGGGGACTCCAGGCATAAAACGGCCCCAAATGCCCCACCGAACTACGGAGAAAGCCGATAGCCACCGACGGACCCCACTTCCCCCGACGATGGCCGCTATAGCCCCACCACCTCCAACAGGATATTCCCCTTACACATGGGAGGCCCCGCCGGCCAGCTTTCCCCCTGCTTGTTACTGTATCAAAAGGCAGGTCCAGATGGCCGGCCGCGTGCCGCAACACCCCAATTAACGCCGTCACCTTCGGCGATCCCCACAGGGTGTCGAGGGGGGGAAACCCCCCCAACAGCTCTCCCAGCGGCGCCACCACCGCCACTTCGTCCTCAGCCTCCCTGGGGTTCCCCCTCGGTGCGCGGGGTCCCCAGCGAGGCCGAGCAACCCTCCAGCACGACGACAGCGAGGCAGAACATGAGGAAGCGAGGAAAGGGAAAGGAAGAGGGCCCCCTCCTACGACCGAGGGTCGGCCCCCCCGAAGGCTGAACTGCCACAGGGCGGCACCCCTAAAAAAAATTGGTTCGGTTCCCGGCGCCTCGGCTCGCCCCTGGACAATGAGGCGGTAGGAATTCGGTAATCGACATACGGGAAGACCGCCCCGACGCAGGGATCTGCCCCTCCCGACGAAACGAACAACAAATGTGGACAACCCTCCGTCCCAACCGCCGGTTGGGCCACATCTTCTCCTAGTGTTGTAAATATCACCTAGATTTCCGATAAAGATTGGTGTATAATATTCCCCCTTTCGGACTCCTCCCCCTAAGCCCAAGCGCACATCAGCTGGAAGGTCCACCGGGCACGGCCCGGCTGAAGTTCCGCGAAAACTACAAGCGCGTCCGATGAACGCCTCTCAACAAGAGCCCTAACATTCTCAAAAAGTCGAGCTCCCCCAAAATCCGACCCAATAACCACCACCAACGGCACCTCGTTATGGGACAACGCCCCGCTTGGTTCACACTCCGGAAGAGATCTCGCGACCCCGCTATAGCGGGACACACCCCGCAGGACCAGCATCGCCCCCCTAAGCTTGGATCCAAGCCCGGGTCACGTTAAAAGATAGTGTCGCGATAGCGTTACGCCATCCGAGACGAACCGGGCTTCCGCCTCGCACTCGAATGCCGGGGGCAATTGTTACGACCTAAAGATCGTAGGAGTCCGACTCCCGCCCAGATCCGTTAACATACCCCATTAATCCGGGGCAATATGGAGACGGGCGCGCCTTGCAGCGTTCCCCGAACCGGCCGATGCGAACAACCACAGCCACTCGACCCACCGGGGGTAGCGCGCTTGGGGACGCTGGGTGACCGGCGCCCCGCTTGCATTGCGGCGGCGCGATGTCGTTTACCGCAAGTTTCACGGTTAGTGTAGGGTGCGGGAATATCGAACTCAGGGAGGCGAGGTTGTGCTTGGGTCAGGTAGGACCTAAATCACCCCGAGGGGCGAGCTAGCCCGAATCGGTGGTTGGTTGTCACAAAAGGGGATAAAAGCGAAAGAACGAAAAGAAAGTAAACCCGGGACCTTGGTTTCCAACCCGACGAGAGACTCTCGCTGATACGGCCTACGGGTATGGATAGCGATCGGGATTAGGGTCTAATGGTGGGACGTTGCCTCTGAAAGTGGTACCGGCGTCCCATGTGCCCGATATTCCGGTCGGTGCCCAGGATGATACACCGGACTTCCCGGATTCGATCAGTGGGCACTCCCGTGTCCATTAACACTGATCGATCCCGGGAGCACTAAGTCCGCAACGATATCTCCCAACGTCTCATCCTGCCGCTCCCGCGTGCTAGGATTTGGCGTCTACGCTAAAGGCGTGAGCTATGGCTAGGGAGTCAACCGCCAAGTTTATTCCCCCTTGGCCCGACGGTCAAAGGCGGTCTTTTTCCCGCCGATGACAATGAAACGCCCCGCGTAACCGTTAGATTCCTACTCCCTATCGATTTCCTAACCCTATGGACGCATCGGGAAGAGCCCCCGAAGGGGTTTCCACCAAAATCCCAGATTTGGGAACTACTCACAAAAATTCATGAAAAAGCAATCTAAATGAAATTTAACCGTTGAAATCATAATCGGACAATTGCAATGCGGAAGTAAGGGAGTAATAAAGACAATACTAAAATTTTAGAAAGATCTGAAAACTTACAAAAGAGTAACAATTACAGCCGTCACAAGGAAATAAAACAGTAGAAAAACAGCAACTCCCGTTTCTGGAACCCTAGGGGCTCTATATATAGGCCGTCGCATCAACCGATCGGTTGACAAGTCAACCGATCGGTTGATCCGTTACAAATAAATGTCAGAAAACGGCGAGTTTTCACCCGATCACATGAACCGATCGGGTGAGTTCTTGAGCGACCGGTTGGATCTTGGAGCGGTCGGGTGAATCGGCCGGTTCGACGTCCGTGTCTTCAGCTCATCTTTCTCAGCTACAGATGAACCGATCGGGTGAGAGTCACCCGATCGGTTGGCGCTTTGCTTCGAGAAAACAGAGAATAGCCCCCGCTGAACCGGTCTGTGAACTGGTCGGGTGACTTCGTTGTGAGCTGCGGCGGAGACCGGTTGGTGCACGCGTGCATCACCCGATCGGTTGGAGATGACCAACCGACCGGGTGAGGGGCTGAAAGATGAATACTTCGCCGTTTGACCCCCTGGATCACGCGTGACTTCTCCCGTTGCTCCGGGGACTTTGGATATCATCGTAAAACGTCCCCTACGTGGTCGAACTCCTGCAATCATGGACAAACAAAGAAAAGTGAAAGAAAACGGGAAAATATACCAAAACGAATAAGAGACGGCGGAAAACACGGAGAAACACAAAAGAAAACGCGCGTGAATATATAAAATATAAGCGCACGTCAAAATCCCCCAAGCTGAACTCTTCCTCGTCCTCGAGGAAGACGAGTGAGAGTAGGAGCTCGAAAGGGGAAAATAGAGAGGAAGAAAGAAAAAGAAAACTCTAAGCCCTAGATCGCCCATCAGAGCCAACAAAATCAAAAACCACTCACCTAGCAAGCAAACGCCAAATCACACCACTAAACCTAGGAAAGCGAGTCCAAATAAGTGTCATGGGTCCACGCAGTGAAGCGCGAGTGAGCGTGGTCGTGTGCTAGCAAATGGTGATGCTTTCTACGATGTGCTACGAGGCTCGATATACACAAATCCAAGATATGACCCAAATATCGAATCGAATTGAATTAAGCGGCGAATATAAGTTCAAGCATGCATGAGAATAGAGAGAATAGAAGCGTATCATGCATCGGGGACTCCACAACTAGGGTTAAGGAAATCACGCCACTATAGCCTAGATACTAGCTAAAAGGTTCCCAAGCCAAGTGTTTTCGATAACGACGGGGGTTGAGATGATGTGGAGAAGAACACTCGGTGCAAATTCTCGCCTTCCCTTTATTCTTGGCAAGTATGAAAATATTCACACGGGAATTTTTTTTGGGTTTTGGGTATTTGCATATTTTTTTGGCTTTTTGGCTATACAATCTTTTTCTTTTCTTTTCTTTTTGGGTTTTTCTTTTCTTTTCTCCTTTTTTTGGATTTTTGGGGTATTGGCTATACACATGTGTACTCTCCCAAGTGAGAGAA
This sequence comes from Scilla litardierei, assembly GCA_030789695.1. NCBI lineage: Eukaryota > Viridiplantae > Streptophyta > Magnoliopsida > Asparagales > Asparagaceae > Scilla > Scilla litardierei. The sequence goes on along the minus strand of CM061142.1, from coordinate 168,753,016 downwards.
CGGTACACGACGAGGGGATTTGCACCAAGTAAAACAAAAAAGAAGTCGAAATCTAAACACTCGGGCAAAGGAGACTATTGTTGCTAAATAGAGCTTAGGCTAAATGGGGTATCCTAGTCCTTAGTTGTGGAATCCCGACACATGCGAATTGAAGTGTACGATATAAATAGCATGCATATAGAAGCAGACATTAGAAGCAAACCGCATATTCAAATCGGAGCATGACAATCTAGGGGTCATTCCTGAACCGGTATATAAAGTAAAACCACAAAGCAGAAGCGCACCAAATGCTAGTCACGACACACGACTCACAAAAAGCTAAGTGGACCCACGATGCGTGAAATGCAAGAGGACTCGAAATCCTAGGGTTAGTGAGTGTGATTATCGATGCAATGCTAGGTGTGTGTGACTTTGTGGCGATTCATCATAGGATTCATTTCTAGGAGAAAGAGCCAAAGAAAGAAGGAAAAAGAAAAAAGAAAAACACGATGAAAAACGACTCAAATAACGTAGAAAAACAACATAAATGACGCACGAAGTGCGACTCCCCCAAGCTGAAACTTGCATTGCCCTCAATGCAATAAGAGTGAGTTCGGGAGGGCAATGAAAATGGGGGGGGAATACGCACAGACACGAAAAGAAATGAAAACGAGGAAAACACATAGATAAAACTGAAGAAGAAAGAAAAAAAACAAGATCAAAATCAAACAATACGAAAATAAAAATAAAATAAAATCACACGACTCGACACTCAAAAAGTGAAAAGCAGGCACACACAAAAATGAGAAAAACAAACAAGACACGACAGCACACCAAAGTAGACTTCCCCCAAGCTAGACCAGAAAGAGCTAGCGAAATGATATGATCAATGAAATCCAGATATGTGCAAGGGGGAGTCAAAAACAAAAGGGGGTGAATCTAGAAAGCAGGAGGAGCTGAGTCCTCGTCCTCCTCGGAAGAGGGTGTGGATGGGTGGTCGGGGGAGGCTGGGGGTGTGCTGAGAAGTGGGGGAAGAGGCGAAGTAGTAGGGGCAGTGGTGGTGTGAACAATGGGACGAGTGTCGGTGGTGATGGGTGGTGGTGGTAGGAAGGCGATCAAGGCGGTGGTGAGAGGAATAGAAGTGGAGGAAGTAGGTGCGGTGGTGACGGTAGTGGGAGGTGGTGGGAGGGATCTGGAGCGCACCGGCAATTTCCTCCGGCGCACGTATGGAGTAACGGAGGGAAGTGAGGTAGCGTGGGTGCGGTGGAAGTGGTCGGGAGGGGTGAAGTGGATGCTGGGATGGGATGTGAAGAGGGAGGGGAGGAATGTGGTGAGGGGGGTGATGGATGAGGAGAAGTGTGGGTGGGTGGAGGAGAAGATCGCCTGGGTGGTGAAGGTGGGGGTGGTGAAGGTGGAGGTGGTCCGTGGATATGGGTAAGAAGGCGGAGAATGGCCGCCACGTTTCTCTCCAGTGCGAGGAAACGTGGGTGAGTAAGAAAGGAGGATGGCGATGGGTCCGAGGAAACAGAGGACATGGCGAGCTCACGAAGGGCAGCGACCTCCCTCTCAAGTCCTAGACGGGCAGATACCTGACGGCGACCAAAAGACGTAGACTGACACGAGGCAGAGGTGGTGCCGCCAGGTAAGGTCGAAGAGGTGCTGGCGGCAGTGGTCATGCCAGCACAGGAGACAAGGCCAGAAATGGCCGCAAGGAGGTGCTCAGACGTGATCGGCCCCGGAGCAGAAACGGGACGACTCGGGCCAGCCCCTAAATCTCCCACAGACGCAGGGATATCCTGCTCGCCTAAGTGGGCGGCAGGGGACGGTGATCTGCGGGCGTCTGCGGGAAAGAAAGGAAGATTCAACCCAGCTAAGAAATCGGGATCAGGAGGGAAAGTCCAATCTCCCACGAGAGCAAGGGTCATGCGAGCGGGGTTGGGTAGAATGGTGTAAGGGGCTGGGGGGTGGCCATAATGAAATATGAAGCGGCCATCCGAGCGGGGTTTGATCATGTGGATGTGCCGCAGGACATCAATATCAAGATGTGAGGGTCCTGCGGCAGCAGGAAGATTACCGGGGATGGTAATATTGAATTGGGCGTGAGAGCAGATGATCGTGATGATGCCCCCGCAACAAAACTTCCCCTTACCGGCCCGGCTGATCTCGAGTAGCTTGTAAACAAGCCAATCGCCGCCATGGATGGGGACGGTAGGGGCCCTGAAGCTAACTCCATCATCATCCCGGACATAAGGAAAAGTCATGGCCCAAAGGATAAAAAGGTCAGGGATAGTCACATTGCCTGACTCGTCCCTAGGAAAGAATGCAGATGAAATGATTATGTGGGCCAATCTAAACACGAGATGAATGATGGAGGAGGCCTTGGCCCTTCCTCGGGGGTAGTCGCGGGTCAGCGTGAGGCGGAACCAGAATTGATCGACATCAAACTCGGGCGTGTACCCGTAGTGTCGGATGGAATCATCCCTGAGATTGGGGAAACCAAATATATCGTTAATCGTGATCAGGTTCGTGGTGACACTACGGTTACGCACCCGGAATCGAATGATCGACCCGGACTCCCAGACAAGTGTAGAGAGGAATTCGAGTGTGAGGGCCGGGTAGGATATGGCATGTGTATTAAGAAAGGCTAACCACCCTAAGTTAGCGAAAAGGGATTCGACCTCGGTGAAGACACCGAGATCGACAAGTGTACGTGCGTGCGGGAACTTGGTGGATAGATGCCCTCGAGCATCAAGCCTACGGTAAAAATCTTTGTGCTCCTGGTTCCGAAAAATATACCCGTGTGGGCCCAACATTGGGTCCACAGGGGGAATAACAGGTGGAGGAGGGCCAAGTGTAAGTGCTCGTGTACGGGAAGGGGGGCGTGTTTGTTTTCGTCTCTTTCGAGACGTCTCCTCTTCCCTCATGATACCCTTCCCCTTATCCTTATCTTTAGCCATGTGTGTGTGCGAGCAAGAATTAGTGCAAAAATCGTGGATGCACACCAACACAAGCAAACGAGCAAGCACAATAAATAGGGCAAATGTATAAAATAAGCTTAGGAGCGAGTTTACCCAAGCGGAGTGGCGGAGCTTGCTCGTTGATGCCTCACACTGTTCAGCGAGAGTAGCGTGGAGCCGCGGCGAACTCCTTCGGCAATAATTTTCGAAATGGGGGTGGTTCGGGGGAAAATTAGGTCAAAATCTCGGAATGGGAGGAGAGAGATGGTGTAGATGATGGAGGGGTTGATGAAGGAGGTGGAGAGTGGGAGTAATGGAGGAGTAGAGGGCGTGGGGGAGTGAAGATCGGTTGTTGGCGAAGAGGGGCAGGCGAAACGACGTCGGATTTTGGGGGTTTTTGCGATCGGGCGAGATGGAAACGAGCGGGTGTCGGGGGGGTTTATATAGGGTTTTAAGTCGAACCGATCGGGTGACTTGTCACCCGATCGGTTGACTGTTAGGTCGAAAATCTTGCCGAAGAAATGCTACAGGCGAACCGATCGGGTGAGTTTTCAACCGATCGGTTGGCCGCTCCACACAATTTCCCGAGAACTTAGGGCTGCTCACCCGGTCGCGTCAACCGATCGTGCTAGAACTCAACCGATCGGTTGATATTCCCCAAGATTTCCCGAGAGTTCTCCCCAGCTTACCCGGTCTGCCACCCGGTCTCTTAATTACTCAACCGATCGGTTCATTCGAGGACGGATCTCGGCATGTATCTGATACATCCCAACCGATCGGGTGAGTTGTCACCCGATCGGTTGGGGCCTGTTTCCTGCAAAAACCAAGAAATTTGCTTAAGTCCCCAAACGGATGTTCTCGCGGCTGATTTTATTTATAAAAATAGATAAAATAAAGTAAAAATTAACGCTAAAAAGTGGAAAAAAGTTTAGAACATGGGTTGCCTCCCATGAAGCGCACTTGTTTAACGTCGTTGGCTCGACGCCCGCAAGAGATGCTCATGGTGGCTGATACGGGTGATGCCCAAACTTCGGCATCTCTTCCTCGCTGGGGCTGAAGGCGCTTGGAGTAGTCAGCGGCTGGAAAAATACTTGCTCGACTACCCTCCCTTTGTTCTTGAGATCCGGGGGCTTTTCCTTGGTGTTGGCGCTTCCCGCCATCTTCTTCAGGATCCGGACCTCGTCTTTAGTGAGGTCCGTGAGCTCTTTCCCCGTTCTCCTCGCAGGAGGAGTCTTGGGGAACCCTGGAGGAGTCGTTCTCGCTGCACTCGGTCTTCCAGCAGCTTCTTTGTCTTCGGGGCCTTCTTCATCTTCAGAATTCCCCAAGTCATCGGGGGGGTTTCTCAGGAGAATCTCCCAGGAGCTCTCCTCTACAGCCTTTTCTTCTTCTATCTCAAGCAAATTACACCGGAGGTCATCAGGAGGGTCGGGGTGCTTCATGGATAGTCCCAGGTCAAACTCAACTTTCTCTCCGCTGACGTTCAAGGAGAGTTTTCCGTTCTTCACATCTATAAGAACGCCAGCAGTGGCCATGAAAGGCCGTCCCAGGATAATGGGGGTGTGTGCGTCTTCGGGCATGTCCATGACTACAAAGTCCACAGGCACATGCACCCCTCTCACATTCACGGGGAGATCATCAACAATGCCCACCGGATATTTGACCGACCGGTCAGCTAGTTGTAGGGTCATCCCGGTGGGCTCCAAATCACCCATTCCTATTCTCATGTACATCGACAAGGGCATCAAGCTAACACTCGCTCCTAGATCGACGAGTGCACGATTAATCTTCACAGCCCCGATCGTGCAAGGAATAGAGAAGCTCCCCGGGTCCTTGAGCTTCGGCGGGTTATCCCTCTGGATAAGAGCGCTACATTCCGCCGTCAGCACAACTTTCTCTTTTCTTGACCCTTTGGTCACCAAATCTTTCAAGAATTTTACATAGGAGGGGATTGTCTCGATTGCCTCCAAGAAGGGGATTTGCAGGCTTAGGTCCTTGACCATGGCGAAGAACTTCCCATATTTCTCATCAATTTTCGCCTGAGCCAACCGTTGTGGATATGGCACAACGGGTTTATACACTCTTGGGCTCTCTTCCTCCTTCTTCTTCTCTTCTTCAGACACTCCCTCCGGAGTCACGGGATTTGATGACGAAGCACCGGTGTCATTTAATTTTTCAGTCGGTTTCTCAATGACCAATGGTGCTTCCGGGTTGCTAGGGGGCACTCTAGTAGGAATTTGTGTCCCGCTTCTCAAAACGATAGCGGACACATTCGCGTGCTCGTGCACGAGTGCCAATGTCTGGGGTGCTCCCCTCGGGTTCACCTCCGGTTGTGGCGGTAATTGGTTTTGTGACCTTGCAAGGTTCGCCACTTGTAACCCCAGCTGGGTTACTTGGTCCGTGAGGGTCCGCTGACCCATTTCCAGCTTCTGGTTGATCCTCTCCTGGTTGGTAATATATTGAGTCAAGAGAGATTCAGCCGGAGAGACGGCCCTCTGTTGGCCATACTGCTGCTGCTGCTGGAACGGCTGCTGATTCCTGCGGGCGTAGGATTGTTGCTGAGATGGTTGCTGCTGAAACTGACTCTGCTGTGGCCTAGCCGACTGATATGCTTGTTGCTGCGGCTGCTGCGGCGGCGAGGGCTGAAATGGTGGCCGGTAACTGAAATTCGGGTGGTTCCGGTTGTTGGGAGAGTAGGCCGGGTTGGAATTTGTCCTTGGTGGATATGGCGCATTCCCCGTGGGGTTGTAAAATAGTGCGCTCGCCTGATCCAACGGTGGTGAGATGTCACCAGCGTCGAATTCCCCAAGGAATTCGGACTCTACCGCAGAAACTTGCTGTGTACCGGCCCCACCGACTCCTACCATCAGTGCAGAGATCTGGGTCGAAAGCAAGTCAAACTTGCTTGAAAGTTTGTCGACGTCCTCGACTCTGTGTATACCCCCAGTTCTTGGTGTGGCTCTCTAGTCACACCACCGCTCATTGTTGGATGCCATATTTTCCAGAATATTCCCGGCATCTTCCTCGCTTCTAGACATGAAGGAACCCCCAGCCGCGGCGTCCATAGAAGATTTCAGGTCATCCCTCAACCCATTGTAGAACAGATTAATAATCTGCCACTTCGGAAGCTCATGGTGAGGGCATCTTCTTTGCATCTCTTTATATCTCGTCCAAGCTTCATGCAAGGACTCGTGGCTGGCCTGGGAGAAGGAGGAGATTTCACTCCTCAACTTCATGGTCTTCCCAGGAGGAAAGAACTTCGTCAGAAAAGCGTTGGAGAGCTTCTCCCAGGTGTTGAAAGTGTTGGGGTCCTTCCCCCTTAGCCATTGCTTTGCTTTGTCTCGCAAGGAGAAGTGGAACAGCTTCAGACGGATAGCCTCTGTCGTGACACCATTGATCCGGAAGGTGTCACACTTCTCCAAGAAGGAGTCTAGATGCTCGATCGGGCTCTCCATGGGTGCACCCGCAAACTGATCCTGCTGGATCCATGTCACCAATGACGGCTTTAGCTCAAAGCTCTGGGCCGTGATAGCTGGAGGACGGATGGCGGAAGTGGACTCGATAGATGGCATCGAGTATTCCAGCAGAGACTTCTGAGGTGGGGTGTTCTCCTCCATGGATTCGGGATCTTCCCTTCTCCGCTTCTCGGCGGCCAAGCGCCTAAGGGTGTCGTTAATCTCTGGATCGAGGGGGATCAAGTCGTCGAGACTCCTTGAACTCCTGCGCATGAAAAACAACAAACACCCGTGAAGCGACAAGTGGGAAAGAGACAGATAAAATAAGAAATAAAAAAAATAAGAAAAATAAAAAGAAAAAGGAGAATGCGAAAATTATCGCGAGGTAGGGATGTGAGCTAGACACGAGGGTTCAAGAGATCCTAAAATATCAAGCATGTTGCCTCCCCGGCAACGGCGCCATAAACTTGACCGGCGCCCCGCTTGCGTCGCGGCGGCGCGGTGTCGTTTACCGCAAGTTTCACGGTTAGTGTAGGGTGCGGGAATATCGAACTCAGGGAGGCGAGGTTGTGCTTGGGTCAGGTAGGACCTAAATCACCCCGAGGGGCGAGCTAGCCCGAATCGGTGGTTGGTTGTCACAAAAGGGGATAAAAGCGAAAGAACGAAAAGAAAGTAAACCTGGGACCTTGGTTTCCTACCCGACGAGAGACTCTCGCTGATAAGGCCTACGGGTATGGATAGCGATCGGGATTAGGGTCTAATGGTGGGACGTTGCCTCTGAAAGTGGTACCGGCGTCCCATGGGCCCGATATTCCGGTCGGTGCCCAGGATGATACACCGGACTTCCCAGATTCGATCAGTGGGCACTCCCGTGTCCATTAACACTGATCGATCCCGGGAGCACTAAGTCCGCAACGATATCTCCCAACGTCTCATCCTGCCGCTCCCGTGTGCTAGGATTTGGCATCTACGCTAAAGGCGTGAGCTATGGCTAGGGAGTCAACCGCCAAGTTTATTCCCCCTTGGCCCGACGGTCAAAGGCGGTCTTTTTCCCGCCGATGACAATGAAACGCCCCGCGTAACCGTTAGATTCCTACTCCCTATCGATTTCCTAACCCTATGGACGCATCGGGAAGAGCCCCCGAAGGGGTTTCCACCAAAATCCCAGATTTGGGAACTACTCACAAAAATTCATGAAAAAGCAATCTAAATGAAATTTAACCGTTGAAATCATAATCGGACAATTGCAATGCGAAAGTAAGGGAGTAATAAAGACAATACTAAAATTTTAGAAAGATCTGAAAACTTACAAAAGAGTAACAATTACAGCCGTCACAAGGAAATAAAACAGTAGAAAAACAGCAACTCCCGTTTCTGGAACCCTAGGGGCTCTATATATAGGCCGTCGCATCAACCGATCGGTTGACAAGTCAACCGATCGGTTGATCCGTTACAAATAAATGTCAGAAAACGGCGAGTTTTCACCCGATCACATGAACCGATCGGGTGAGTTCTTGAGCGACCGGTTGGATTTTGGAGCGGTCGGGTGAATCGGCCGGTTCGACGTCCATGTCTTCAGCTCATCTTTCTCAGCTACAGATGAACCGATCGGGTGAGAGTCACCCGATCGGTTGGCGCTTTGCTTCGAGAAAACAGAGAATAGCCCCCGCTGAACCGGTCTGTGAACCGGTCGGGTGACTTCGTTGTGAGCTGCGGCGGAGACCGGTTGGTGCACGCGTGCATCACCCGATCGGTTGGAGATGACCAACCGACCGGGTGAGGGGCTGAAAGATGAATACTTCGCCGTTTGACCCCCTGGATCACGCGTGACTTCTCCCGTTGCTCCGGGGACGTTGGATATCATCGTAAAACGTCCCCTACGTGGTCGAACTCCTGCAATCATGGACAAACAAAGAAAAGTGAAAGAAAACGGGAAAATATACGAAAACGAATAAGAGACGGCGGAAAACACGGAGAAACACAAAAGAAAACGTGCGTGAATATATAAAATATAAGCGCACGTCACTGGGGTAGCTAAGCCGGGCCTATTGACAGGCACGGACGTATCCTTCCGTACCGGCGGACCATGGCCCATGACCGATCGGGGGGCGCGGCCAGGCCGGACAACCCCCGATCGGAACGACCCGCCCGATTCCCACGAACCGCGGCGCCTAGGGTGACACAGCCCGACCTTTAGTTCGTCGCTAACGACAAACAACCTAGGATAAGGACACGACTGACACATACGTCACCCGACCGACTGACAAAGCGCCCCCTGGCAGCTGAGCCATCTGACAGTCAATGCTTTCGGCTCTGACACCCCGACAAAAGCACCCCCTGGCCGTCGCGCCGCCTGACGAAAGCAGGTCAGGCAACCCAGTTCCCGACGTCCTTATCTGGAGTTTCCACTGACGACCGAGCCAGCTCAGCACATCCAGTCAGCATGCCAGGTCAGCTCCGCCTAGTCATCACCCGTCAGGTATAAATACCCCCTCTCCTCTTACGGAGGGGGGTTGGAGAATTCTCTCTCTCATTCTATTATTCACACACGAGAGCAAAGGTCTTTCATATCTTTGTCCTCCCACCTATAGCTCGTCACGCACGGCGGACACACCGTTAGTCCGACCGGCGTGTCTAGCCCCCATTTTAAGCCATATTACTGACTTAGGCATCGGAGGGGCTAAGGGTTGAACCCCAACCCTGCCCTTCTGACGAGTTGTTCGTGCTGCAGGAGAGCTCGCCCCTTGACCAAAGTCAGCTTCAGCCCCCGGCCGTCCAACCTTCCTCAGCCGCATCCGGCGAGATTCGACCCCGCGAGTGCCACCGGCAGCGGATCCAACTTCTTCACCCCACTAATCACTTGTAAAACAGCCTACCTAAACCTTCTTCTCCATATAACCATCGTGCCCTTGGTTCCCCATAATACAAATTCATTGTACGCGAGTTCCACCTCGTAACAGCTATAAATAAAGGTCTAGGGTCTTCCCGAGGATACACATTCATAACACAATCCAATTATTAATATTATATGTTTATCAGAAAATGTAATACCCACTGATACGACTATTTTGACCAGGCCCAGAGGAGCCGAGTCAACCATGACCAGTCAACCAACCTATTACGGCCATGGGCTCCGGCCCAAGGTTCTCGCAAGCGGATCGTGCTTCTCCACCCAAAACGAAGGCCCAAAAGACTGCCCATTCCCATTTTGGGGGAAATCGGGGCCCAAATCGAGGAAGCATTCGCCAAATATGGCAACCGCCCAATGCCATCACTCTCGCCATCATGACCCACCGATTATGGCGACCACCTTCATGGCAATAACTCGCCAATCATGACCTGACTTCATGGCCATTACTCGAGCCATCATGGTCCGCCAATTATGGCAACAAGCTATCATGACCCGCCAATTATAGCAACCACTCATGGCCATGGCTCCACCTTCATGGAATTCATCACGTCATTAAGTGGGCACAATTAATGGGGGTCAATACTTCCCTATCTGCACGTCCCTATGAATGGCAGCCATAATGTCACATCATGGCACATTATTAGGATGATTGGCCTATATGAGGGAGGGGGTTGCGTCACCCACAAGGGGGAGAGCTTCGTGATCTACAACAGATGTATCTCATTCCCACTCTGACACCTTCTTCCACCTAACGTATTTCTCCTCTATAGCTCGGCCCGAGGATCGGTACTTGGTCTCTCCGCGAACCAAGTCTGATCCCACCAAGCATCTATCAGATCAGATCTGACTTTGGCATCGGAGTGGAATTGGTCGGAACCAAGGTCCGACCCCCCTAACGAGCTCTCTCGTCTATCCAGGTCCAGGAGATCTAGCGACGCCGCGGCTACCCCTCAACGTCTTCCCAGCCGGAGCCGAGCGCCCTCATCACCGAGTCCGCTCATCTCCACCACCAGGAGGTCGTCGCTCTGCTGAGGCTATCCTTCGACAGGCCGACGCGAGGATCCACGCATCCCTCACCGAGCGACTCCGCCTTCAACAGATCCCGGAGGTTGTCGTCCCGTCGAGGCTACCCCTTGATGCGCTGAAGAACGGAACCGTGCCTTCTTGCCCAAGCGAACGCACCATAGATCGACCCCAGGGGTCATCTCTGTCTCACATGACAGCTACGACAACTCGGAGGTCCAGCGTGTCCCCTTTGACCGTGTTGACCACGCACCCTCCGGTCGACAATTCAGCGGTGAGAAAACACCCGTAAACATCTAGCGCCGTCTGTGGGAACGAGTTAACACACATGTCGTCAACCATACCGACAATGGTTCGTTCCGCTTATCAAATGGCTGAAAGGCCAACTCCTAAAAGAGGGAAGACTTCGAGACTCGGATGATGATCATGTACCATCTCTTTGGAGCCATCAATCCAAGCACCCAGTCAGGCCCCAAACGAGTGACAGCCTCATCAAGATACATACCCCTAGTGACGTACTAAATTGCGCTAATTAAGGGAGTAAACATTGGGGCAATCACCAAATGTTTAAATCCCGCATAACAGATTTAATTCCAGCATTAACATTTGGATTTTTGTATGAAGGGATTTAATTCCAGCATGCGTCATAACCTGACTCCCAATTCGGGTCATGATCGCCTCCACGGCCTGCCTCGCGACCCAGTAACGAAGGAGCCCCAAGTGCCGACGAGCATCAGCAGAGGATCCCCTGAGATCGGCCAGGCCGAGTCGTCCTCGTTGTCTGTGCTTGGCAGCAGATGCGGAGGAGCCCTCCTCCTCGTCAGCGGCGACGGTGACCAAAGGGAAACCTGATCATGCGGACGTCAAGAAGACCCTGGACGAGCTCCTCAGACCCTCGAACCTCCTCACCAACTAGGAACATCAGGTCATGATCGCCGACTTCCGCGTCTTGCAAATCCACACCCAGACCTGTGTAACACACCGGGGAGGCTCGTCGTTCGTTTTCGCTCGAAACCGCAAATGCCATGCCTCCATTCGACATCCACTTGATTCCAAACAATCTGAACCAAGGCCTTCTAATTCCATTAGTGTTCCCTTCAATTTGCAAGACTCCCAATCTGAATACATCTCAGATTCTGTGGTCCAGAGGCCCCTTGTACAATCCGATACTCAATGGGTTCTATTCAGTCATCCTGGAGAAGCAATAATTCCATTTCAAATAAATGTCATCAAGGGGATCCTGTCGTGATGCCCACCGCCAGCGAGCTCTTCTCCAACAGCGAGCATGTCCCTCTACTGGCTGAGGTTGTCCCTACCACCGGAGGTCAGGTTGCAGAAGCCGCTGAGATCGAGGATGTGATCTGAGATCGTGACGTCGGACCATTCGATCCCATCCACAAGGGCTCCGGAACGCGCGAAGTCACTGTCGGAAGTTCCTCGGCCTGAGGAAGCACGAGGACGCCACATTAGCCTCTAAGCCCGAAAGCTGCACCGTCGACGCCGGGCTCAAGATCCGGGACCGATCTCCGAGATTTGGTTCCCCGAATCACAGATCATTTGTGCTCATCGATGGAGATGAGGAAGCCGAATCCCTCGGAGAATTCGCGAGGAAATCTACCAACGAGTTTTTAATCATTCAGAGACAATGCTGGCGAAACTTGTTTCAAAAAGACCTGGAGTAATTGGCCCCCATCCAATTATTTTATCTTCGAATTCGAAGCTCCACCACTCAGTCAATAGGAAAAGGACGAGCTCTGCAGCTCGGGAATGAGCTGGTCTGTTCGAGCTTACGACTGCATTGACGAGCTCTCCGGTGGGTCGCTCACCACAACCCGAGCTATTGTGCGGGCTCCGACGTCTAGTGATGGAAGACCGAGTTTTCCACCGTCGGTCGACCTACATCGAGGTTCCCAAGCATCGATTGACCAAAATCGGAGCCTCCAGGCATCAAGATCAAGGTCGTCGAGCATCGATTGACCCAGGGACGCAGATCAGACTTCGACCCAAGCTGCCGAGCACACATCGAGGCATGGATATCAGTCAACTCAACCAATCGGATCTCCTTGACCTAGTGAAACTTTGGATCCAGTGAGGATGCTCGAGGCGAGGCTCTGAGCTCGTCGACCCAATGTCTTCATCTTGGAGGGTGGAACAGCATTCGGCCTAAGTTGCTGGAATTCAACCTAGTTCAACGGAGATCGGACGGAAAACTGCCATGATCGACGAAGAACGGCGGGGCCACCTTTCCATGCCATCCTCCGGAAGAACACGATCTTCTGTCGTGGCGACAGGGCTTCCTCTGGTCCAATCGAGAGAAGCACAAAGACCTGATGTCTACTCAGCCATGGCTGCCACCACCCTCGCGATCGGAGACGAAGTGCCCCAGACATTAGTTCCTGCTCCCAGAAGCTCATCACAGATGCCTCAATCATTCAGATCTCGCTGGAAGATCAGACCTCTTCGCGGATCGGAGCCTGATACGACTGGCGCTCGCAACAATCGATGGTGCCAGAACTCCTTCCTTTAGTCGGTCAAGCTCAAAGCTCAGAACTCTTTCCTCCAAGATTGGCCAGCCTCGCCAAAGCTCCGCCCGAAAATGGGAATCCTCGTCTCTTCCACGATCAATCGAAGTTCCCGCGGACATCGGAGGTCGGTCGGGGCCACTGCGGGTCGTCATAGCTCGATCAGAGTCCCTTCGATCATTCACGATCGAATGGAGAGAAAATTGGCTAAATGCCACCGGTCAAAGTTGGGTTTTAATTTTTACCACAATTTTTTAAAACTTTGCTAGAATAACACCCTAACGAAAATAGTGACGAAAATACCCCCAGTCAAAATAATATAAAAGCCCTTGAAAAACGAAGCGGTCGGGGGTCTTTCTCCTTCATTTTGCCGCCTAAATCGTCCACATATCCCGCGAAACCCATAAATCATCCCGACATCGTCCTCGCCGACCATCCCTCCACCTCTTTTCCCGGCTACAACCGCATATGTCGAAGCTGCAATGATCCGAACCACCGAAAGCACAAACCAATAGCCGCTTCTCCAACTCATTCGGCATAGCCCTCGCACGCAGAACTCACAGCACTGCCGTACCAAACCTACAGCTCCTCATTGATTATCGAACGAGGTAAGTGAAAAGCGATTTATTTTGGAATTTTTTAAATTTTGGGTATGATTTTAAGGCTTCATCCTACTCAAATTCTTCGCAAATGTAAAGGATATTGATGCTCATAACACTAAACATGCATAATAGGACATTAGCATCAATATACGTTAAAATAAGTTGGAATACGCTAGTAAACGCTAGTTTACGCGACATTTAGAAGCGCAAAGCAGCGCATTTCAGCGCAAATTGGCGTATATAAGTGCATATCAGTTAATTTGAGGGGATAATAGTACGTACATATCTAGGAAGCATTATAATGCGACGAGGGTCATGTTTTTCTATTTGTTGTGTAAAATACGAAGTTATAAGATGTTAAATGCTGACTTAGTGGGAAAATAATATCACTGATTGGTGTTATACGCTGACTTGGAGTTGTGCTTACAACTATACTAGCATAATTGGAAATGAGCATGAATAATACGGAAAAATACGTTGCAATACGCTAGTAAACGCTGGTTTACGCGACATGTAGAAGCGCAAAGCAGCGCTTGTCAGCGCAAATTGGCGTATATCAGCGTAAAGCAGTGCATATCAGTTAATTGGAGTGAATAATATTACGTACCTATCTAGGAATGCGAAGAGCATAATGGTTTTGTATTTTTCTTTGTAAAATACGATGTTATACGCTATTACTAATGCCACCACTACATTTTTAGGGTTTCAACAAGAATCAACCATATCCTGAGGCCAAAATCCAACTTCAAGCAAATGGATTCGAATAAAGGTGAATTTAACGATGTTATACTATGAATTTTTTGTTAGATCTGACATGCGTCAGCTGTATACGTTGTTATGGATGCATAAACGTTAGAATACATGATTAACTTTCCTGCAGGTATACTAGTTCCAATTAATTATGGGGGAGAGTGGAAAAAAGGTAGTGATGGTTATTGGACCTATGATGCATTGTTTACAAGGTATGTAAGAGTTAGAGGGTCGACAACTTTCCCGGAACTAATTGATAAGATCTGTGCTGAAACTGGGATTAGTAAGGATGAGAGCATAATTGACGTGAAGGCATGGATTAGTTACCCGGTGAATACTGTGATGCCGCCCTTTATAATGCTGAGGAATTCAGATATTTCAACATTCATTGAGCTCAGTGCCAAGAGAGATTACAACGTTCCTTTATGTATCAGTACATCGCCAAAACCAAAGGTTGTGATAGCCCCTAGTCCGCCAGTTGTGGTAGACAAAATAAAGGTGAATGCCGTCGTGGCCCAACCAGTAAGCAAGAGCGTGAACAAGCCCATAACAGTCCCATTTGGTATCCAAGACAACAATGATGGTTGTTCTCCTATCGGTCTGGAGGACATTAAACTGACCAATCCAATAGATAATTTTGGTGGTAATGATGAAGCGTATTCGATGCACGAAGATGAAGTCGAAGAAGAAGATAGTTGTAATGACGAATTTGACAATGATGACCCCTTCAATGATGTTTGTGATGATGATTCGTATGAACGACCGGATCCATTTGCGTGTGTATGTGATGGTATGTTTGATCCATATTTTGGTGTGTTTATGGAATCACGCCTGGCCGTACATCCAGTAGAGGGTGATCATGCAACAGAAAATATAGACAATTATGATGATGGCCATACAAACAAGCATGCAGATTCACATCCTCTCCCCATAGTCCCAACTGAGCCTGTTTTTACAGGTATGCTGTAGTAAATTGGCTATTACTATGTTATATTGGTGTATACTGTAGTAAAGTAGATAATTGTGCAGGTAATTGGGCAGGTAATCACAATCATACCATCACTTGTGGTAACGATGGACCTTCTGAAGCACATTCGACCAATGTGAACGTTCATGTGATGAAGGATTTCAGCGTTGGTGAACTTGTAAGAAGCAAGGTTGAACTGTTGCTCCGACTGCGTATTATAACCGTGAAGGCGAATCGCGAGTTTCGCATTACACATTCTGACCGCAAGAGGCTTATTGCTACCTGTGTTGACAAGTCTTGCACGTGGAGGCTTAGGGGGTCATTGTCAAAGAAGCATGGAGCATGGATCATTCGTTCATACGTGAAGGGTCACAGTTGTTCCATTGATGCAAGGTTTAAGCGTTATCGTGGAAGTGCAACAAGCGAAGTTATTGCGCAAATGGTTAAAGATGATAATAATGATCCGTTGGATATCGTGAAAATGTTAGAAAAGGTGTATGGTATAAAAATAAGTTACTGGAAAGCTTGGAAAGCCAAGGAGATTGCTACACAAATGATACGTGGCAGTCCGGAAGAATCTTTTATGGTACTCCCATCTTACTTGTGGTTGTTGGAGCATGCAAATCCCGGAACGTATTCGGCATATCAGGTAGACGTGAACAATTGTTTTGTGCAATGTTTCTTGGCATTTGGGCCCTCAATTGTGGGTTTTGAATCTTGCATCCGACCCGTTATAGCTGTAGATGCATGCTTCTTGAAGGGACGTTACAGAGGCAAATTATTCATTGCTACTTGTATGGACGGAAACAACCAAATTTATCCATTAGCATTTGGCGTCGCAGCAACGGAAAACGATGCATCGTGGGCATGGTTCTTTCAGCAACTTCGCCATGTTATTGGGGCCCGACAAGATTTAGTGTTTATTTCTGACCGTCATCCTTCAATTGAGAAATGTTGCAAGGAGCAATTTCCTGAAGCAGTGTATGGAATTTGCATGTTCCATCTGGGGTTGAACATGAATGCAAAGTACAAGGTGAAGGCGAAGGAATTCTTGTACAGTGTGGCTAAGGCTTATACAGAGATAGATTTCGAAGAGAAGTTGCAGCATGTGCGGTCGACAAAGCGGCCAGTATACGACTATCTTATGGAAGCCGATCCCAAAAAATGGGCTAGGTGTTTTTTTCCTGCGAGGCGATACAGTATCATGACGACCAATATTGCCGAGTCAATGAATGCTCTCTTGAAGGTGGCTAGGGAATTTCCTATTATCACTTTGTTGGAAACTATTAGAACAAAGTTACAGGCTTGGTTCCATGATCGCCTACGACTCGCCAACAAATGCACTAGCATACTCACTCCTTATGCTGAGAGAAAGATGGGTAAGCGAGATGA
The DNA here is from genome assembly GCA_030789695.1 of Scilla litardierei. Taxonomy (NCBI): domain Eukaryota; kingdom Viridiplantae; phylum Streptophyta; class Magnoliopsida; order Asparagales; family Asparagaceae; genus Scilla; species Scilla litardierei. The sequence goes on along the minus strand of CM061142.1, from coordinate 168,736,461 downwards.
TAAGTCACGCCACTTCATGGTACATCCAATTGATGAATTCAGGTTTTACATTCTTGATGGTCAACGTGATGCAACGGTTGATTTAAATTTGCGCAATTGCACGTGCTATAAATTCCAGCTAAACCAGTTGCCATGCGCACATGCAATCAGGGCTTCCAGGACGCGTAATATATCTTCTTATACCCTTTGTTCAAGGTAAAATTCGTTATACGTAGGTATACGTTTGTATACTTTCCGTGTTTCAGCGTTCAAAAGCGTATAATAGTGTCTAATGGCGTAGAGTAGTGCATACTGGTATATATTAGTTTTTAATCGAGGGTTAAAATATGATTCTTATCTTATGCAGGTTTTACACAATTGAATGTTTAAGGCTGTCATACGCCCTACCATTGAATCCAGTTCCGCATCGAAGTGAGTGGTATCGAGTCGTACCACAAAGTGTCCAAGATGTGGTTGTACGTCCGCCAGTTGTTTCGAACATAAAAGGAAGGAGAAAGAAGAAAAGGATGCCTTCACAAGGAGAGGAAACCCCTGGAAATCTCCCAGGAAGGAGGTGTGGACGATGCAGAGAGCTGGGCCATAATAGGCAAACATGTAAGGGGAAGGAGTATGTACCAACTCAACCATTGTGATTGTGCATCAAAATTTTATGTTTAGCCATTCATCAAATTGTAATACTTTGCAACAATGTAAGTGGAAGGTATAACTAATAATAAAGTCAGATTGCAGCTAAAACATGTCCATTGTGATGCTTGTATCATGAATACATACTACGAAAGCTTGTATGTTCAGCAACTTGCGAAGTGCGTCAATAGGCTTTAAAATACGATGTAATACGGTGGTAAACGCTTGTTTACGTGCCAATATGAAGCGCAAAGCAGCGCATCTCAGCGCAAATTGGTGTATATCATTTAATTTGAAGGTATAATGGTTGAAAGACTACGTAATCATTCTTAGAATGAATAATATCAGATTTCACCTTAAACAGGTCCAATGAAACTAATCACGTGAACCCAAAACGGTCATTCCTTTTGAAAAAGTCATCCCAAAAATTTACATTGTGATGACTGGATAGTGCCTAAATACTCCGTAAACTTGGACGTTAGGGACGGGCGAAGTGCATCAATAGGCGTTGAAATACGATGAAATACGGTGGTAAACGCTTGTTTCCGTAACATTTGAAGCGCAAAGCAGCGCAAAGCAGCGCACAGCAGCGCATCTCAGCGCAAATTGGGGTATAACATTTAATTTGAAGGTATAATGGTTGAAACAGTACGTACTCATTTTTAGAATGAATAATATCAGATTTAACCTTAAAAATGTCAGTTGAAACTAATCACGTCTACCCAAAACTCTCATACCTCCTGAAGAAGACGACCAAAAATGTACATTGTGATGAGTGTAACGTGCCTAAATTCTCCGTAAACTTGGACTGTAATGAACGGGCTAAGTGCATCAATAGGCGTTGAAATACGATGTAATACGGTGGTAAACGCTTGTTTACGTAACATTTGAAGAGCAAATCAGCGCAAAGCAGCGCATCTCAGCGCAAATTGGTGTATAATATTACAAACAATATAATTAACGACAGAAGTACATTGATTAAAATTTAAACTACTCTCTTGTACCATGGAAAGAGAGATTTGATTTGAGATACGCATCCATACCCAAAAGTAATGTGTCAATTTTATATACATAATATACAAATCATATACAAATCAAGCGTTGATATCCTTCTCATCATATACAAATGTCCCGGCAGTGGTTTTGGACCACTTTACCATATCCACCGCAAGTTGCCTCCTGTAATCAATAAAGTGCGAAGACGATAATCCATGGAGGTCAGTATTCATTGCCAAGCACTGTACAAATTTAATGGCATAAACCCCACAGTCCCAACTGTTTGGCTGCTGTGGAACATCAACAATTGTCATAGCAAATGGGATGTCAGGGTCCAATTTGGATTCAGCCCTTGCAAAACTCTCGTTGTAAAGGGACGGTGCGATTGCGGCATGCATCCTAAAGATCTCGCGGCGTTCTTCCTTGTACGCACTCGACATGGAGTCATACACTTTGACTTCTTTCTTACCAAAGTCATATGCATATGCAGCCCAGTGCGAACCCGTAATGTTTTCGATCCCATAGACGTGGTCACAATTGACCCATGCCTTACATGCCCAATTTTCATTCATCCCTAAAACAAACATTAGCAAATCAAGGTCCATGGCACCCCATGACAACGCAGCTCCATCCATCTTTTTCTCGGCATTCATCTGCCGGTTTTCCAAAAACAACTTGTACCCATACTTAACGGACCTGCTGTAAAGACCGCCCAAACAAGTCCATTTTGATGATGGGAACATATCAGGATGCTCCTCAACTTGCATGTTAAGTAACTGGAGGTGTGCATCAATATGCTGTAAAATGCGTTGGAATACGTTAATAAACAATGTTTTAATTGACGCATTATTAGTATGTGGTATGCAAAAGGATGTGTTGCGTTAAAATACACTACTATACACTATTATACGTTAATATACACTAGTATACGTCGACATACACCGGTGTATGATGGTGTATTTGGGCGTATACTAGCGTATTTAGGCGCATATCATTGTATATAGTAAAAAAAGCTAAGAATATTGCACGAATTCATCAAGAACAATGAAATAAATAATATGTGGTATGCAAAAGGATGTGTTGCGTTAAAATACACTACTATACACTATTATACGTTAATATACACTAGTATACGTCGACATACACCGGTGTATGATGGTGTATTTGGGCGTATACTAGCGTATTTAAGCGCATATCATTGTATATAATTAAAAAAGCTAAGATTATTGCAAGAATTCATCAAGAACAATGAAATAAATAATATGTGGTATGCAAAAGGATGTGTTGCGTTAAAATACACTACTATACACTATTATACGTTAATATACACTAGTATACGTCGACATACACCGGTGTATGATGGTGTATTTGGGCGTATACTAGCGTATTTAAGCGCATATCATTGTATATAATTAAAAAAGCTAAGATTATTGCAAGAATTCATCAAGAACAATGAAATAAATAATATGTGGTATGCAAAAGGATGTGTTGCGTTAAAATACACTACTATACACTATTATACGTTAATATACACTAGTATACGTCGACATACACCGGTGTATGATGGTGTATTTGGGCGTATACTAGCGTATTTAGGCGCATATCATTGTATATAGTAAAAAAAGCTAAGAATATTGCACGAATTCATCAAGAACAATGAAATAAATAATATGTGGTATGCAAAAGGATGTGTTGCGTTAAAATACACTACTATACACTATTATACGTTAATATACACTAGTATACGTCGACATACACCGGTGTATGATGGTGTATTTGGGCGTATACTAGCGTATTTAGGCGCATATCATTGTATATAGTAAAAAAAGCTAAGAATATTGCACGAATTCATCAAGAACAATGAAATAAATAATATGTGGTATGCAAAAGGATGTGTTGCGTTAAAATACACTACTATACACTATTATACGTTAATATACACTAGTATACGTCGACATACACCGGTGTATGATGGTGTATTTGGGCGTATACTAGCGTATTTAAGCGCATATCATTGTATATAATTAAAAAAGCTAAGATTATTGCAAGAATTCATCAAGAACAATGAAATAAATAATATGTGGTATGCAAAAGGATGTGTTGCGTTAAAATACACTACTATACACTATTATACGTTAATATACACTAGTATACGTCGACATACACCGGTGTATGATGGTGTATTTGGGCGTATACTAGCGTATTTAGGCGCATATCATTGTATATAGTAAAAAAAGCTAAGAATATTGCACGAATTCATCAAGAAAAATATTAGTTTAGAAATAATATTAGTACATACCTCACTACTAAGCCATCCTCTTGCAGAAATGAGCACTTCCAAGTTCTTGCAAGATATGTAATCCAATGTCTTCACCCTAGTCACTAGTCCAGCTACTTCGGCCCTTGATAGATTCTTCGACATCCATGATCTTAACAACTCAAACCTCGAAGTATCGTAAGAGAAATCCGTTGTAGTAGGGGTGGATAGGGGTAAATCAATTAGATTTTCTTTTTCAGCTTGGGCTTCTTTTTCAGCTTCTTTTTCATCTTCTTTTTCGGCATAGCATATAAGCGCTACATTCTTCTTCTCAGCTTCTTTATAATCACCCTTCTTCTTCCTTGGTTTTTTTTGGCCCTCAGGTTTCTGGTATGGGCTAATAACTGCAGCTGCAGGCCTCTTCGTCCTCATAGGTCGTCCACCTATGTTAATTTGACTCTTGTGTTCCTCGACCGCAGCACTAACTTCAGCAGAGATAGCCCCAGACATAGCAGGCATTTCAAAACCAGGCTCGTCAATAACCGCCGCACCATCAAAACACTTTTCATCGTCATGGATTTCGATCGCTGTAGGGGGTTCATTTGTCGGTGGTGGGAGTTTAAGTTCAGCCCTCAGTTGCCTCTCCATTTTGAAAATAGCCGTGGCTATCTGATAGGAAAAAATGTCCTTCACTCGCTTCGCAACATTTATTTCAACCCTCTTGACATCCAACCTATCCTTCTCAAACGAGGCCACCCTCCCCTCCAACACTGTTATACGATCTTCCATCTTCTTGTTGCTCTCGTCCATCTTCTTTTCTAGATTCTTCAGAGCCAACGTCAAGTTTAGAAGCCCGGGACCCTTCTCTTCTTCATCTCCACCAGGAGGCATTGAATATCCTAGAAAAGCCGGTCTGTAATCAAGGAAAGTTCGGACTCCATGATAGTAATCAATTTCCAATTCTGCGGCTTCTGGTGTTAATCGCATGAAAGGTAACTGCAAGAACAATAAATAAATAAGTCTATGATGTGGAAAAAGCGAAAATACACCAATATACATCAGTATACGCTAATATACGCTAGTATACGTTGACTAACTCTGACGTATTATGGCGTTTTTGAGCGTATACGAGTGTATTTGAGTGCATACAGTGTCAGATCATTATATATAATGAAAACATAACTAGGTGGTATGTAAAAATCTGTGTTACGTTCACATACACCAATATACATCAGTATACGCTAATATACGCTAGTATACGTTGACTAACACTGATGTATAATGGCGTATTTTCGCGTATACGAGTGTATTTGAGTGCATAAAGTGTCATATCATTATATATAATGAAAACATAACTAGGTGGTATGTAAAAATCTGTGTTACGTTCACATACACCAATATACATCAGTATACGCTAATATACGCTAGTATACGTTGACTAACACTGATGTATAATGGCGTATTTTCGCGTATACGAGTGTATTTGAGTGCATAAAGTGTCATATCATTATATATAATGAAAACATAACTAGGTGGTATGTAAAAATCTGTGTTACGTTCACATACACCAATATACATCAGTATACGCTAATATACGCTAGTATACGTTGACTTACACTGATGTATAATGGCGTATTTGGGCGTATACTAGTGAATTTGAGTGCATACAGTGAATTTGCGTGCATATACGCCAATATACTTTGACCTACAATGGTGTATAACGGCGTATTTGGGCGTATACTAGTGTATACTAGTATACGCTAGTATACGTTGACATACACTAGTATACTGCGACGCACACAGGTGTATATTGGCGTATTTGGGCGTATACTACTGTATTTAAATGCATACAGTGTCATATCATTTTACATAATGAATAAACAAAAGGATATTGAAAGATAAGTCCATTCTTACATCTTCAACGTCAAATATAGTCTGCCTAGCTAGGGAATAGCTACCTTCCAACGCGTTTGACGTATCCCATCGCAATATCCTTGGAAGAGGGTTCCCAGGCACCCTCCTAGCCAAGGCAGCAGCGAAATCTGGCAAAAGACACTCTAGAACCCATGCTTGAATAGCAAATGGGAACGTCCCCACCTTCAGATGTGCCACACCTGGTTTCTTAACCCTGATCAACATGTGGGCCCACTCCTTCACCAATTCTTCATACACCAATCTTCCCCATGGGTATGCATTGAACAGCTCCGGATCATCTGCCAAGCATATTGCCCTTGGATGCACAATGTTCCCAGCGTCTTTCACGAAGACCATGCTGTGGATGATGTAAAGCACAGCAAGCTTGCGAATTTCTACGCCGCCAGGATTTTCAACGGCCTCGGTGCCTAGCTTGGCCATCACATCTGAAAATCGAAGGGTAGCTGTGTCAAGGAAAGCCCGAAACGGTGTCTCTGCTTCCTCGTCACAATTCGGGAACTCCCCGAATGGCAAGCCAGTCACAAGCGCAAATTCCACAGGCCCAAATGTATGCCAATGCCCGGCTATGTTAAACTTTAATGCCCGTTTATTTGGGCTGGTACTGCTTTCAACATCCCCTCTACATAATAACTAATGCAAAGTAGGACTTTGTATCGGGAATTTCTCAAGCTTAGACAAGAACCATATGAAATTGTACTCCTTCAACATTGTCTGGAATGCATCTTCGCCCAAGTATGCCCTTGCCTCTCGTATGCAATCCACGGAAGCCCGATTATTAACTTTGATTTTACCCATCTACATAACGCAAAACATATCAGGATATTAGATAATTAAGTTTGCGCAAATGTCCAATTAAGCAATTAAATCAGTAACAACTACAAGTAAGCGTACAACATAAATAAGACAACATATTTTCCAATTAAATCAGTGTTTTACAACGTATAACAATGTATTTTACAAAGAAAAATACCAAAACATGCTAGTCCTCGCATAAAAGGGCTTCCTAGTAAGGTACGTATCATTATCCCGTCAAATTAACTGAAAAACACTGATTTACGCTGATATACACCAATTTACGCTGAGATGCGCTGATATGCGCTCAATTTTTAATGTAAACCAGCGTATTTTAGCGCATATTGATGCAAATGTCCAATTACGCATTTTTAGGGTATGCACAACTCCAATTAAGCGTACAACACAATTAAGACAACATAATTTCCTATTAAATCAGTGTTTTACAACGTATAACATTGAATTTTACAAAGAATAATACCAAAACATGCCGCTCCTCGAATAAAAGTGCTTCCTACTTATGTACGTATCTTTATCCCGTCACATTAACTGCTAAGCACTGATTTACGCTAATATACACCCATTTGCGCTGAGATGCGCTGATATGCGCTAAAATTTTTAAAGTAAACCAGCGTATGTTACCGCATATTGATGCAAATGTCCAATTAAGTAAACTTTCTGGTATGCACAACTCCAAGTAAGCATACAACACAAATAAGTAAACTTAATTTCCTAATAAATCATTGTTTTATATCTTATTACATCGTATTTCCCCAAAAAAAGTACAAAAACATGCTGCTAATTAGGTTTTTAGCATAAATTAACTGATGTGCGCTTACATACACCAATTTGCGCTGATATGCGCTGATATGCGCTGATATGCGCTTCTATTTGTAACGTAAACCAGCGTATACTACCGTTTTCCAACGTATTTTACCGCATATTGATTCACATCTTCAAACAAACTTATTTTGCTTAACATGCAAGTTGATTAGTGTGATAACTTATCATGTTCGTATTCTTCTCAAATTGTATTCTTCACAAAACCCTAAATTAATTCCCCAAAAAAACTTTTACATAAATCGCAAAAAAAATTCCAACATGAGTAGCTAAATATGCGAAATCACTTACCTGGTTCTACAAAAAGTCGCTTGATTATGGCGGTGCTGTGATTTCTGAGTCGTCTTCGCTTTGCGAGGGCTAAGGCGTATGAGTTGGCGACGCGGCGATGGCTTTGATGGTTCGTTGTTTGGGAGCGTTGCAGTTGCGTGAGCTGCGGATCAGGACGGGCTCGCCGGAGGGATGGTCGGAGTTGAGGAAGAAGGGCGATTTTGGGCGGCAAACTGGAGGAGTGCAAACGACGGTAAAAATGAGTGTTTCTCAGTTATTTTACTTTTTAACTTTTTGGTCAGGGGTATTTCCGTCAATATTTTCGTTAGGGTGTTAGTTTGGCAAAGTTTTTAAATTTGATGGTATAAATTAAAACCCAACTTTGACCGGTGTTATTTAACCTATTTTCTCTCGAATGGAGCATTCATGGGTCGTCGGAGATCGACCACCCCTCGCCTACCTCGTCCACACTAAATCGAATCTCCCAGCATCTGATTCGAGCTTCCAAGTCCCGCCTAAGCTTGATCCGAATTGCCGAAGGAGCCTCATTGGTTCTGGAGGAGGGTGCGGATTGAGAGCATTTCGATCTCTTCAGTGCACCTTAGCACCCAAGGCGTTAGAAGGAATTTGAATCTCCAACCGACGCCCCAAAGCTCCGATCGACACCCTCGGCCTCAAAGGAAGGGAGCTAGTTTAAAATCAATCATTCCTGTAGCCTCTGATTTTGCTCATGGCTTTTTTGAGCTCATCCGACCAAGCCTCGCTAGAAATAGAGCTCCTCTATTCGAAGGAACTTGGCATGAGATAGAGCTCGCTCAAACTCACTCGTCCATCGGATCATCGTCCGAGTTCGAGCGTCCATACAACTCCTCTGACTGTGCTGCAGGGCTCCCGCTTGCGGAGCTGTCGACCCCACCAACCAATCCGACCATCGCCTGGAATAGTATCAACAGCTAAGTCAACCCCCCCTTTTTTTTTCTCTTCGTCCACCTAAATGCTCTTTCTTTGGTCGTTTGTTAGCTATTTCCGGATCGTGATCGTTTATTAAAAAATCTACAGGAGTACAAAATCACACCACCCGATCACCCAATTGATCGTCACCAAGTCCGAAAGCTCGGACAATTCGCAGATCCTCAATACACCAAGCTTCAAACAGGCATTTTTTTGCGAGCTACAAGGAGTTGATACCAACGGAAAATTACTTCAGCGATCCCCAAAGACCCTTGGGGGCTCGGCCACTTCTGCCCACCAGAGCCCATACTTACTGATATTGATGCTAGCGGCTGCTCATCGATCGCCACCCGGGAGGAGTCGTTCACCCATTTAGCTTGTGCTCTTCTTAAATTGCGGAATGGCTCCTACCATAGAATTGACCTGCTTGCTAGGTCCGAAGCTAAACTTGTCGTAAGCAACATGCTCAATTCCGAGGATCCCCTTTACCCCCCCCCCCATTCTGCTGATCGTGTCGAGCCACCATGCATGTCAGCCATAACAAAGCGCCGATTTGCCGCCTAAGCATCTCCCAGAGTTGCCTACCGAGCCGATTCGGACGGTACCTATGGAGTCGATCCGCCTCGACAACCTGCCAGCGAGGCCGAGGAGGCTAACTTGCCACCATGCCGAGCTTGCAAAGTTGTCCCTAACTCGACGGAGCTATTGACCATGCCGAGCTAGTGGACCTACCTCAGTTCGAGCCTACAGACAATCGCGAAGGTCACCCGACTCGCGCCAACACAATTAAATTTTCGACAACTCGAGTTTCCCATCTTTCAGAGAAAACCAAACCGTGGAGGGGGCAAAGATGGCGCACACGGGAGGACCCCGACTGACTCCTGTTAGAACTTGGTATTTTCCATCCTCTCTTCCATAAGGTTTTGATGTGACAAATAAATATATTTCATGTTACTAACTCTATCTATGCAGATGTGCAGCTACAAATCTAATTCATTCAAATCACGCATATGATCAAAGTACAAGGACTTTCTGCAAAAACAACCTTGCTACTCAAAATTACGTGTGAAACACGTATCTACGGAATGATGTAATTTTTACTTTTTAGATAGCTTCAGGGCCTTGGTTATATCATATCATATATCCCTAAGCTCAAATCTACATCATCTCCTAACCCATTTGGTCCTAAGTCTAAATTCCTATTTTTCAGACTTAGTCTACCAGGATTTTTCCTAGCCTACCAAAACAAATTTATTTTCATTGACTTTTGACTAAATATTTTCAGACAAGGATCTATCCGTTGTCTAGTCCACGTCACCAAAATTTTGTGACCGTTTGTGACCGTTTCAAAATTAGCAGGCTATGAATTCTCCTAGCCTGCCGAACCGTTTTTTGGACTGAAATTTTCCAGAACAGTTTCTGACCGTTCTCCAACGTTCCTTACAGTTTCTGAATGTTGTGCAACGTCTCTTTTAGAGCCGTTCATAACCTTTTCTAAAAGCTATAAAAGGAGGGGTACCCCCTCTCATTTCTCACACACTTTCCTCTTCTTTATGCTGATTTTGTTGAAAGCAAGCCATTGATTTTCTTAAGCAATTCAGCCATTAGTTGTTCTTTTCTTATTTATAAGAAGAAATCATTAGAATTATTTCTTCGTTTAAGAACGGAAGAACTTGGATTTTCAACATCATTTTGGAAAGTTGTTTGTGTTCATAATTGCAAGAAGAAATCAATAGATCTCTATCTTCTTTTATGAACAAGAGAACTTTAAGTATTGTTCTTCATTACATATCTTATACATCTTGAAGTTCATCTTTTAAACACCATCCTTGAATTCATTCTCTGAAATTTATACCAAGGCTATATGTGTTTTTCTATTTCATTATTTAACAGGTTTGAATCTCTGTTTAGAGATTGTACAAAGTTAGTGAATTAAAAATCTCTATGGGGAGTAGAGGACTGGAGTAGGATCAAGAGGATCCGAACCAGGATAAGTCTCTGTGTTTGCGATTGGTTTAATTTTCTATACTTGTCATTTTATTTCTGTGCCATCTTTGCAAATATTAGTAACATCTTATTTGCAATATTTTTATTATATACACTATTCACCCCCTCTAGTGTATTGATCCATACAGGTTAAAATTACATTTGGTATCAGAGCAAGGTAAAGATGGCAGATTCCGTAGCATCAAACATGAACACTGTTCCACACAACTACAACACAAATCAACATCCTGAAGGGCACTCTCAAGTTCGTCCTCCTCTATTTGATGGTTCTAACTACTCATATTGGAAAATACGAATGGAGATTCATCTCCAAAGTATGCATTATGAGATGTGGAACATCGTAGAGACATGATACACTAAGCCAACAACTCCTGTTGCTGATTGGACTGCTAACGACAAATCTGCAAAAACCAACAACTCAAAGGCCATGAATTCTTTATTCTGTGCCATGGATAAACATGAGTTTAATCGGGTACTCAGGCCAAAAGTGCTAAGGAGATTTGGCATATACTCGAGGTAACTCATGAAGGAACCAGTAAAGTGAAGGAAACTAAGATTTCCGTTTTGGTTAACAAATTCGAGTTGTTCAAGATGAAGGTGATTCGGGTTCAATATTAAATATTTAACCCCCCATTTAGCCCTATTTTGTGCTCATGTGATACTACATTGTTCTCTAATTCATACGTATTTTGTACACAATCATTTATTAGAGAAAACACCTTATTTGAGCACAAAACAGCAATTAACAGAGTATTTCTGCATATTTTATATTTTTCCTAGCTTGGTCTCGATCTCACGATTCCAACGACTATTTATTTGTATTTTTCTGAGATCTGTGCTAATTACTGTGAATTTTTGAATGCAGAATACCAATTAAATAGAGAAATACGCAATTAAATACGAATATACGGTCGCGGGCCAATCAGGCGCTGCCACGTGGCGACCATCTGCCGCTTCCCGCTAAGATCCAACGGGCGAAAACTTTTGACGACGCAGCGATCTTATGGCCGTTGGATCATCATCCAACGGCCATGAATTAGCCCGCATCGAATTCAGATTAAATCGGCGACGTGGAAAATGTTAGGACGTCCGATCGAGATCTAGCAGTTCACGTCGACTCCGCAATAAACTGGGCTTGATCGAAGAAGCGGGCGTTTGTGGGGAAACGTGGCACGATCCCATCCGTTAGTCGTTTGATCCGACGGCCAAAAAACGAAATCGATTTCGTTTCAAACCCAATCGGAGCGGCCGCCCTCTACGATGCCACATGACGATGTGGCGTTGAATCTAGCCCAGATCCAACGGCGGGCGATCATTGCGGGTTGCAAGTTGTGAACTGATGCGGAAACGTTAGCGGGTGCACGGTTTTTAAAGCGCCACGTGGCCTCCCCTTGTGCGATCCCGCTGCGATGGACGGCCCACAGATGCGCCGATCACGATCAACGGATAGGATGCGTTCGGGCGCGACGTGGATGCGAGTTTCGAACCCAATAAGCCTTTAAACCCGCAATCTAATTATATAAGGTATTCTAGGGTTTTTGGGCGTATTCAAGCAGATTTTTGGCGTATTTTGAGCGTATTGGAGGCTCTAGGAGCCGTCTTTCGCCAAGAAAAAAATTCTGTAAAATTCCAGAGGCTATTTTATTATTTCCAGAGAGTTTTGTTGTCTAAACTTGAAGATTTGGTGATAAATTTCTTAACTTCTAATCCGTATTTTGGTGTTTTTCATCGTATTTTGCTATTAGATCAATGTATTTTGCTATGAACCTTGATTATTCTTGCATTATGAGTAGCTAAAACTTATTTGTGCATGGTATGGAGTAGTTAGGGGATGTGCTTTGTGTTAGTTTGGTTGAATATCGTCGTGCTTAATCGTTAAACGTCATTAAAGTTGTAATCTTTGTTCGTAAATCCTCTTTTTCATCTTCCAAAAGAAGTGATTGAGTTGATGATCGCCCCAAAAGGGTGAGTTTTGATCTCCCCAAAAGGGAGTTTCATATCGTAGTTTTGATCTCTCCAAAAGAGAGTTTCATATCGTATTATAACTTTAGCGACGATCATATTAAATATTGTGCTTGAACCCCCAAAAGGGTATCTTCCGATGAATTGCTCCCAAAGGAGAATTCATTGAGTTATATTGGGTATTTCCCGATGAATTGCTCCCAAAAGGAGAATTCATTGCGTTATACTTGTCAACCAAATTAATACGAATCATTGATCCTAACAAACCCATACCATGTGCATACTTTTTATAGATACCTTCATACACTTTTCTTTGTTCGTATTGTTCGCACATCACCATCACGCACTTTCACACCAGCACCGTCATCATTGTTGAAGTGGTTAGTTTCTTTTCGTTGGATTTCTATTTGATTTGAGCTGTGGTTGCAACAGATTTCCTCCTGAGGATTCGACATCTGGACTCCCAGATTATATTACTTGTACGGACTCTTGCACTTGAGAGAGAGCACCTTTTTGGTCCCACCAGAAGGACCAAGAGACAGTTGGAGAAATGAACACCAGGTTTACTAATATTATAAATTCTTTAAATGCTCTTGGAAAGACTTACACTTCTCTTGAACAGGTTCGCAAGATTCTTAAAGCTTTAACTCCAGAATTACGTCCAAAAATCACTGCTATTGAGGAAGCCAATGATCTTTCCAGATTATCCATGGAAGATCTAATTGTCTTAACGTAACGACTGCTTTTCATGTATCTGGATTATTATAATATAATATATGTTTTGGTGGATTTTCTCCTCATGTGTGGTTTTCGTCTCCGTAGCTTTCATTTTCGATCGATTCGTCGTATTTTCTCGTTTCTTCCTTAGGATTGTTGATTTCGAAGTATGTCATTCGTGACGGACTTCATAACGGTCGTATCTTACTATTAGATCAAGCCTAGGAGTCTTAGGAATCGATCCCGGGGCCCCGCGCTCCGTATCGGAACTTTTGGTGCTTATTAGCCGGTATAAGAAGGGGCACCGACCGACTAGATGACGATCCAGTCGGTCGGCAATCCTTCTTGGACCGACTAGTTGGCTTTCTAAATTTCTCAGGAGTTACTGTTTATCGTTAGTCGGTCTAAGTACGTTGGTTGACCGACTAGGTTGCAAACTAGTTGGTCGGCAATGCTTCTTCAACCGACTAACACATCATCTAAATTTTAGTATCAATACTGTTTACTCTTAGTCGGTCTAAGAACGTTCATCGACCGACTAGATGCTAAACTAGTCGGTCAGTATTTGTTCATGGACCGACTAATTCTAAATCTTATTTCCGTTCAGAAGTTACTGTTTACACTTAGTCGGTCTGCGTTGGTTGACCGACCGACTAGTTTCCAAACTAGTCGGTCAGTGGTTGCTCTTTGACCGACTAATCTGTGTTAAAACCCTAATTTCTGGGCAGCCGCCAGCCCAACCTATTTATACCCCTCCCAAACATTTTCTTCTTCCTCCACTCGACCCAAAACCCTAAAATCTCCCCCATTGAGCACTCATCTTCCTCCATGCCCTATTCCTTCATTCCAAGCCCTAGATTCATCATCTAAACCCTCCATCCACTCTATCTACCTCTCATCTTCCCCAAAATCTCACCAAATCCCCAAAATCCCCCAAAAACCCTAACTCTCCAAACTTCTCCATTTGTTTCCAGATCTGGTCCTAGGGTTCTCCGGAGTGTTTCTTCCGCTTCCTCTCGGTAAGAAATCGATCTCTCGATGTTTTCATAACCTATTTGTATTTTTATGAAACCCTAATGAAATTTCATGTTGTTTGATGATTGTTTTCCCCAAAACAGCGACTTCCCCGTAGATTAGCATCCGTGAGACGAACCTTCGTGATCGTCATCCCTGGTGCTAGGCAAGTGAAACTTGCCTCTTAGGGTTTAGGCCATGTTTTAGGCCATTTGCTTGTTGTAGGCGTAAAAGAGGCTAGGCGACGAAATGATACTCGCCTAGGCGCAAATTGGAGAACTAGCTTGACAACGAAGCTAGTTCCGACATATATCATGTTGCACAATTACCATGTCATGTTTACTTTCCATTAACGGTACGCGAATTAATTGTCATGTCATTGCATTCTTTAAGTGCTTCGGTGATTGCGTAGCTTCGCTACGAATGCTTGTGTTCCTGGCTCGTGTTCCAGAAGCGGGCCATGTGTTGGTTGATAGCCAATGCCCGAATTGCTTGTTTCCGGCTAGGTGCACCCCTACGCCAAATGTTTAGAATGCGAGCTCATGTGTGGGGCAACCCCGGCTCACTTGCTGAGCTCATGTGCGGGGACCCTGGCTCCATTACGTGTGCCAAATGTTTATGAACCGTGAACTAGAATGCGAGCTCATGTGCGGGGCAACCCCGGCTCACTTGCTGAGCTCATGTGCGGGGACCCTGGCTCCATTACATGTGGGTATTGGGGGTAAGAGTTAAGCGGCCATTCAACTGGGAGTCTGCCCGATCAGCAACTGCAGTGGTAAGGCGTAAACTCTGGGTTTTGGGGTAGTTGTTAAGCGGCCACTTAGCGTGAATGTGAAACCGTTCAGCTGTAAGGAGTAAACATCTACAAAACAACGTGAATAGTGAATTGATTGAGATTGTTAGTAGCTTGGCTACTCTTGTCTTGTCTTGTCTTGTCCCGATAATTGTTCTCTTGTACAAATTGTCTTGCCATGTCTTGTTTGTGCACTCATGTTACAACTGCCATGTCATGCATACTATAACTGCTAGGTTGCTAGTTGCCTTACTTTCAGTTTCCTTGCCCAAGTCTTTTAGACTTACTGACATGTGCCCCTTTACTCTTTTGGGTGACACATGTTAGATCCTGAGCCTGAGTACCTTGTTGAGGACGAGGTGTTTGCTGACGCCGAGCCCGAGCTTGTATTTGACGGGGAGTACGTGGACACTGGGGACCAGTCCTAGTGTTTTCGTTGTGTTTCCCTTTTGTTTAGACAGTTGTTTTGTTATCGGTGCGTAGCACTTATACCTTGTTATGTCGTTGCTTTTGTTGGCCTTGTTCTGGGCCTTTAGACTCTTTCTTTTAGCCTGGTGGCTTTTCTGGATGTTGGACTTATTTTCATGTTGGACAATTTATGAGATGTGAGATTTTATTTCAGTCTCTCCTTGTGTTATTATTGTTGTTCCGTTGTGGTTACAGGGACCTGCTTATGTTTTATTGACGTTTATCGGGTTTGGGGCTTCACAGCTCCACTCTCGTGCGGATCTTTTCACGTCTCGCCTCCATTTTAGGGAAGCGGGTCGTGACAGGTTTTGTTGGTGGCCCATGAAGGTCCTTCTGTAACTGCGATTATCAGAATAGCGATAATAATATTAGAATGTCCAATAAACTAAGTTCGACGTCCGATGTCATAAGCTATGAGTCTAATCTGATTCGTTTTCTGTGTCATTAGATGGCAGGAAGGCGTTTCACCCGTGGTGGGGGCAGTGGTGCGCTCCCTCATGATGAGGAGCCTGAGCGGGAACCCACCAACGGGGAGATGATGCGGATGATGCTCCAGATGATGCAAGTGCAGCAGGGCGTGCTTCTGCAAGTCCAGAATGCTCCACTTGCTCGAGCTGCCCGGGCTCTTCCGGATGCCCCTCGCTCTGAGCCGGGAGCGAAGCAATTTCGAGAGCTGGGTCCCACATATTTTGATGGGTCTGAGGGTCCTCTGGCTGCCGATGAGTGGATTCGGAACATCGAGGACAATCTGAAGATGGCCAAGATCACCCCGGCTGGATGGGTTGATTTGGCGAGGAGGCAACTCAAGGATAATGCTCGGAATTGGTGGGATGCGGAAGAGAAGATGCTGGTGGAGCCGATAGCTTGGACTACCTTTAAGTCCAGGTTTGATGAGGAATTCTTTCCGAAGGCTGCTAGGAAAGAGATGCTGCAGCGTTTTATCGACCTGAAGCAAGGGAGCTTGACGGTGGACCAGTACCACCAAGAGTTCACTAGGCTGAGTCGGTTCGCATCGAAGATGGTGCAGGATGCTGATGAGAGGGCTCAGAGGTTCCTGCAGGGACTTGCTTTGGAGCTCCAGATTTTTGTGTCTTCCTCCGATCTGGACTCTTATCCGAAGGTTCTGGTTGCTGCGAGGAGGCAGGAGCTGAACCTGAGTCAGAGGAGGGGGTCTGTTGTTGGTGCTGGGAAGAGGCCTGTGGAACAGGCGAGAGCTGTGGTTAGGCCTGGTTTCAAGCCTAATCAGCCAGCTCAGTTTAAGAGGCCAGGAGGGCCTATTCTGAAGACTTGCCATTTCTGCGGCAAGCCTGACCATATCAAGGATCAGTGTCGGAAGTTTCTGGGCCAGTGTCTGGTTTGTGGTGATGCTTCCCATGTCGCGAAGGATTGTCAGCATGCGAATCAGCTGCGGAGGGCACCTGTTGCAGCACAGCCGTTGCAGCAGCGAGCGTCTGTTCCTGCTGGACGTGGAGCAGCACTTGTTCCACAGGGACAGGCTTTTCGACAGGCTGTTCCGCCGAGGAGGCATGCTTTTCTGATGACCGCTGTGGAGAGCGAGGCTGTGGATGAGGTTATCGCAGGTAATCCTCAATCTAGTTGTTACTTTCCTAGCTGGTTTTGATTGTTAGATTATGTTGTTTGCTTGAACATGGTTGTTTGCTAGACTAGGGTTTGATTGTTAATTGATTGTTAGGTGTGGTTTTGGTTTGCACATTTCCTGCACGAGTCCTCTTTGACTCTGGTGCATCGATGTGCATTATTTCTCGGAGCTTCGTGGAGAGGCATTCCTTGTCGACGTCCCATCTTCCCAAGAGTTGGAATATCGTTACAGGGAATGGCGTGGTCTTGGTGCATCGTGGTTGCAATTCTTGCTCGTTGGTGGTCTGTGGACATGAGCTTTTCGCTGATTTCATTGTCCACGACATCATCAACTATGATGCAGTTCTTGGGATGGACTGGCTTGCGAGCTTCTATGCTACGATCGACTGTCGAAGGAAGAAGGTGGTGTTCGAGATTCCCGGACATCCAGTATTTGAGTTCAGTCGTGGTAGCAGTTCGCTTGGTCCTGTCAGATTTCGGGCCAGGCCGGTGGAGGCTGTGGCTATGCAGATGGAGTTGGAGTGGCCAGCTGTGGTGCGTGATTTCGGCGACGTCTTCCCGAGGAGATGTCTGGTTTGCCACCTGATCGAGCTCTAGAATTTTCTATCGATCTCATTCCAGGTGCGCAGCCGATTTCGAAGGCGCCGTATCGTATGGCACCCGCAGAATTGGAGGAGTTGCAGAAGCAGTTGGATGAGCTCTTGCAGAAGGGTTATATTAATCCTAGCGTGTCTCTGTGGGGAGCACCGGTGCTGCTAGTGAAGAAGAAGGATGGTTCACGTCGCATATGCGTGGACTATCGGGAGTTGAATGCGGTGACCATCAAGAATAAATACCCGTTGCCTCGCATCGATGATATTTTTGATCAGCTTGGAGGTTCGAGGGTGTTTTCTAAGTTGGATTTGAGGAGTAGTTACCATCAGTTGAAGGTGAAGAAGGGTGATGTTCCGAAGACAGCGTTCAGGACGAAGTATGGACACTATGATTTCGTGGTTATGCCTTTCGGCGTAACTAACGCGCCCGCAGTTTTCATGAATCTGATGAACCTGATTTTCTACGACTTTTTGGATAAGTTTGTCGTTATCTTTATTGACGACATTCTGATCTATTCGAAGTCGGAGAAAGAGCATGCCTCGCACTTAAGGACGGTGTTGGAGATCTTGAGGAAGCATCGTTTGTATGCTAAGTTTTCGAAGTGCGAGTTTTGGCTGGATAGAGTTACTTTTCTCGGGCATGTGGTGACTGGAGATGGTATTTCAGTGGATCCAGAGAAGATTAGGGCCATCAGGGAGTGGCCTGTTCCGTCGTCTGCGTCTGAGATTCGGAGTTTCCTTGGACTTGCTGGTTATTATCGGCGATTCATTAAGGACTTTTCTCGTATTGCTGAGCCGATGACCAGGTTGGCGTGGAAGGATGTTGCTTTTGTTTGGTCGGGTGATTGTGAGAGTGCTTTTGGTATTCTGAAGGAGAGGTTGACGACGGCCCCTATTCTTGTTGTGCCTGATCGCAGCGGTGGATTTTAGATCTTTTGCGATGCTTCTGGCAAGAGTCTCGGTTGTGTGTTGCATCAGCATGGGCATGTTGTGGAGTATGCGTCTCGTCAGCTTAAGGTTCATGAGAAGAATTACCCGACGCATGATTTGGAGTTGGCTGCCGTTGTGTTTGCTCTTAAGATTTGGAGGCACTTCCTGCTGAGTGAGAAAGTGAAGATTTTCACCGATCACAAAAGCTTGAAGTATATTTTTACTCAGAAGGAGCTCAACATGCGACAGCGTCGATGGTTGGAGCTTATGGCAGATTATGAGATTGATTTGCAGTTTCACCCTGGCAAGGTGAATGTGGTTCCGGATGCTTTGAGTAGGCTTCCAGCGGTGATGATTTTGACCTCGCAGTGGAGATTACAGCAGGATTTTTGCGAGTCTGGCATGTAGATTGTTCTTCCTGGGGAGGCTTCGTCGTTGATGTACATGCAGGTACAGTCGACGATCGTGGATCGGATTAAGGCTGGCCAGGCTGAGGATCCGAAGCTGGTGAAGATTCGGGAGCAGGTGGAAGCCGGTCTGCGGACTGACTTTTTGATTCATGAGGATGGCTCGCTGAGGTTTGGAGCCAGGTTGTGTGTGCACGCGGGGGATATCAGAGAGGAGTTGATGGTGGAGGCACACAGTTCGCCGTATTCTGTGCATCCTGGTGGCACCAAGATGTACCAGGATCTTCGTCTGAATTATTGGTGGCATGGTATGAAGAGGAGTGTGGCTCGGAGTGTAGCCAAGTGCTTGGTTTGCCAGCAAGTGAAGGCGGAGCATCAGCGTATGGCCGGGTTGCTACAACCGCTTCCGATTCCGGAGTGGAAATGGCAACATATCACTATGGATTTCGTGACTGGACTACCTCGGAGTCCGAAGCAGAATGACGCGATTTGGGTGATCGTAGATCGATTGACCAAATCTGCGCACTTTATTCCGTTCTGAGTGGGACAGTCCACTGAGGCGCTAGCAAGGAGATATATGGAGGTAAAATTCTTTTACTCTCCGTTTTTATTTCCTTTTCCCTAGTGTGGATGGTGATGTAACGTGAATCGTGCAGGAGGTTGTGCGACTTCATGGAGTCCCCGTGAGTATCGTGTCTGACAGAGACACGAGGTTCACATCTCAGTTCTGGCAGAGTTTGCAGAAGAGCTTGGGTACGCGTCTGAGTTTCAGCACGGCGTACCATCCGCAGACGGATGGCCAGTCCGAGAGGATGATTCAGATTTTGGAAGACATGCTGAGGGCGTGCATGTTGGATTTCAAGGGTTCGTGGGAGGACCATCTACATTTGGTGGAGTTCTCTTACAACAACAGCTTCCAGGCGAGTATTGGCATGGCGCCTTTCGCCGCTCTTTATGGGAGGAAATGTCGATCGCCATTGAGTTGGGATGACATTGGTGATCGGGAGTTGTTGGGACTTGAGATGATCGTGGAGGCCGTGGATATCGTCAGGAATATTCGGGAGAGGTTGAGGATTGCTCAGGACCGTTTTAAGCATTGGGCGGATGCTAAACGTCGTCCTTTGGAGTTTCAGCCGGGCGACCATGTGTTCTTGAAGATTTCCCCGAATCGCGGTGTGATTCGTTTTGGGAAGCGAGGGAAGTTGAGCCCGCGATACATTGGACCGTTTGACATTTTGGAGAGGGTTGGCGAGGTAGCTTATTGCTTGGCCTTGCTGCCATCTTTGGAAGGAGTTCACAATGTTTTCCATGTGTCGTAGCTTTGTCGATACATTAGCGATCCATCTCATGCTGTGGATTTTTCGGAGATTACCGTTCGCCCCGATATGACGTATGACCAGCATCCAATGCAGATTCTGGGCAGGCGTCAGAAATCGCTTCGGAACAAGATTGTCAATCTTGTGAGGGTGATGTGGCGACACGGCTCACCTGGAGAGTCTACTTGGGAGAATGAGGATGAGATGCGAGAGCGTTTCCCAGTTTTGTTTCCGGACTCGTGAGTATTTGGAAATTCCGAGGACGGAATTTTTCTTAAGTTGGGGAGGATGTAACGACTGCTTTTCATGTATCTGGATTATTATAATATAATATATGTTTTGGTGGATTTTCTCCTCATGTGTGGTTTTCGTCTCCGTAGCTTTCATTTTCAATCGATTCGTCGTATTTTCTCGTTTCTTCCTTAGGATTGTCGATTTCGAAGTATGTCATTCGTGACGGACTTCATAACGGTCGTATCTTACTATTAGATCAAGCCTAGGAGTCTTAGGAATCGATCCCGGGGCCCCGCGCTCCGTATCGGAACTTTTGGTGCTTATTAGCCGGTATAAGAAGAGGCACCGACCGACTAGATGACGATCCAGTCGGTCGGCAATCCTTCTTGGACCGACTAGTTGGCTTTCTAAATTTCTCAGGAGTTACTGTTTATCGTTAGTCGGTCTAAGAACGTTGGTTGACCGACTAGGTTGCAAACTAGTCGGTCGGCAATGCTTCTTCAACCGACTAACACATCATCTAAATTTTAGTATCAATACTGTTTACTCTTAGTCGGTCTAAGAACGTTCATCGACCGACTAGATGCTAAACTAGTCGGTCAGTATTTGTTCATGGACCGACTAATTCTAAATCCTATTTTCGTTCAGAAGTTACTGTTTACACTTAGTCGGTCTGCGTTAGTCAACCGACCGACTAGTTGCCAAACTAGTCGGTCAGTGGTTGCTCTTTGACCGACTAATCTGTGTTAAAACCCTAATTTCTGGGCAGCCGCCAGCCCAACCTATTTATACCCCTCCCAAACGTTTTCTTCTTCCTCCACTCGACCCAAAACCCTAAAATCTCCCCCATTGAGCCCCCATCTTCCTCCAAGCCCTATTCCTTCATTCCAAGCCCTAGATTCATCATCTAAACCCTCCATTCACTCTATCTACCTCTGATCTTCCCCAAAATCTCACCAAATCCCCAAAATCCCCCAAAAACCCTAACTCTCCAAACTTCTCCATTTGTTTCCAGATCTGGTCCTAGGGTTCTCCGGAGTGTTTCTTCCGCTTCCTCTCGGTAAGAAATCGATCTCTCGATGTTTTCATAACCTATTTGTATTTTTATGAAACCCTAATGAAATTTCATGTTGTTTGATGATTGTTTCCCCCAAAACAGCGACTTCCCCGTAGATTAGCATCCGTGAGACGAACCTTCGTGATCGTCATCCCTGGTGCTAGGCAAGTGAAACTTGCCTCTTAGGGTTTAGGCCATGTTTTAGGCCATTTGCTTGTTGTAGGTGTAAAAGAGGCTAGGCGACGAAATGATACTCGCCTAGACGAAAATTGGGGAACTAGCTTGATAACGAAGCTAGTTCCGACATATATCATGTTGCACAATTACCATGTCATGTTTACTTTCCATTAACGGTACACGAATTAATTGTCATGTCATTGCATTCTTTAAGTGCTTCGGTGATTGCGTAGCTTCGCTACGAATGCTTGTGTTCCTGGCTCGTGTTCCAGAAGCAGGCCATGTGTTGGTTGATAGCTAATGCCCAAATTGCTTGTTTCCGGCTAGGTGCACCCCTACGCCAAATGTTTAGAATGCGAGCTCATGTGCGGGGCAACCCCGGCTCACTTGCTGAGCTCATGTGCGGGGACCCTGGCTCCATTACGTGTGCC
This sequence comes from Scilla litardierei, assembly GCA_030789695.1. Classification (NCBI taxonomy): domain Eukaryota; kingdom Viridiplantae; phylum Streptophyta; class Magnoliopsida; order Asparagales; family Asparagaceae; genus Scilla; species Scilla litardierei. The sequence continues at coordinate 168,714,091 of CM061142.1, read as the reverse complement.
AAATGTTTATGAACCGTGAACTAGAATGCGAGCTCATGTGCGGGGCAACCCCGGCTCACTTGCTGAGCTCATGTGCGGGGACCCTGGCTCCATTACATGTGGGTATTGGGGGTAAGAGTTAAGCGGCCATTCAACTGGGAGTCTGCCCGATCAGTAACTGCAGTGGTAAGGCGTAAACTCTGGGTTTTGGGGTAGTTGTTAAGCGGCCACTCAGCGTGAATGTGAAACCGTTCAGCTGTAAGGAGTAAACATCTACAAAACAACGTGAATAGTGAATTGATTGAGATTGTTAGTAGCTTGGCTACTCTTGTCTTGTCTTGTCTTGTCCCGATAATTGTTCTCTTGTACAAATTGTCTTGCCATGTCTTGTTTGTGCACTCATGTTACAACTGCCATGTCATGCATACTATAACTGCTAGGTTGCTAGTTGCCTTACTTTCAGTTTTCTTGCCCAAGTCTTTTAGACTTGCTGACATGTGCCCCTTTACTCTTTTGGGTGACACATGTTAGATCCTGAGCCTGAGTACCTTGTTGAGGACGAGGTGGTTTGTTGACGCCGAGCCCGAGCTTGTATTTGACGGGGAATACGTGGACACTGGGGACCAGTCCTAGTGTTTTCGTTGTGTTTCCCTTTTGTTTAGACAGTTGTTTTGTTATCGGTGCGTAGCACCTATACCTTGTTATGTCGTTGTTTTTGTTGGCCTTGTTCTGGGCCTTTAGACTCTTTCTTTTAGCCTGGTGGCTTTTCTGGATGTTGGACTTATTTTCATGTTGGACAATTTATGAGATGTGAGATTTTATTTCAGTCTCTCCTTGTGTTATTATTGTTGTTCCGTTGTGGTTACAGGGACCTGCTTATGTTTTATTGACGCTTATCGGGTTTGGGGCTTCACAGCTCCACTTTCGTGCGGACCTTTTCACGTCTCGCCTCCATTTTAGGGAAGCGGGTCGTGACACTTAATGGCACATGAAGTCACATTACAAGATGAGAAAGAAGAATCTAATCAAAAGAAGAAAGTACTCGCCTTCAACACTACATCAGAAAATGAAGACTCAGATGATGATATGGCATTCTTTGCCAAGAACTTCAGAAAATTCTTTCAAAAAGGTAAGTATAATAATTTTAAGTCTAAGAATACTGATTTTTCTTTCTGCTTTAATTGCAATAGGCCTGGACATATGAAGGAAGATTGTCCGCTTCTCAAGGCTAAGTTCAAAACTTCCAACAATGACCAATCCAGAAGAGAAAGGAAGTTTGACAAAATGAAAAAGGCATTTGCAGCAACATGGGATGATTCTTCAAATGATGAAGATGATAATCTAAATGAAAGTGCTAACATGTGCTTTATGGCACAAGATGATGAAGATGAGGTAAGTTCTTTTAATAACGAAGAATTACTTGATGCATTAAAAGATCTCTATTCTCGTTTCAAAAAATTGAATGGTCATCATAAATCTTTGAAACAGAATAATGATGATCTCCTTCTTAAATATCAAGAATTATCTTCTTATAAAAGCACTACACCTAATTCTATAAATATTGAGAATACTTCTTCTCAAGTTTTGAATCTCAGTAAAGAGAATGATCTTCTCAAAACTAAGAATCTAGAATTACAAACAAAGTATCCGAAATGGATAAAAGTATTTCATCACTAAAGATGAAATACGATGAGATGTCATCAAATGTTAATAAATTTAACAAAGGAAAGACAAATCTTGATGATTTGCTAAAAATTCAATATCTGGCAAATCATAGACAAGGATTGAGATATTCTCATAAGGATGCACCCAAACCTTGTAACGTATCTTCATATTGTGGAAAAACAATTTTTGTTAAACCACAAAAGAAAAATCATGCATTTATTTACACGAAGAAAGTAAACATTCCTACTTCTTCTTCACAAAGAAATGTTATCAACATTTTAAAGTCATCTCATAGGAAACCTAATACAATTAGTATATGGGTTCCTAAGGATTCATGTTTAAATGATAGAAATATTTATATTTCTCATTATATACATTCTATTGTTCATTCTAGTAATTACATTAGAAAGCCAAATTTCACTTGGGTTTGGCTTCCTAAAATCTAATCCCAAGGACCCTCAAACAAAGGGTACCAATGCTTAATGTTTTATCTTTCAGGTACCTAAGAAAGAAAGATGGATTTTGGACAGTGGATGTTCAAAACATATGACATGAAATGTCAACTTGCTCTCAACCGTTAAATATAAAGATGTAGGCACAGTTACCTTTGGTGACAACAACAAAGAAAAAATCATAGGCACTGGAACAGTTGGTAATACAAATCAGCCTATCATCGAGAATGTTCTCCTGGTTGACGGTTTGAAACATAATTTGCTTTCCATTAGTCAATTATGTGATAAAAATTACAAAATAGTTTTTGAACAAAATGATTGCATCATTTATGATTCTGATATGTCATCTATCTTATTCCGTGGTAAATGTAAGAATAACATTTATATCTTTAACATGTCTGTTACCACTCATAATCATTGTTTAATGATTACATCAGATGATACACTTTTATGGCATAAACGTTTTGGACACACTAATTTCAAAAACCTAGCACGTATTTCAAAACACAAGTTAGTTAATGGAATGCCAAATATTTCTTTCAAACACAAACATTTCTGTGATGCTTGTCAATAAGAAAAAATGCACAAATCTTCTTTTAAATCAAAGGACGTTATCTCAACAAAGAGACCATTAGAACTCCTACACTTAGATTTGTTTGGTCCTTCAAGAGTAGCTTCTTTGAATAGAAGTAGATATGCATTTGTCATTGTTGATGATTATTCTAGATACACTTGGGTTATATTTTTGCAAAACAAGAATGATGCTTTTAAAGAATTTTCAGTATTTTGTAAAAAGATTGAAAAGATCAAATCCTCTAACATTATCACTATTCGTAGTGATCATGGGGGAGAATTTGAAAATGAATTTTTTACCAAGTTTTGTAATGATAATGGCATTACACACAATTTTTCTTTTCCTCATGCGCCTCCTCAGAATGGAGTAGTAGAAAGGAAAAATAGAACTTTACAAGAATGTGCAAGAACAATGCTTTGTGATAGTAATCTACCAAAATATTTTTGGGCAGAAGCTGTCGCAACTGCTTGTTACATTATGAATAAAGTTCTTATTAGGCCATTACTTAATAAAACTTGTTTTGAATTATTCTTTAATCGCATTCCTCGTGTATCATATTTTAAAGTGTTTGGATGTAAATGTTTCATTCTTAATACTAAAGATGCACTTGACAAATTTGATTCTAAATCTGATGAAAGTATTTTTGTTGGATACTCAACACGTAGCAAAGCTTACAGAGTATATAACAAAACAACTTCACCAGTTGAAGAATCACTTCATGTCACATTTGATGAGAATCCCTCATCTAATTCTCCCATCATTGATGATGAAGAGAATATTGTCACGCCCCGCTTCCCAAAAATATGGAGGCGAAGCGTGAGAAGGTCCGCTCAGACTTGAAGCTACAAAGCTGCAAGTCCGATAAGCGTCGATCAAATTTAAACTGCAGGTCCTTGCAACGCTAACGAAACAAAGATAATAATAATTAAATGAGACAAAAGAAACATCTCAGAATATCCATAAAATAAGTTTCCAACATCGCAGAAAAGCCACCAGGCAAAAGAAAAGAGTCTAAAGGCCCAAACATGGCCAACAAAAGTACAGAGTACAAAACAACGGTGCTACGCACCAACAACTAACAAAAGGCCTACAACAACATAAAGCTCAACAAAAACTCAAAGCATAGTCACCGGTGTCCACCAAAATCCTCCTGGCAATCATGGGCTCAGACTCAGCGTCAGCAACTACCTCGTCCGCTACAACTATCTCTGGCTCAGGGTCTAACATGTGACACCCAAAGAGAAAGGGCACATGTCAGCAAGTCTGGAAGACTTGTGCAAGGAAACTACAAGTGGGTAAAAGTAAAGCAACCTAGCAGTTCTAGTATGAATGCGATGACACGGCAGTTTAAAGTATGAGTGCAACAGGTAAAGTAAAGTAAAGTACAGTACGAGCATGGCATTTAAACATGGCATTCACAAGACAAGTACAAGGCAATGAAAGTAAGCACCTCGTGCACAGAGATTCCGCCTTTTGGCTAGAGTGGCTGCACGGCCAGCTCCTAGCTCAAGTAACCGTTTATCCCTACCCCTCCACGTGTATCGGGCATTGGTTTCTGGCCAACACATGAGGCCCGCTTCTGGTCCACGAGCCAGGAAGTGTGTAAACAAGTATGGCGTAGGGGTGCACCTAGCCGGTCCAGGGAACCCGGGCATTGGCTTTTGACCAACACATGAGGCCCGTTTCCCCCGGAAGTAGTATTCAAGGAGTACAAGTAATGTAGCGTGTGCTACGATGCAACAATCAATGCATGGATGACATGGCATGGCAAGTAGTAAAGCGTACAAGTAAGAAAAGTAAACGTGACAGTTTAGCATGCATGAATGACAAGTTTAAGGGTTGGATCTAGCTTCGTTGTCAAGCTAGATCATTTAGGTGACGGATCTAGTTTCGTTGTCAAACTAGATCACGTAGGCGTCTAGCCAGCTATCATTTCACTGACTAGTCTCTTTTACGCTAGGAACAAGAAAGTGGCCTAAAAACAGGGCCCTACACAAGAGTTGGCAAGTTTCACTTGCCTGCAAGTTCGACGTCTGAGCACACCGTCCAATGAGTCCAAAAATCACAATTATCTACGTGCAAAGTCCACCGGCCTAAAGTCCATATTATTAATCTTGATTAGTGAATTTAAAACATTTAAAATACTTTAAAAATACTGATTTTTAGTCTTGATTAGCATGCAATTGGGTTGGGGTTCCTAGGGGTGCAAAACGTTACCTCAACACGACGCGAAAGCTACACCGGCGTCGGGTAGCGACGCCGGGGGTTGGAATAAGAGAACGCGCTCCAAGTCCTGATTCCAATATAGTTTCCTCGCTGGAGAGTTCAGAGCATCAATCGGAGCGACGGTTCCAGATTCCAAAGCTCGCACGTGCGACGACGGGCTACGACGTGCGACGACGTCGTACGCGACGGATCCTCGAAGAGCAAGCACCTAGGTGGGGCCCACAGTACTCCTAGGGGCCTTTGGGGGACCCACAATAAATCTGGAGAACTTGGGGGGCCCACGGTGGCAAGCGGTGCGACGGATGCGGGGTTGCGACGAGTGACTCTCGGTCGTACCCCTCCAATGCGGGAGAATTCCTCGGTCGCTGCGAGAGAACGGGGCTGTGCAGCAGCGGGGGTCGGTCACAGCGGCGGGTGCGGGCGTTTCCTTCGGTCAGACTGATAGGGACCGTCGGTCGTGCGCTTGGGATGCGAGGCTGCGGTGTGCAAAGCTTGGGCGCTCGGTCACAGCGGGCGGGGCGACCGGTCAGACACGGAGCGGAGCGGGGCGACGGGGCGGGTCGATGCGGAGCGCTTGTGCGGAGCGGGGCCTCGGTCAGACCGAGGGCCTCTCTCGGCCAAGCGGGGGGAACGGGCGTGGGCGGCTGCTGCAGCGTGCGGACGGCGAGGATGCGGGGGCGGCTATCGGTCGGAGCGGGCGGATGCGGGGGGTTTTCTCGGTCGTGCGGGGGGCTGAACGTCGCAACGTTGCGACGATTCGTCGCAACGTCCAATTTCAAGTTTGGAAGAGGCTAGGGCTAATTTCTTTGAAAAATAGGTCTTGCTAGGGGTTGCTTATATAGTATAGATGGGTTGACTTGGTCTAGGGCTAAATATAATAGGATTAGAAGTTTAAAAAGATTTAAAATTTGAAATTCAATTACTCCATCTCATCCAAGGGTTTGACCTGGTCCAAATGAGCTGGAAATTGGCTCAAAAATTATTTAAAACGTTTAAAACTTAAATAAATTTTATTTGGCCGAAAATAATTTATAAATTAATTATTAAAAATAATATAAAACTTGTAAAAATTATAAAAGTGGTCAAATGAACTCCAAAAATTATAAAATAAATATCGGGGTGATCGTGATGACGAATGTGAGCTAACTAAGAAGACGGATCTCAGATTCGACGTCGGACGACGAAACTAAAAATAGAAACGTCTCCCGTCAAGAGTGAGAATCGTCACGTCTCATCGAGTAAGTTTAAATTGTGGGAAAACGACTCGAGAAACGTCGTTCCAAATTAGTGCCACCATTTAATACCCTCAGAGACGTTCACAACGACATATCACACAAAAGTGTTCACGAGCAAACAAAGTCTAAAACAAACACGTGCACGGCCAAAAGCACGTGCACGAACAACGTACCACGAGAAGTGGTCGTTACATCCTCCCCACCTTAGAATAAAGTCTGTCCTCGGACTTTCTAATATAGCTAGTCGCTCTAATAACTACCCCAGTCAAGCCACATTATAATTTAAACCAAGTATAGTCATTGCAAGTGCTTATATATGCACTAAGTAGTCAAACATTAATACCACCAATACGTATATACATTCACATACGTATACACTTATACCTATTATATTCAGTCAAATTCATACATGTATTTCAATCAGGTATATAAACATACATCCCTTATATAACTACTACTCACAAACAATAATTCAGGTACTCACATAAGAATAGTGTCACACTTAGCAAATACAACCATTGCTCTACATATAGATAGCTACCTATGCACAAACATCAAGAGTATACTTCCCTCTAATATTCATCTAATACCAACATCTCAGCACTTATAGTCACACCATACCATTACTAAATCAAATTCACTATATCTAATATACATTCACCGCTACTATAATTTCACAATATATAGTCATTCAAATACATGCAAATAGTTCACCATATATTCACATCACGTACGGTCCTATAACTGTATTTACGACACGCCACATATACCATAGTCATCAAAACCTATAACTAAGCACATACTTACCCGTGCATGGTGCACACCCATACACGCTAACATTTCATTTTCATACGCCAATCATACCATTATATAACTAGCACACCCACACACCTAGTTTTAGCTAGTACACATGCGTTCACACAACAAGTCCTTAGTAATTAGCTATACCACAAGACCAACACCTATAACTATATACTGGCGTAGCGACCCACAATCATGTGCGTAGCACAACCAGGCACAAACACTCCTATCACTATACATACATCAAACATTGCTATATTCAAACTACAAACTTACATTCAATATACTTAGAGTATACCCACTCAAGCTTGAGTCAGACTCAGTACTCATATTAGAATATTCTATATACGTAACACGACACTCATACATATACCAATACTACTCCCATATATATACATCTACCAATACAACCATATACATTCCATAAATCAATCACACTTAATATTTAGTCAGGCAATACTCACATATTTAAATCATTTTATATACCATAATAATAATAATACAGACATCAGCACTCGTATAATTATAATACACTCCCTAATACATGCATACGTATTCATCGTATAGTCACACGCACATGTAACTTATATATATATATATTCACACCATAGCCTACTACCTATAATTAGTATACTAACTCATCCACACATACATAATTAAGATGTGCAATAGTCGTGTATACCTCACGGTATGCACTCATGCAACATCCCGTAAAAGCAAGCAATACCAATCAAAATTATAATCCTACTACCATATGTATATCACCTATATACTCATGCAACAAAACATAACTACTTACATATAAGCACCATATATATCTACCTACGAGCACATACTCACCCGTACTAGTATATAGGTCACACAATAGACCTACTTACTTATATATATATGTTCACCCATTATCATCACACCTAGCATATACATAGCTTTACCAATCATTTATTTCAACCATTATAAGTATTACATACACTACTTAGATATTTCAACGCTAACTCTTATATACACAGGCATCCCTAGTATAGTATAACTATCCACACAAAAATCTATAACTACTAACACACAACAACTTCATAATATCACGAATAACTCCGAGTATATATATATATATACCACACAATAGGCAAGCATCAATATACTATGGGAATTCTCATTCAAGCCCACGTACACAACTTAGGTACGTGCACCACGAGAACCTCACAAGGGCCCAATGGTCTACTAACAACTAAGAGTTGACACAGACATTGAAGGACCCTAAGGCCTAAGCAATAAAGAGAGATCGGGAGCGTGACGAGGGAAGGATCGATAAGCACGAGTTCAGATAGGACGAATACAAGGAGACGGCTTGGTTAGGGAAAACATTGACTCGATGGTGGTGTTTAGGTTGAGGGAAAAGGGAGATGTAGTGATGCTTATATAGGAGGGGAAAAAGAAAATGTGGTAGGTAGCACAAGTTAAAATACGGGAAATCTGAAAACTACTGTTCTTCAAAAAGTTGAAATCCCAGTCTGACAAGAAATATTTGGAGATCGATAAAACGAGTTGTTCAAAATAAATTTGAGTCGAACATTCATAATAAGAGAGAAAATGGTCTATTGGTTTTAAAAGTCATTTTAAAAGGAAGTAAAATCATTTACACAAATATTAAGGACATGATTTAGAAAATTTATACGTCAATAATTTAATATAATGTTGCCAAAAATTTTCGAAAGTCAAAGAATGGAATCAAACAACGGAAGAATTTAAAATCAGGTTAAATGCTTTCAAAACTTTAGGCTATGGAAAATTGAAGATAATCAATTTGAAACTACTTTTAGAAAACCAAGGTTTGCCAGAAATGAGAAACTGATTTACACAAGGTTCTTAATATGTGAGCACAACAAGTCTAGTACGGATATAAAAATAATTGAAAGTGGGTATGGTGCACGGAAAATAATAATATTGGCTTAGTATAAGAATTATCGAAATCGAATATTAAGTCTTTAGGATCAAACCATGGAGGGTCTAAATCAGAAAGAGGTTATGTAAATAGTAATTTTGCAAAAATCTGAAATAGCGAGAACGACGAGCAAAAACCAACTTGCTGGAAGCTGAAATTCCATGTGTCTTGAAAGTATATTAAAGTAAACACGACGTATCATTCGTATAACACAAATAAGAAGGAAATTATAAATCGAATTGGCAAAGCAAAAATAAAATTAATATATGAAAAGACGACATGAGTACGAAAACATAGGCTGGGAAAAATATTATAAGCTAGAGTTCAAAGTTCCGACAAAAGTTTTTAAAAATTTAAATCAATGAAGAAGTATGAAGTATAAATATATTAAAATTTTGAACAAATTTAGACCTATCGAAAGATACCTTTGGAAGATTCAAGATTGTAACGGAAAGATTTGAAAATTGACGACGATCGTCATGGGGCGATCTCGTGAATCGAGGCAAGGAGGTTGGTCAGGGAGCCAAACATACCTACGCCTAGGATATGGATCAGAAGAGGCTACGGAGAACTCCTACGGTCGAACAACTAAAGATTAGGAACTAAGCGCTAAGACTTCTAAAGGTTAGACGGTAAGGAAATGCGTTCAGCTTGGTCCGAAATCGTTGAACCCAAAAGCGAACGACCGAAGGAAAATCTAGAAGTTTAATATGGTCAGGGTTAGGCAAGGACCACTAAGGTAACTCCTACGGCGATCAATTGCTAGAAGGGGGTCTAACTATCAATCAGGGGCTTCTAACTAGCAAGCACAGATGTCTAACTAAGTCCCTTACCACCTAGTGTCCTAAGAAATCGACTAGACTCAGGGCTTCTGACTCGGATGTTGCAATTTATTTAATGGACATTCTGTTATTATCGTTGTTCCGTTAATTCGCAATTGCAAGACTGGACCTGCATGGGCCACCAACAAAACCTGTCACGCCCCGCTTCCCAAAAATATGGAGGCGAAGCGTGAGAAGGTCCGCTCAGACTTGAAGCTACAAAGCTGCAAGTCCGATAAGCGTCGATCAAATTTAAACTGCAGGTCCTTGCAACGCTAACGAAACAAAGATAATAATAATTAAATGAGACAAAAGAAACATCTCAGAATATCCATAAAATAAGTTTCCAACATCGCAGAAAAGCCACCAGGCAAAAGAAAAGAGTCTAAAGGCCCAAACATGGCCAACAAAAGTACAGAGTACAAAACAACGGTGCTACGCACCAACAACTAACAAAAGGCCTACAACAACATAAAGCTCAACAAAAACTCAAAGCATAGTCACCGGTGTCCACCAAAATCCTCCTGGCAATCATGGGCTCAGACTCAGCGTCAGCAACTACCTCGTCCGCTACAACTATCTCTGGCTCAGGGTCTAACATGTGACACCCAAAGAGAAAGGGCACATGTCAGCAAGTCTGGAAGACTTGTGCAAGGAAACTACAAGTGGGTAAAAGTAAAGCAACCTAGCAGTTCTAGTATGAATGCGATGACACGACAGTTTAAAGTATGAGTGCAACAGGTAAAGTAAAGTAAAGTACAGTACGAGCATGGCATGGCATTCACAAGACAAGTACAAGGCAATGAAAGTAAGCACCTCGTGCACAGAGATTCCGCCTTTTGGCTAGAGTGGCTGCACGGCCAGCTCCTAGCTCAAGTAACCGTTTATCCCTACCCCTCCACGTGTATCGGGCATTGGTTTCTGGCCAACACATGAGGCCCGCTTCTGGTCCACGAGCCAGGAAGTGTGTAAACAAGTATGGCGTAGGGGTGCACCTAGCCGGTCCAGGGAACCTGGGCATTGGCTTTTGACCAACACATGAGGCCCGTTTCCCCCGGAAGTAGTATTCAAGGAGTACAAGTAATGTAGCGTGTGCTACGATGCAACAATCAATGCATGGATGACATGGCATGGCAAGTAGTAAAGCGTACAAGTAAGAAAAGTAAACGTGACAGTTTAGCATGCATGAATGACAAGTTTAAGGGTTGGATCTAGCTTCGTTGTCAAGCTAGATCATTTAGGTGACGGATCTAGTTTCGTTGTCAAACTAGATCAAGTAGGCGTCTAGCCAGCTATCATTTCACTGACTAGTCTCTTTTACGCTAGGAACAAGAAAGTGGCCTAAAAACAGGGCCCTACACAAGAGTTGGCAAGTTTCACTTGCCTGCAAGTTCGACGTCTGAGCACACCGTCCAATGAGTCCAAAAATCACAATTATCTACGTGCAAAGTCCACCGGCCTAAAGTCCATATTATTAATCTTGATTAGTGAATTTAAAACATTTAAAATACTTTAAAAATACTGATTTTTAGTCTTGATTAGCATGCAATTGGGTTGGGGGTTCCTAGGGGTGCAAAACGTTACCTCAACACGACGCGAAAGCTACACCGGCGTCGGGTAGCGACGCCGGGGGTTGGAATAAGAGAACGCGCTCCAAGTCCTGATTCCAATATAGTTTCCTCGCTGGAGAGTTCAGAGCATCAATCGGAGCGACGGTTCCAGATTCCAAAGCTCGCACGTGCGACGACGTCGTACGCGACGGATCCTTGAAGAGCAAGCACCTAGGTGGGGCCCACAGTACTCCTAGGGGCCTTTGGGGGACCCACAATAAATCTGGAGAACTTGGGGGGCCCACGGTGGCAAGCGGTGCGACGGATGCGGGGTTGCGACGAGTGACTCTCGGTCGTACCCCTCCAATGCGGGAGAATTCCTCGGTCGCTGCGAGAGAACGGGGCTGTGCAGCAGCGGGGGTCGGTCACAGCGGCGGGTGCGGGCGTTTCCTTCGGTCAGACCGATAGGGACCGTCGGTCGTGCGCTTGGGATGCGAGGCTGCGGTGTGCAAAGCTTGGGCGCTCGGTCACAGCGGGCGGGGCGACCGGTCAGACACGGAGCGGAGCGGGGCGACGGGGCGGGTCGATGCGGAGCGCTTGTGCGGAGCGGGGCCTCGGTCAGACCGAGGGCCTCTCTCGGCCAAGCGGGGGGAACGGGCGTGGGCGGCTGCTGCAGCGTGCGGACGGCGAGGATGCGGGGGCGGCTATCGGTCGGAGCGGGCGGATGCGGGGGGTTTTCTCGGTCGTGCGGGGGGCTGAACGTCGCAACGTTGCGACGATTCGTCGCAACGTCCAATTTCAAGTTTGGAAGAGGCTAGGGCTAATTTCTTTGAAAAATAGGTCTTGCTAGGGGTTGCTTATATAGTATAGATGGGTTGACTTGGTCTAGGGCTAAATATAATAGGATTAGAAGTTTAAAAAGATTTAAAATTTGAAATTCAATTACTCCATCTCATCCAAGGGTTTGACCTGGTCCAAATGAGCTGGAAATTGGCTCAAAAATTCTGTAAAACGTTTAAAACTTAAATAAATTTTATTTGGCCGAAAATAATTTATAAATTAATTATTAAAAATAATATAAAACTTGTAAAAATTATAAAAGTGGTCAAATGAACTCCAAAAATTATAAAATAAATATCGGGGTGATCGTGATGACGAATGTGAGCTAACTAAGAAGACGGATCTCAGATTCGACGTCGGACGACGAAACTAAAAATAGAAACGTCTCCCGTCAAGAGTGAGAATCGTCACGTCTCATCGAGTAAGTTTAAATTGTGGGAAAACGACTCGAGAAACGTCGTTCCAAATTAGTGCCACCATTTAATACCCTCAGAGACGTTCACAACGACATATCACACAAAAGTGTTCACGAGCAAACAAAGTCTAAAACAAACACGTGCACGGCCAAAAGCACGTGCACGAACAACGTACCACGAGAAGTGGTCGTTACAAATATATTACCTCTTTCTAATTCTTTAGATAATATGAAACTTGATGAAATTGATGCTACTAAATATTCTGTTGAGTCTATGTCAGATAATGCAGATCTTCCTAAGGCATTTGCACAAGTTCCAAATCATCCATCAGAGTTAATCATTGGAGATATTACAGATGGAGTAAGAACTCGTCGCCAAATAGAGCAAATGGCACTTTGTGCATTTCTCTCAACCATTGAACCAAAGAACATCAAAGATGCATGTGAAGACAGTTCATGGATTATGGATATACAGGAAGAACTCAACCAATTTCAACGGAATGATGTTTAGAAATT
>CM061142.1:168602676-168700581 GCA_030789695.1 Scilla litardierei | reverse complement strand
GGCGTCTCACATTGTGTGCACGTGGCCGTGAACGTGTAGCATAGAAATCATCATATGTGTGAGCCGGTGGAGTAGGACGTGTGTTCCTACGTGGCATAGTATTGGTGTACATGTAGGCATGGCCCTTCTTTGGAGGTCCACCCAAAGTGGGTTTCTTTCCGAAAGAGGGTGTGGACGAGGTGGAAGCACCATTGGTAGATGAACTACCAATAGAGTGTTTGCTACCACTCGTTGAGTCATCGAAAGTTGGCCTAACAAAAGTAGTGGCCGATTTGGATGAACTTCCCATCGTGTATCCCAAGCCAATGTGGTGATTGGCCGGAAGTAAGTCACTTAGGATTTTATCCAAATGGTCCTTACCCTTATTGAATTTGTTAATTCGGCCTAATGTGTTCTCATATTTCTCGGTGAGAGAACGCATGGAAGCATCCAAAGTGGATACTTGCGATGTGAGCACATAAACACGAGATTTGAGATTTTCATTCTCAATACTCAAAGTCGAGTTTTGAGAGGTCAAATTCGCTATCTTGTGTTCCTCCGGATCCTCAATGCTAACATGTTCAACTTGAGTCTTGAGATTCACAATCTCATTCTTCAACCCTTCAACAACGGTGTCGTTGTTGGTGATGATAGTTTTAGGCGAGGTTTGGATGCTAGCTAAGTCGTCTTTTACTTTAGTATACCTATTTTCTAACTTAGTATACTTAGACCACAATTGAGAATTAGCATTCCTAAGGTCATCCATTGTTACCTCATCGCCTTCGTTTTCGCTATCATCGGAGAAAGATCCTTGTTCATTTTCCTCTCTAGCTATGAAGCACATGTGTGCTTGCTCCACTTGCTCATCATCCGACTCTCCGCTAGAGGAATCATCGGAGTCGGTGAATGTTTCGACAAGCCCCTTTTTGTTCCCTTTCTTGTACTTCTTGGACTTGTCGTACTTCGGCGCCTTCCACTTCTCCTTGTGCTTGTTTTGAGGACACTCTGCTTTCATGTGTCCGGGCTTGTTGCATTGAAAACACAAAGGAGAGGAGGCGTTAGAAGAATTAAAATTTGACTTGTTTTTGAAGTTACCTTTCCGGAAGAACCGGTTGAACTTCTTGGCCATGAGAGCCATGGACTCCAAGTCCAACTCGTTTTCCGAGTTTTCATCATCGGTCGATGTGGAAGTAGATGGAGCGGCCTTGAAAGCGATAGCCTTCTTCTTTGGCTCATCTTGTTGTAGGTAGGACTTCATCTTTTCCTGCAACTTCAACTTGCTATCCTTGCGTACCTCAAAAGACATCAAGGTACCCATTAGTTGAACGATGGTATAGGTTTTCATATCATTACCTTCCTCGATGGCAAAGGTACGTTTCTCCCAAATAGAAGGAAGTCCATCGATAATTTTCGAGACTTTCTCCTTTTGGGTGTAGGTCTTACCGAGAGCTTCCAACTCATTTGTGATGTCGATGAAGCGAGCGTAGTACTCCTTCATCTTCTCACCCTATAGCATATGAAATAACTCGAAACATTTATTCACTACAACGAGTTTAGAGTCTCTTACCCTACTTGTTCCTTCATGCAAGATGAGGAGGGAGTTCCATATTTGATATGCACTCTTACATGTGCATATCTTGTTGAAATCCTCGGGCTCCAAAGCACATTGCAAGGTGTTCATTGCCTTGGCATTGCTTACCTCTGCGGCGATCTCCGCGGGAGTCCATTTCTCGAAATCTTCTTCGGCGGGCTTGACATACTCCTTCATCGTGGCCCTCCATAGTGAAGCACTCCGGAGGAAATTTTCCATCCGGCATTTCCAGTACCCGTAGTTGGTACCGTTGAAGAATGGAGGCCTCGTTGAGGAATGTCCTCCCATCACCGAAGACGCTCCTTCACGGTTCTTGAAGGTGCTATAGTCAGAAGGTAGACGAACGGTCTTGTTGTCGTTGGCAGACATAGATATAAACTTGGCTCTGATACCAAATGTAATGCCCTGCTAAGCTACTGCACAAGTACTAGAGGGGGGGTGAATAGTACTTTAAAATAATTAAGAGGCAAATTCCTAATTACCTTGCAAACTCTACCAATTAATGCGGAAATGCGGACTAGTAAATAATCGACAACAAATAAACAAACACAAACAAACGATATTACTGGGTTCGGATCCACCCAAGTCTCTTCGACTTGTTCCCGGTGATCCTACGTCCCAACCACCCGAATCACTTCCGGATACTTGAGTTAGAAACCCTAACTCAAGATTTCCACTATGAAATACTTGTGAAAAACCTTCACAAGTCAAATGATACACAAATGAACTTGTGACTCCCACAACCCGGGATCACAAACACACTCTCACAACCGAGAGCCAATCACTTACAATATCAAAGTAAATTGAAATGAAATAGCTTACCACAAAATACCTATGCCTTGAGTATACTTACGAATTAGGGCAAAGATGATTTTGAGGAAGATGAAGAGGCACCAAACCCTAGCTCCAAGATGTAGACCAGCTATG
Organism: Scilla litardierei; assembly: GCA_030789695.1. NCBI lineage: Eukaryota > Viridiplantae > Streptophyta > Magnoliopsida > Asparagales > Asparagaceae > Scilla > Scilla litardierei. The sequence continues at coordinate 168,698,084 of CM061142.1, read as the reverse complement.
GAGAGCTATGAGGTTGATGGTGACCTAGGATCAAGCACTTGGTTTGGAAGGCTCACAATCAATGAATCTCTCTTTTGAAATAAGAGTGAGAAGAGATTCAAGATTGGAATGAAAGAGCTTTGAATGAGAGGGAATGATTTCTCTTTGATCGCTAAACTTGTAATAATATCAGCCTTGAGTGCAATGAATGCAGCTCATCAAGTATATATAGGTTAGAGGAGAGAGAGAGAAAAAACGTTTCAATTAGAGCTCCAACGGCTCTAATCTGAACCAAACTAGTCGGTCAAAGAACAACCACTGACCGACTAGTTCATCAACTAGTCGGTCGGTCAATCAATATGAACCAACTAACTGGTGAACAGTGAATAGGTCGAAGTTCAGACTTAAGGAACTAGTCGGTCAAAGAAGAGTTGCTGACCGACTAGTTTCACAACTAATCGGTCGGTGACTCAACTCAGACCGACTAAGAGATAAAACTAATAGTCTGAGAACAAATAGAATTAGTCGGTCCAAGAACAAAAGTTGACCGACTAGTTCATCAACTAGTCGGTCGCCAAATGTGCATAGACCGACTAACGACAAACAGTAACTTGGCATGTACAGTTGAAGCTCAACTAGTCGGTCAAAGAAGCATCACTGACCGACTAGTTCACAAACTAGTCGATCGGTGAGTCAACGTAGACCGACTAACTGTAAACAGTAAAGAGCTATGATTTGAAAAAGCAAACTAGTCGGTCCAAGAAGGATTGCCGACCGACTAGATCACCATCTAGTCGGTTGATTCTTCTTCTTGAACCAACTAACATGCACAAGAAGTCGCGAATCGAAGCGCGATGCTTCGGGAAAGTTTGTATGGACTTCTTACAAGTTCCTATGTCTAAGATAGGAGCGATATGAAGATTAAAATGTAAGACCTACTCAAGGCTTAAAATTCTACGGAATGAAGCTAAAAGACTATAAATAAAACTTAACGAACCGTCTTCGAAAGCTTCGATCCGAATCTTCATGACTTCTAAAATGATCCAAAAGCTTCAACGAAGCTTTAGGTATACGATTGTTGGATCTTGTCAAAATAGCGTTGTTAGGATCGAAATAAAGGAGAGACTTACGTTTGCATATGCGGCACGGTAGTCTCTGAACTTTGCCCTCGGATTCGCCACACCGGTCGATACTTCGTCACAGAGGATCAAAGAAGAGTTTCACCGCCTAAATCTCTAACTAGAAGAGGATTTTAATGGAAGGGAGAAGAAGAACATAAGGATGCCTTATGCAAACTTATGGCATGGAAAGTGTGAATGAATGCCTTACCCTTGGGTCCTATTTATAGGCTTTAGGGGTGGTTATTGTAGGAAATAACCAATTATAAGCTTATTAGCCTATATTAGCACATTCATTTATCCTCTTCTTCATTCACTTATCAAGTGCCTTTATGCACTTATAAAGTGACTTTTTCCACTTATCGAGTGGCTTTTTCCACTTATCGAGTGGTCCTTTTCACACGAGAAAAGGTTCCCTTCATGCACGCTTTCGTGCACGCGACATCTGAGGTCCGTATACCCTCATACATCCCCTCATGGGTGTATTCATGTCGTCCATATCCAACATCTCCCACTCACACTTGAGGGGATTGTAAGGAAACAACTTTTCCTTTATCTCTTCTGTTTGTGATACCGAGAAATAGGCCGTGTGACCGTCATGCGCATAGAGTCCGCTGTTGTGCACTTGTTCGAGATACACAACACTCCTCGAGGTGCAAAGTTGAGTAGATCAACGCATGCTTTACCCTAGATTATTTCTTCACATTTCTTATACTTTATATTCAACAATTGAATCCCATCTGGATTACAATTGGCTGGCCAGCTTTGAATCTCTAAAGTCCAAATGTGAATATGAAATTAATCTTCCTCTTCTTGCGATCCTTTTGATCTTGACTTGACTTGCTTTTCTAACATGCCCCGCCGGACCGAATTAACCATAGTCCATAAGTAACATGCTAAGATAGAAATCACCCGGTCAAATCTAAAGGAACCAATTAGAGTCCATAAGGGTAATGAATTAAGACCCATGTGGTCTTTGGGTCTCACATAATAGTAAACTTATTTACTATTCTAACCCAATGGTCAAAAATGCATACGTAGTATGAATACGTATTACAACATCGCTCCTTTCCCAGGGAGTGTATGTCTCAATGATGTTGTAAGGATGATGATCAGACACCACAATGTCTGACTTTGAGTCCTTTTTTTCTACTCAAATAATCCTTTGGACTCACATCCCGCATTTAGACAGATAGGATTTCAAAATCCTCTTAGATCTTCTGTAAGCATCCATATGATGCAGATCTTTCATGCGACCATTTTGTTTAAGTCATGACTCTAAATCATCCGTCTGATGATTTTGACTTTAAACAGGTCTCATCTCTATTCTATCCGTCTGATAGAATAAGGCGGTTGCTCATGTGAGAGAACCAACCTCAATCTGTCCGACATACTAGAAAGTATAGCTGAGATTTCAAAAATGTACACAAACATTTCTCAAGAAATTCATATGCAATGTTTGACAAAGAACTTATGCTTTTATTAAATTTGATCATTTACAGACATGTGAATTTATATTGGTACAACTCAGCTCTTACGCAATCCTTGAGATGATAAGTGTTTGTAAAACACATCTCTGGGGATCGCCTTCGTAAGCGAATCCGCTACCATCTCATGCGTAGATTTGTATCTTATGTCTACCTTCTTGGTCTTATTATAGTCTTTTGCAAATTTGTAGCGGATATCAATGTGTTTGGTCTTACAATGGAATTTGGGATCTTTGACATAGGCTATAGATGCTTGACTGTCGCTGTGTATAGGTACATCACTTGAGTCACTTGCATTAATTAGCCTGTCTAAGAACTTCCTAAGCCAAACAGCCTCTTGGACTGCCATGCTAAATGCTACAAACTCGGCTTCCATAGTTGAAAGTGCGATGCAGGATTGTTTCTTGCTACTCCAGGATATCGCACCAGATCCGAGTAGAAAAACATATCCTGAGGTCGATCGTCGCTCATCAAGATCACCCGCCCAATCAGCATCAGTGTAGCCTTCGAGCCTCAAGGCGTCTCCTTGATAGCATAAATCAAAGTCCGCAGTTCCTTTGAGATACCGCATTATCCTCTTAACCGCTTTCCAGTGTACTTTCCATGGGTTGAATTGGTAACGACTTACCATTCCAACGTCAAAACAGATGTCGGGTCTTGTACACATTATAGCGTACATAAGACTACCAACTGCACTGGAATATGGAACTTTTGCCATAATCACTTTCTCCTTTTGGTTCTTAGGATATGATTTCAGACATAAATTATCGCTTTTGCTTATAGGAGTATCAATGGACTTGCAGTCCTGCATATTAAATCGTTCTAGAACCTTCTTTATATAAGTCTCCTGTGAAAGAGAAAGAAGTTTCTTCGAACGATTCCTTGAAATCTTAACTCCAAGGATATATGCGGCTTCTCCCATGTCTTTCATCTCAAAAACTGATGAAAGCCAAGCCTTGATATCCATCACAAAGCCCTTGTCATTTCTGGCTATTAAAATGCCATCTACATATAGAGACATGATAACATACTTGCTTTTAATCCTCTTGATATATATACGCAGTTATCTTCATCAAGCATGGTAAAACCATTTGATAAGACAACTTCTTGAAATCGTATATACCATTGCCTCGAGGATTATTTAAGACCATATATGGATTTAAGAAGTTTACAAACCTTATGTTCGTTTCCTTCTTTTACAAACCATGTTGGTTTTTCCATATAGATCTCCTCGTCCAATTCTCCATTGAGAAAGGCAGTCTTTACATCCATTTGATGTAATTCGAGGTCTAAGCAAGCTACCATTGCCAGAATCAGGCGAATCGAGGTAAAACGAACAACAGGTGAGAAGGTCTCTTCGTAGTCTATCCCTTCCTGTTGCGTAAAACCTTTCGCGACAAGGCGAGCTTTATATCTGTCAATAGAGCCATCAGCCTTATGCTTGATCTTGAGAACCCATTTGTTCCCAATAGCTCTACGTCCTCTCGGTAAGTCAAGTCCCAGACTTGGTTAACTTTCATGGATTCTATCTCCTCTTGCATCGCTTCCATCCATTTGTCTTTAGCAGGGCAAGATACGACATGTTTGAAAGTAGCAGGCTCGTCATCTTCTTGTAGTAAAGTTATAAAGGTTTGCGAAAATTCATCCTCAAATCTTAGAGGAGCCAACCTTGTAAGACTACTACGTCGTATTTGAGATTCTTCAAGTCCTTGTTGACTCAAATTTATATCAATTCTAATATCACTCTCACTTGGAATGTCGTTAGAATTGCTCCCACTTGGATCATTATTCTTGTATGGAATAGGATAATCGGCATTCGTATAATCCATTGGTGAAGGTTGAAACGTATTTTCGTTTTCACCAAGAATTCTCCCACTCGAATGAGGTAATCCTTCTTGATCATAATTCTCAAATAGAGATAAGTCCTGACTTATCTCGCCCTGTCTTGGAAACTCGTTTTCCAAGAAAATGACATCCCTCGACTCAAACTCAATTAGCCCACCATTGTCTTCCTGACTAACAAAAACATAACCTTTGGAGTTTTCTGCGTATCGTATAAAGATACATTTCCTTCCCCTTGGCCCAAGTTTGCCATACTTATGGGAGGAAATATGTGCGTAGGATGCACAACCCCAAGGTTTCAAAATGTTTAAGTCAGGAGACCTTTGTTTCCATAACTCATAAGGAGTATAGCTAACTGATTTCGAGGGTACGCGGTTTAAAATGAAAGCGGCCGTCAATAATTCATCACCCCAAAAGGTGATTGGCAAGTTAGCTTGCGCCATCATTGAACGGACCATTTCCATTAAAGTCCTATTTCTCCTTTCTGCAACACCGTTTTGTTGAGGAGTATAAGGCATAGTTACCTGATCTACTATGCCTTTTTCATCACAAAGTTCCTTAAAACTTGTTGATTGATATTCACCGCCCCTATCGGTTCGCAAGACCTTAATCTTGCGATCTAATTGATTCTCCACTAAACTCATATAGTTTTTAAAGCAAGCCAATGCTTCACTTTTGTGGGATATCAAATAGATATGTCCGAATCGAGTGAAATCATCAATAAAAGTGATGAAATAGGACTTCCCACGTCTTGTCTTGACATTCATCGGACCACATATGTCCGAATGGATAAGCTGTAATGGAACCTCGGCCCTTGTGCCGGTTCCAAACGGCTTGCGACAAGATTTCCCCACTAGGCAATGTTCGCAGGTCGACATTTCAACCTTTGAAACATTGGATAGAAGGCCACGTTTGGCAAGTCTATCCATACGCGTTGGTCCAATATGACCAAGCCTTGCGTGCCAACAAATCACATCAGACTCATAAGTCTTAGAATTTGCAATAAGGAAATTTTCATTACATGAGGAATCATACATTGTACTCATTACAATAAATCCTTTAAATACAAACCCAGTACCAATAAGAGTATTATTACAACTTAAGTCCATATTACAATCATGAAAAAACCAGTTATAGCCAAGACCCATTAACACGACCACAGAAATTATATTCCTTCGAATATCTGGAGCGAATAGGACATCATGAAGTAGGAGAGTGCGGCCGTTGTCCAAGACTAGCTTGCAAGTCCCAACGCCTTTCACTTCAACACATGTGTTGTTTCCTACATAGATCCACTTCTTTCCTTGGGGTATCCGATGATACTCCATGCAGGACCGTCTGTCCCTTGCTATGTGGTCGGTGGCACCTGAATCAATTATCCAAAATGGATTAGATTCCACAAGAAATATTGAACTAGAAACACATATGTAACTAGTATATTTACAAGTTACCTCGTCGCCTCCACTCATACACGAACGAGCATAGTGACCGAGCTTGTTGCACTTGAAGCACTTGATCCTCTTCAAGTCTTTCTTCTTGTGCCATTTCTTGTGCCCACCCTTATGTTTGGGTTTCTTGGTAGACTCAGGTTGCTTATTACGTTCATTAGTAGACTTCGAACGATCTTTCCTTTTCTTTCCCCCATGTGAGGAATTAGCAACCATGTGCACTTCTGCACTTGGCTTGGCAGCCGCAAGCCGCTCTTCCTCTAATTCGAGGTGCTTTGAAACGTCGCTGATGTTCTTGATGCTCTCATTGTGAGTGAGATGCATCTTCATTTGGTCCCATCCATTTGGTAGGGAACGTATGACTGCTTGGATTTGTTGCTCATCAGTGAGCACATGACCTGCGTCCTTTAACTCCGAGATAAGATTCGACATATGTCGCAGATGTTTCCCCATGGAATGATCTGGACGTTTCTTATATGAATCGAACCTTATAGTTAAGGCACGAAGTTTGGACACCGATGTGCCACCGAACTTCTCCTCTAGCTTGGACCATATGTCCATGGCTAGATCATGTTCTCGGAAGATGCGCATTATGTCATCGGCCATACTGGACAATAACGTAATGCGGGCTATCTTGTTCTTCCGAGACCAAGCATCAAAAGCTTCCTTGTCTCGTCTGTGTTGGGCCGTAGTGCCCAACTCGGGTTCAATCATGACGTTCTTTAGAGTCTCGATCACTTCTTGCTCCTCCAGAACGTATTGTATCTTAATGGACCAAAGTTTGTAATTATCGCCGTTGATTTTTTCACCTCTGTTTAACTCAGCGACGATATTCTTTGAAGCGGAAGACATTTTACTTTTAAAATGCTGCAAAAGACACAAAAACTGAAGGTTTGATCAAAAACATTGCATTGAAAATTCTTAAAATAAATACAATTCCCACTTGAAATGAGAATAGAATATCCCATTTGGATAGTTCTAATTTCAACTCCCACTTAGAATGATATTTACAATATGATAAGTTACTTTCGAAAAATATTGAAAATGTTACTCTAGAATCGGAAAGGTCACTACGTTTCCAATCACCATCTAGAGTAACTTTCAATATTTCCCCATCACATTATCAAATGTTAGTACTCTTATAGTACTTCGTAGCGGAAAAGCGTTTTTAAAAAAACTTATTTTTCAAAACGTATGAAAACGTATTTTTCAAAATTGTATATTTCGACTTAGTACCCTTATGATACTAGCGAAATATTCGGCAATCCCTGGCCATTTGCCGGGTAGAGCCGTAGCCGTGCCAAGGCCGGATCCCCCTTGTGGGGATTTCTCTGCAAGCCACCGTCGCTGGTTCCCATATGGATCCAAGCGTTCCCTCCTTCAGGGGAATTTGCTGCAGAGAATTACCGTCGGACCCGTAGGGGTTGTCCATGTAAGCCACTGCCATGCAGGCCCCCCCTTTCGGTCACGTAAGCTCCGTCCCAAAAATTTGGACAACCAAGGCTCGGCAATGGCCCCATTCCCTCGGTCAAGGGCCTCTGCCTTGACCGGGGCCGGCCAACGCCGGCCAAGGTCATAAGACTAGCCAGCCAGGGCCTCTGCCTTGGCCGGCCAGGGACCATGGCCCCTCGGCCAGGGCCTCTGCCCTGGCCGAGGGCCGGCCAGGGCCGGCCAGGCCCTGGCCGAGGCCAGGGCGCCGGCCCTGGCCACTGGCCGAGGCCGGCCAGGGCCTCCTGGCCATGGCCGCGGCCAGGCCTCCCTGGCCTGGCCGCGGCCGGGGGCCGACCGGCCATGGCCTATTGGCCTAGGCCGGCCATGGCCCTTTGGCCATGGCCGGTCTCCCCCCTTGCATGGGGTGGCCGCATGCACTCCTCCCCCTCGACGGGGTGGTCGTGGTGGTTTTCGTCGTTATTGGCCGTAGCCAACCCCCTCCGCATGGGGAGGGGGGATGCATTGCCTCCATTGCCCATATGGCTATAGATTTCATGCACCAAAATTCATCTTCCCCGATGGGAATAACCACCATCTTCTTCTCCGGTGAAACACCCGTTCGTCGAGAAAGTAGTTATCCTCCAATGGCCGTGTGCCAAAAAAAATAACTTACTTCCAAAAGTTCGTAAACTACGCGCCCCACATGAAGAGAGTGCACATTCCCTATGAATGGAAACTCGGCATCCATGAAGATAGCGAGTTTGACGATATGAACGGTCGGTTCTTCCCGTCACGGAGAGTTCCTGTCATATCCGTAATGGTAGGAGACCCTAACGTGAAAAGAACAACCGCTGCGTTCTCTCCGCCACAAAGTGTTCCTACCATATCAATAATGGTAGGATACCCATTCGTGAAAAAGACAACGACTCGTTCATAGTTTCGACAGGGCGACGGTCTGACCGGAGCGAATCCGTATGGCTTTGATACCAATGTTGGATCCTGTCAAAACAGTGTTGTTAGGATCGAAATAAAGTAGAGACTTACGTTTGCGTATGCGGCACGGTAGTCTCTGAACTTTGCCCTCGGATTCGCCACAACGGTCGATACTTCGTCACGGAGGATCGAAGCAGAGTTTCACCGCCTAAATCTCTAACTAAAAGAGGATTTTAATGGAAGGGAGAAGAAGAACATAAGGATGCCTTATGCAAACTTATGGCATGGAAAGTGTGAATGAATGCCTTACCCTTGGGTCCTATTTATAGGCTTTAGGGGTGGTTATTGTAGGAAATAACCAATTATAAGCTTATTAGCCTATATTAGCACATTCATTTATCCTCTTCTTCATTCACTTATCAAGTGCCTTTATGCACTTATAAAGTGAATTTTTCCACTTATCGAGTGGCTTTTTCCACTTATCGAGTGGTCCTTTTCACACGAGAAAAGGTTCCCTTCGTGCACGCTTTCGTGCACGCGACATCTGAGGTCCGTATACCCTCATACATCCCCTCATGGGTGTATTCATGTCGTCCATATCCAACAACGATCATGTGCTTTGAGAAGTCTCGAGACGTCGCTTTGGGTGTTCAAATGAATTTGGCGACGATCTCCATAACTGCGCTCACAAATTGTTAGTTCACAATATATTTATGTCTGTTCATCATCCAAAACCAAATCCGGGGAGTCCAATATCTAACAAGATGGGCCCCCTACTGTTACAACTCAAACCTCCCAAGCTCAGTTGGTGTTCAGTTCTAATCATACCAACCAAGCTTACTGATCTAAACTCGGGACTTTGAACAGAGAGGTGTGTAAGTCTAGAGCTTCAAACTCTCCCTCACTCAAGAGACCAAGGGTCCAAAATACAGTCAACAACACAAGCTCAACAAGTGGTGCCTAATGGTATACCATGATGTCAATGTTAGTCCCTTGAGTTTGAGTTCAAGTCAGCATAATAGCAAGTCCAACAGATTATTAGGCAAGCATAGTAAAGAGCAGATAAGAGTAATGAGGTATAAAATAAAGAGTAGATAGAAGAAAGGAGACATAAGGAAGGTGGTTGGATAAAAATTTTCAAAACTGTCATTTTCATTTCAAAAATTTCTTCTACAAAGTTTGACTGATCTGTGGCATACAAATAGAAGCAACTACAAAAAAGAAAAGTTGCAGGGCTACACATTCTATCACGACTTTTCAACAGGTTGCACATCCATGACAGTCACCTCCCATTGAGAAACTTGACCAGGAGCTTTATTAGCTTTGATGATGGAAGGTACAGTAGTAGCAGAAGTCTCACCAGAAGACAGAGAGGCAGCATGCTCGATGTCCAAGAATGACATGAGGTCGACATGAGTAGGGTGCACGTCTTTAAAAGCATTATTCACATATTCATCCCGACCTTGTAGGAGATGGCAGCCCAAGATTCAGTAGTCGCCAGCTTAATGTGTTAATTCTTAAATGACATGGCTGCCTAAATCTCAGCCTTCTTCATTTCATCGCGATGGATTTCAACCGCTGTTGTTGCCCATTCCTTGAAGCTCTTCTAGGTCCTCTCAAGCTCCCCCTACAGGTCAATAACTCGATCGTTTCTCTCCTCCATGGACTGCTAATCAGCCTGGAATTAAATCCGAAATGATGTCATCTAACCGCAAGCGCACGGTATAGTGACGATCGGATATCGAACACGGGGAACGGTGCTATACTACCTATCTACTCCTAGGTTGAGTTAGTGTAACGGCATGTATTTTTCCAATACATTCAAATTAAGTATTTAAAGAAAATTCAATTTTAATTGTATTTTATAATGGTTTGTTAGGAGTCTTAAACTGATTTCAAAAATTTCCTATAAAAATATTTTGGAGTACCAGACTAGTTATGGAGTATTTTAGTAAGATCGGATTTCATCGAATACCTCTAAAAGATCTGATAAAAATTCAATTTCAGATATTGCTGTTTTGCCTCAATGAATTTATTTTCTATACAAACTTCTTCAAAACGTTTTCAAACTTCCGCAGTAGCATCCTATGATCATTTGGGGCTTCCCACATTAATTTCGTAATTTTCTGATATCATTTCGATAGAGAACCCGCAAACCCGCTTTCTAAACGTTTTGGCCAAAAAAAAAACTAGTATTTCCGTAGCTCAAACCCTGGAACGGTCTTCGTATTCACGATCCTCGTGACGATACGATCCCGTGGGTATGTTTTCGTAATTTTTCGAACACGTTTGCTAGTAGGGGCATTTTCGTAATTTTCGCTTTTTGTATTTTCACTAATGGCTTTCGTTAATAGGGTTTTACCTTCCTAATTACCTATTAACTTCACCTAATCTAATCCTACAGCTACCCATTTTGTTTTCCCCAGCTAACCCCCCCCCCCCCCCCCCCCCCCCCCCCCCCCCCCCCGCATCCCCAACTACCCTATTTCTAAAACCCTATAAATTAAATCCCCCTCCCTCTCTCTATAAACCCACACAGACCCTTTCTCTCTCCCTCATTACGTTCAAACCCCATATCTCTCTCAGCTCTCCCTCTCTCTATCTGTTTCTCCTCTCTCCCGTTCAAATCCCCCAGGCCGCGGAAATTGCCTCCGTCCTCATCTCGTTCTCACTTAGCCCACGACAAAACCCATGCCCTCTCGTTTTTCTCTCCCTCGAAGGTCCGACCAAGCTGCCGCCGTCCCCTCCGCCTGAGTCCGACGGCCTCTCGCCCCAGCACCGCCACGGCGAGCTCGCCGTCGACAGGAACCGACCCCCACCGCATTCGCCGTCTCTCCGACAGCCCGAAGGAGCTCCGACCACCGCCATCTCGAACAGCGCCCCGCCACACTCCGGAGCTCGCCCGCCGTCGCCTCGAAGACCACGCCGCCTCATGCCCTCACGCCACCGGAGACGCCACGGCATCCGACAGCAGCGCCCCGACGGCCTCCCCCTCCGCCATGCACGTCGACGTCGCCTTCAGACACCCCGAAGCCGCTGTGACGTCAACCCCCGAGCGACGGAGACCCTGCACGCCGCTTCTCGCCGTCAACCGCCGCTTGGTCCCTCCCCTCGTGCCCCTCCGACGAACTCCGCTCCTCTCCGAGCGCCCACAGCAGCGCAGAGACCCGCCACCCTCGTCGACGCCTCAGCAGCGAGCTGAACTCGCTGATCTCGGCTCCACCGCTCCACCGAGAGGCTCGCCGTCGCCACGATGGCCCGACGTCGCTGCTCCACCCTTCGTCGTGCTCCGAAGAGCAGCACCGCGCCGCCGTCCTCCGATGGCCTCCACTCCACGGCGACACCGCTGCTCTGCCTCCTCGCCGTGCGTCGCCGCCCCCCACGTCGCCTCCGCCCACGCCGCGTCCCGCCGCCGTCCGCTTCGTCGACGTCGGAGAAACCCCCGCATGCAGCTGCATACGAAGAACGACGGTAATATAACGCAATGGCAAACTTGTAAATATCGCGAATATTTCGTAATTTCGTATTTTTAATTAATTATTAAATAGGGTTTATTGGTTTTAAATTGATAAGTAATTATATAAGCCCCCGAAAAATGTGTGACTACCTCTAGAAAATCAGAAATGACATTCTGGACCCAATGGCGCTAGTTTCATCTCAATCCGACGCTTAGTTTTTCCAGAATTAATTTTTAGGCCTAAAAGATAAATACCTGATTTTCGTTCAAAAATCCGTATCTTCTTATTTTTACGTAAACTAATACTTGAGAAAAATATATGTTATTATACTCTTTGAGACGGTCGTTTTGACACCTCATTTGCAACATTCCGATGTAGATTGCATCCGGAATAAATTGTGGAATAAATGCGTTACTAATTGGAAAATGGGTTTTAAATTGTTTTTAAGCTTTTAAAAATTCTAAAAATTACTATAAGCTTCCGAAAAATATTCTCTCTTGCAGTAAAACTATTTTCATCCTATATAGTTTATATAAAAATTTAGAACGCTTTTCGACAACGTTTTAACCGGTTTTAAAAATCAAAACGATCAAGTTTAATAAATGGAAGATGGAACTTTAACAATAATAAATAGAAAATAGGATGTGCTTTAACCGATTGTTTCTTGTGTTTTCAGGTACCAATCTTCGTGCACCAGCTCTTCCAGCTCCAACCTCGTCTTGCCACGACGAGCTCGAATATTGTAAGTCACGACAGATTCTAAGTTTAGAAAACTAGTCTACTGTGCTTGCATGAACTTGTGACACTTCACTTATAGCCTCAGAACGGCTATTCAAGTTAAACCAAACTAGAGAACTAAAATGAAAGTAATCTACCAAAGATTACTTTGCCAACTTTCAACTTGGGTAAATTGTGTGTTAGCCACACTACCACGTGCTCAAAGCACGGAAGTAACAGCTTTTGGTGTTGGACTTGTCTTTATCCTACTTGCTGGTTTTCAATGAGGAAGTCAACCAGTTGACCTGGTGTGACTAACATGCGGAACATCGTGTGGAATATCATGTGTGGAACATCCTGTGGAACAATCTTGTGAAGAACTTGTACTTGACACGTCACCGGGGTTTCGGGGTAACTCACAGTTGCGAGAGTACGGGAGTGACTAGAGTTCGATCTACATGTCAAGCTGCCTGTGTTTCGGCCTCCTGTCTAGCTGCCTGAGTTTCGGCAAACCATCCTGCTGCCTGGGTACCCCGGCATTCGTCTGGGTAGCACCCAGGCAAGAGATGAACTGAACGGTCACATATTGTACTCTCCAACTTGAGTCACGTAGTTCTAGTGTAACTTGCACAGTTACTTTCTTTACATTACTTGCACTTTACTTTCCTTACCAGTACAGTTACCATACTTGCCGCACTTTACTTGCCGTACTTTTATTTTCTACACTTGTACAGACACGGCACCGTACTTTACTTTCACTTTGGTCTGCTTTGTCATACTTGTACAGTACCTCTCTTTCTTTATTTAGAATTGTTGTGACTTACCTACGGTTCCATCTCCGTGGCACCGCAGACGACGTACATATGGAGGCAGATGCTCTTGAGTTAATAGCGCCAGACTTCGACCATGAGACCGCAGCTTCCAGAGCTATTTTCGGTTGTGTACTGTATTTTCTTTCTTTCAGGTATCGTTGGAATATTTGTACGGTTCGGATTGTAATAATTGGACACTATTTGGGTATTTTTGTACATCTCTGCATCGTGGCTATTTTGACTTCACTGGTTAACTGCAGAACCTGCGCAATTATCAAATAAGTAACGGGCCCCCGAAAGCGGGTCGTTACAAGTTTGGTGGCCCTACGCAGGTCCTCGCTAACTACCTCGTGAACATTATAGCAAGATCAGGATGTATAATATAAAATACTCAAATTGAACTCTCGAGTACTAGATGTCTCGAGTGTTCACCTGTATTGGATATACGGGTAAAGTGTCCTTATTACCATCTTCATTAGGTCTTCCTTACTTCCTTTGAACTCTTAACCCTTGCTTAGGAATTCGTGTTCCATTCTTGATTATACCTCTCTAGTACCCTCTTTCGCTAGCAGTTATCGTGATTTTTCATCCTTTGAACTATCTACCCACTTCATCACCTTTCCTTCTGTTGATGATGGTACTCATATGAATGATGATCTTCCTTCAATGGACCATGATACCGGTCAATGTGCTTGGCTAAAGTCTGTTGGATCAACCTAGCTAGTCTGGGCATAAGTGATCCTGGCTTAGTCACTTCCCTGGCCGTGTCCGCTGGACCGCAAGGACGTAAATCATGATTATGTAACGCCATCGATCTTCATCACTAGCACCCCTTTCTTTAGCTAATGATGGCCTCCTGATTCTTTTACTTCTTCCTAAATCGCTTTTTAGTTCATCTAAACTTTAGCTACGTTTATTCTAAGGAGGGTAGCATTCGGTTATCGATCACCAGAAGTTCGACTTCGACAACGGAAGCAAATCGAAGGACGCTCAGAAGTATTGGAAGATGGTGCTGGTGATTTGAGACGAGCCAAACCTGACGTGTAAGTGTAGGCTGTTTGCATCTTTTGAACTCGTATTTCTCTTCTAGCCCCTACTTCTATCTTGTACCCGATTTTCTCTCTCCAAGGGTTTGATTTCATTTCCCACCGACCACCTCCCCCCTCTTTAATTCCTTTGTCCGCTTCCCCCCCTCGAGACACGCGCCCCGCCGAACCCTACCCTACCTAACCCCGACTTTCGGTGCCCCTCCCCCCGTTTTTAACCCCGCTCCTTCCTCCGCAAGCCACCCCGTGGCTTCCCTCAGACATCACCCCCCCTCCTCCTCCCGGCCTCTCCCCCAAGCGAGCTCGATCGGACCCAGCATCGCCACTCCGATCTCCGATCCGCCAGTCTCACCCGAAGATCCGCCAGCTTCCGCTTCGCTCCATCCCGTAGGCCCTAGCTCCCCGCCATGGATCGCCAGCCAGTCGGAGCCCTCGCCGCCGCAGATCGCCAGCCGCCGATGGCCCACCAACGACATTGGGGTCTGTTGGGCTTAGCAGCAACCCTCGCCGCCACCCATGCTTTGGCCGTGTGGTCGGGATATTGGGAACCCGCCGCTATGGGTATCATTGGGAGCTCCTTTTTCTGGTTCTTCCCCCTTGAGCTGCCCAGCTTCGAGTTCTTCTTAGGGGTGCTCCTTAGTGCTTGTAGGTTCCTGAGTTTTTGGTCGTTGAACTGCTTAGGGCTGATGGTGTTTACCGTAGATATCGACCAATGGTGTTGGGAAGGAGTATCCTTAGGATTGGGTATTGGCATACTTTTGGGCTTAGGCGTTGAAGTTGGATGTCGGTCTTGTGCTCGGATTTGGGGGACGGCTAGGATGTTGGTTTCTTGTTGGATGTTATGGAGACTGCTGGGACAAGTAGTAGCGATGATCTTGACCCTCGAGAGTTGGCCTTATACTTGCTTGTATGTGTTGATCTGGGTAATGGCTTGTAATCTAGTAGCGTGGCAGATGAAGCCATTTGTGCTCGGCTGGTTAAGTTGTAACCGTAAGGACGCACTAGGTTTATCCCTTACGTTTATGTATGTTATGACGATAATTTACATGATTGAGACCATGTAATCATCGTTTATATATTCTAGACGTTCCGTTCTTCTCTTTGGTGTGCTTGCTATTGACTTTTCACCTGATCAGGTCCCAAGTTCAGATGTCATCATCATCCTCATTATCATTTCCGAGTAATGCCATTATTTTATGTTTTGCCTACTTGATAAATCTGAAGCAGCTATGGTGATAATAATATATTGTTGACATCCCATATTTTCTTATCACATTTCATGTTATTTACAACCTGATTTACAAAGATTATTATCTCTTCTATCATTTATTTGCTTGAGCTTCTTTATAATATCAATTATTTGTTTCAAAAAAATATTTTTAAATTCCGAGGACGGAATTATTTTTAAGGAGGGTAGAATGTAACGGCATGTATTTTTCCAATACATTCAAATTAAGTATTTAAAGAAAATTCAATTTTAATTGTATTTTATAATGGTTTGTTAGGAGTCTTAAACTGATTTCAAAAATTTCCTATAAAAATATTTTGGAGTACCAGACTAGTTATGGAGTATTTTAGTAAGATCGGATTTCATCGAATACCTCTAAAAGATCTGATAAAAATTCAATTTCAGATATTGCTGTTTTGCCTCAATGAATTTATTTTCTATACAAACTTCTTCAAAACGTTTTCAAACTTCCGCAGTAGCATCCTATGATCATTTGGGGCTTCCCACATTAATTTCGTAATTTTCTGATATCATTTCGATAGAGAACCCGCAAACCCGCTTTCTAAACGTTTTGGCCAAAAAAAAAACTAGTATTTCCGTAGCTCAAACCCTGGAACGGTCTTCGTATTCACGATCCTCGTGACGATACGATCCCGTGGGTATGTTTTCGTAATTTTTCGAACACGTTTGCTAGTAGGGGCATTTTCGTAATTTTCGCTTTTTGTATTTTCACTAATGGCTTTCGTTAATAGGGTTTTACCTTCCTAATTACCTATTAACTTCACCTAATCTAATCCTACAGCTACCCATTTTGTTTTCCCCAGCTAACCCCCCCCCCCCCCCCCCCCCCCCCCCCCCCCCCGCATCCCCAACTACCCTATTTCTAAAACCCTATAAATTAAATCCCCCTCCCTCTCTCTATAAACCCACACAGACCCTTTCTCTCTCCCTCATTACGTTCAAACCCCATATCTCTCTCAGCTCTCCCTCTCTCTATCTGTTTCTCCTCTCTCCCGTTCAAATCCCCCAGGCCGCGGAAATTGCCTCCGTCCTCATCTCGTTCTCACTTAGCCCACGACAAAACCCATGCCCTCTCGTTTTTCTCTCCCTCGAAGGTCCGACCAAGCTGCCGCCGTCCCCTCCGCCTGAGTCCGACGGCCTCTCGCCCCAGCACCGCCACGGCGAGCTCGCCGTCGACAGGAACCGACCCCCACCGCATTCGCCGTCTCTCCGACAGCCCGAAGGAGCTCCGACCACCGCCATCTCGAACAGCGCCCCGCCACACTCCGGAGCTCGCCCGCCGTCGCCTCGAAGACCACGCCGCCTCATGCCCTCACGCCACCGGAGACGCCACGGCATCCGACAGCAGCGCCCCGACGGCCTCCCCCTCCGCCATGCACGTCGACGTCGCCTTCAGACACCCCGAAGCCGCTGTGACGTCAACCCCCGAGCGACGGAGACCCTGTACGCCGCTTCTCGCCGTCAACCGCCGCTTGGTCCCTCCCCTCGTGCCCCTCCGACGAACTCCGCTCCTCTCCGAGCGCCCACAGCAGCGCAGAGACCCGCCACCCTCGTCGACGCCTCAGCAGCGAGCTGAACTCGCTGATCTCGGCTCCACCGCTCCACCGAGAGGCTCGCCGTCGCCACGATGGCCCGACGTCGCTGCTCCACCCTTCGTCGTGCTCCGAAGAGCAGCACCGCGCCGCCGTCCTCCGATGGCCTCCACTCCACGGCGACACCGCTGCTCTGCCTCCTCGCCGTGCGTCGCCGCCCCCCACGTCGCCTCCGCCCACGCCGCGTCCCGCCGCCGTCCGCTTCGTCGACGTCGGAGAAACCCCCGCATGCAGCTGCATACGAAGAACGACGGTAATATAACGCAATGGCAAACTTGTAAATATCGCGAATATTTCGTAATTTCGTATTTTTAATTAATTATTAAATAGGGTTTATTGGTTTTAAATTGATAAGTAATTATATAAGCCCCCGAAAAATGTGTGACTACCTCTAGAAAATCAGAAATGACATTCTGGACCCAATGGCGCTAGTTTCATCTCAATCCGACGCTTATTTTTTCCAGAATTAATTTTTAAGCCTAAAAGATAAATACGTATAATTCGTTCAAAAATCCGTATCTTCTTATTTTCACGTAAACTAAAATGTGATAAAAATATATGTTATTATACTCTTTGAGACGGTCATTTTGGCACCTCATTTGCAACATTCCGATGTAGATTGCATCCGGAATAAATTGTGGAATAAATACGTCACTAATTGAAAAATAGTTTTTAAATAGTTTTTGATCTTTTAAAAATCCTAAAAATTACAATTAGCCTCAGAAAAATATTCCCTCTTGCAGTAAAACTATTTTCATCATATATAGTTTATATAAAAATTTAGAACGCTTTTCGACAACGTTTTAACCGGTTTTAAAAATCAAAACGATCAAGTTTAATAAATGGAACTTTAATAATATTGAATGGAAGATGGAACTTTAACAATAATAAATAGAAAATAGGGTGTGCTTTAACCGATTGTTTCTTGTGATTTCAGGTACCAATCTTCGTGCACCCAGCTCCAATCTCGTCTTGCCACGACGAGCTCTAAAATCGTAAGTCACGACATATTCTAACTTTAGAAAACTAGTCTACTGTGCTTGTATGAACTTGTGACACTTCACCACTTATAGCCTCGAACGGCTATTTGACTTGAACCAAACTAGAGAACTAAAATGAAAGTAATCTACCAAAGATTACTTTGCCAACTTTCAACTTGGGTAAATTGTGTGCTAGCCACACTACCACGTGCTCAAAGCACGGAAGTAACAGCTTTTGGTGTTGGGCTTGTCTTTATCCTACTTGCTGGTTTTCAATGAGGAAGTCAACCAGTTGACCTGGTGTGACTAACATGTGGAACATCCTGGGGAACAATCTTGTGAAAAACTTGTACTTGACACGTCACTGGGGTATTGGGGTAACTCACAGTTGCGAGAGTACGGGAGTGACTAGAGTTCGATCTACATGTCAAGCTGCCTGTGTTTCGGCCTCCTGTCTAGCTGCCTGAGTTTCGGCAAACCATCCTGCTGCCTGGGTACCGGCATTCGTCTGGGTAGCACCCAGGCAAGAGATGAACTGAACGGTCACATATTGTACTCTCCGACTTGAGTCACGTAGTTCTAGTGTAACTTGCACAGTTACTTTCTTTACAGTACTTGCACTTTACTTTCCTTACCAGTACAGTTACCATGCTTGCCTCACTTTACTTGCCAGTACAGTCACATTTACTTTACGCATTCCATGCACGTTACTTTCTACACTTGTACAGACACTGCACCGTACTTTACTTTCACTTTGGTCTGCTTTGTCATACTTGTACAGTACCTCTCTTTCTTTATTTAGAATTGTTGTGACTTACCTACGGTTCCATCTCCGTGGCACCGCAGACGACGTACATATGGAGGCAGATGCTCTTGAGTTAATAGCGCCAGACTTCGACCATGAGACCGCAGCTTCCAGAGCTATTTTCGGTTGTGTACTTTCTTTCTTTCTTTCATCATTGTTGGAACAATTTGTACGGTATGGATTGTAATAATTGGACACTATTTGGGTATTTTTGTACATCTCTGCATCGTGGCTATTTTGACTTCACTGGTTAACTGCAGAACCTGCGCAATTATCAAATAAGTAACGGGCCCCCGAAAGCGGGTCGTTACAGTTAGACTTGCGGATTTATTGATGGATGTGGATTGTGGAGTGTCGTAATGGTGATGGATGCGAAAGTCGTGTCAATCGATGTCACGAACAAGGGGTTCCACACAAAGAAAAAAAGAAATAAAATATAAAAGACTAGGGCTTTGGGACTCGCCACTAGGATCGTCAGATGTCGACGCTAGGCTAGAATTCTTACGTTGCATTGGATTTATGGGGATGGTATCTCATTGATGCAATGGCGGTAGCCGTCAATGTAGTGATATAGTTCGTCGGTGGATCTCCTCGAGGCAGGAGCCGGGCATGATCACGAGCCTCAGTTGAATCCACTAACTCCCTAATTAAATCTGTAGGATACTCCTTAAGCTAATCGATTCCACCGACCGTGGGCACGATCTCAGTACGAGTTCTCCTAGGGATTTTGTTGGATCAACCAAAATATAACCCCTTTTATGTCCAACGCATCATAAAAATCCTATGGCTAGTCTGTTAGCCCTAGAAAAGATTATTCAAGCATTGCAAACATTATGAAAATAATAGAGATCATTGCTAGCATCATATAAGAACAATAATAAGAACTAAAATAAAATTAAAGAGATAAAATACTTAGCTTGATACAAGAGGAGGGGCCTATGACGTAGCCTAACTCCCAAAAGATCGTCCCCCAAAACTTGATAGATCTAACTAAAAACCTCTCAAAAAGTCCCCCCTAATGACGGCTACAATTCATATAAATAGTCCCCTACAAACCCTAGAAAATAACACAAAAAACACTCTCAAATTTGTCCCAAATCTGTTTCTGACCGCAACTTATTGGTGGACCCCGGCAGCACTCGGACCGAGTAGAAACAACACTCGGTCGAGTACAGATTTCAGCACTGCAACACCATCTTGCAGAAATTCTCCAGAGCTCATGGCACGTTTTTGGTGGCATTGGAACCGTCTTGAAGTCAACTATCTGAGAAAAACATCAGAAAACTATCGAAAAATCTCAGTTGATAGCAGATTTGAAAAGAGTGCACGACTGTCTAAAAATCTAGGCATTCGCCTTACTCGACCGAGTAGCATTTGTGCTCGGTCGAGTCTCCCCCTGCTCGGTCGAGTTATCAGTAGGTCAGAACTTCCTTCAAAAGTGTCGCTCTACCTGCTCGGCCTGAGTAGGCCTTGCTCGGTCGAGTCATCTGCTGGCTCAGTCGAGCAAGTCCTGCTCGGTCGAGCAGGATGTTGATGGGATGGAACATTTAAAATAGAAACGACTCGACCGAGTCACCTTTCTGCTCGATTGAGCAGGACGTGCTTCGCTGGGCTTGTGTATCAGCTCTACCGAGCAGCTTGTACTCTCCGTCGAGTCGCCTGGGAAAGTGGCCTAGTTGCTTCTTGGCTTCTTCTTTATCTTTCTCTTCCTCCTTTCTTCCTTTAGTCTTCTTCTTTGGTAACTCAAGCATGCCATAATGAATCTCCTTGATGCTCTCACGTCGTCGATCGTCTTATTGACTCCAAATTGCTCCAATATCGCTCCAAATCCCTGAAATGGACATAAATGCTCCGAAAGTCATATTGTTCTAAATAATAGCGTAAAAGAGTATAAAATAGGGGTTTGGACGGTGAAATGTGTCATGAAAATATGCGATAAAACATGCAAAATAGGAGCATATCAAAATCCCCCGAGCTTACCTCTTACTCATCCTCGAGGAAGACTAGTAAGAAGCAAACACGGGAGATGAATACAATGGAGATGTGAGGCGGTGGTGTGTAATGGAGACAAGGGGTTCAACCTTAAATTCAGAAAATATAAGAACCCAAGGTGTGCAAGATCTCGTGAACACATGTCAATATGAAATTAGAACACATATACACAACAAATACTTAAATCTCTCTCAAATTAAAATAACGTGGATTTCAATAAATATAATGAACTTGATAAGTGATAAAATGAGAGTAGAGTTATATCATGTCATAGTTTATCATGCAATATACTAAGTTCACAGAAATGAAACCAATGTCCACAACTCATTCTCTAAGCAGTATAATATGTCATGATCAAACGTTTTCAAGCATGTGTGGTATTTTGTTTTACTTCATGGAATGAATTTAGCAAATTCAATCTAGGTAAGGCATCACCACACTACGACCATTTCAAGACTCCTAGAACCCAACAACTTTGCCATGTCTTTGTTCTATATAGAAATGGAGATAAGGATATGGGATTTTGTACTTTTATATTGTTTTTTGTTATATGAATATTTCATATACATTTTTCTTTCTTTGTATACACGAGATAACTCAATATATACAAAAAGCGGCATATGCATCCCAGACCAGACGGTCTTAGGGCATTGTGTTACGAATAACCCCTATGGACTTTTATTCAGGATATTTGTTTGATTTTTGCATTATTGGGATTTTTGCAAACTCACGTAAACGCGATGGAATGCAAAACATGATCAAAGATCATTTATTAGCTATTCACAAAAGAAAAAGAAAAAGCATAGAACCTAGACATGGCTCGGTTTTAGGAATCCTAATCATCACTACTTTGGTTGTCGTGGGGTTTTCCTATCTCTTTTGAATCACTAAACATCCATGAAGCAATAGAGTTATCAATCAAATCACGCAAAAGTCAAATGATTTTCAGATTTGATTCATTCATTTTTAGCTTAACTGTTTCGAGAATATGGTTGTGAAACTATGGATTCTACTATGAAAAAGCATATTAACAGAGAAACACTAATCAAAGAATCGAACTCTAATCAAATCAGATATCAGAGTTCATAAAAAATCCACGATATTTCATAGAAAATGAAGCATATGAGACATAAATATAGAAATGAACATGGTTCACATGGAAATTACGAAGTGTGTTTCACGATGAAGCAAAGTTCGTGCACTATGCACTCCCCCAAGCTTAAACATCACATTTTCCTCAATGTGTGTATGATATAAATAAAGGACAATGACAAGATGGGGGGTCACTCAACAAAATAGTCTCTTTCCCCCAAGCTTAAACATATCATAAAAATTTAAGAGAGAGGCGAAATAAGCGCCAAATACAAGGGTGGGCATGGATGATAAATAGTGGGTTGGGTGCAAAAGATAATTGAGCCATCATATGGGGTGAATTTATTAAACTAAGAAATCATATAAAATTCTATACAATCCTCTCGCTGCCGAGAGGATTCGTGATTATTTAAAGCATAAAATTCTACTTTATATCTACACTACTAGATTGGTACCACCTGTAGCAACAGGCGGGTCCAATATCTTTGCCTGTGTAGGCAGCTGCTCTATCTGCACTTTTCGTGGCTCCACCAGGTGCGTATAGCCACTAACGCCAATGAACTCCATCGATGCATCCTCTAGCATTCTTCGTAGGCGTCCACCTGTATCTTGCGAAGAACAGAATGCATCAGTCCATTGTGAAAGATTGCTCACCTGAACAAATGTTTCCCAAAGAGGGTCATCAACATAAATATTTAAAATTAAGGATGGTTGACAACACTTCCCTAGAAATAAATCTCTACTCTCAAGTACCATGTCCTCTCTCTCCTCGGTGTCCTCTCCAAGATCCTCAAGTATCTCCTGATCAGATGCATATATAACCTCATCAGGTGACTCCTTGTCATGCTCATCAGGTTCTTTAAGCAAGGACACGTTCAAGCATACCTCCGGTCCATAATTTAAGTGTCCTGCAATAGGTATGACGTGTCAAAATGATCTGAATCAAAATAAATATCAAACGGGATACAAGAATCAAAATGGAGTAGGTAAAGAGGTCTCCCTGAGTGGGAGCTGTAAGCTCTGGTGGGTGGTACTCTGAGGGATGCTCAGCCTTTGTAGAAGGTGGGGATGGTTGCGGTAGCTCGAAAGGAGGAGGGCACAATTCGGGCTCCATCTGTGGGCTGATGTCATCGTCCCAAGTCACGTCCTCCTCGAAGGTCTGCTCTGCTACTGTAGGCACGAACTCCTCGATAATATCCTTTGATGGTATAGGCTGCTCATGTGGGTGGCAAGGGGGAGCGACGACGGCATGAGCTGGCTATGCAGTGCTAGGTGCTGATGTCTCGTCTGCAGTGGGAATATCAAAGCGCATAATACCTCCCCCAAGCTGAACGTGAATATCCTCCTCGATGGTACCTGTAGTAGACACATGACTCATAATGAAATTGACGAGCTCACAATCTTCTGGATCACTTGCCTCGACGGCTAATAAGCCAGAAGATCGAGTTGCGTCCAATAAGCTCTCTAAAGCTGCTGCATATCTTAGTTCCTCGAAGGTTGTCAGATGCATCCTCCTCAAGAATTCCAATGAGGATTCCTGCAATCCTTTAGTAAAGAGCGGAAGTAGCTGGAAACCATCCCACACATAGTTTGACTCCGTTTGGAACATTCCTAACGCTTTGTCGAACCTGTAAAAGGCTACCCTGAAAGATTCTCCATCAGCTTGACTAAATGTAGCAGCGAGATATATGAATGATTGTATAGAACCCGGTCGCATCATCTTTGGAAGCACCATCGCTGCATCAACTGTACCTGATCAAGTAAAGTATACAACCTGGAAAAGACATCAGTGGTACAAAGAGAGATAAAGATAATAATAATAGCAGGTGGTGGGGAAAACTCTCTCTGTTTTTTTTATTTTATTAGTTGTTGTTGTTGTTTTTTTAACGCAATCTAATCAATCTAATTGTGGTAAATAGATAATATGACGGAACGCCTCCCTGGCAACGACGCCAAAAACTTGACGCACCCCGAACTTACACCTAAATTCCACCTAGTGGTGTCACAGTCTCTAGGCGTAGTATGGCTCCTAGGTGTCAGTTCCAGGCTCTATCCGCAAGCTGACGGTATCAAATTATAGTATAAAAGATGTCGGATCCCACAGGAACAATGACAGTGCATTTGAGGTCTCAGATTATTTTAAGTCTCAGGGTGAGATAGCTGTCGGTTTGGAAAGATTAGTTGTGGTGGTGGTGTTGACTTAAAAATAAAGAAAACTAAGGTCTTAGGGATCATCGCTAAGACTGTCTGAGGTCGACGTTAGAATGGGATCTTTACATTGCATTGGGCTTAGGAAATTGATCTCCCAATTCATACCACTCTCGAGGGTTAGAATTTCGAGGTATTTCGGTGGCTCTCATTGACGCAATTGCGGTAGCCGTCAATGTAGCGATATAGTTTGTCGGGGGATCCCCTCAAGGCATGAGCTGGGCATGGTCACGAGCATGGGTAGGATCCATTAATTTCCCTATTTGAATCTCAAGGATACTCCTTAAGCTAATCAATTCCACCGACCGTGGACATAATCTCAGTATGAGTTATCCTAGGGATTTGGATGGATCAACCGAAATACTTCCCTTTATTCCCAATACAACCTAGAGATCCAGATCTACATCTCTATCCTAATGTCTTAGGGCTAACCCATCAACCCTAGAGGAGACTACTCACACTGATGATTTTGACGAATAAAAATACAATTTTTATCAAAGAAAACATTGTAGCAAATGAATCAAGTGAGAAATGAATAACTTACCTACCGAAGGCGAGAAAGAACAGTAGCCAATAATAATCCAAAGAGATTCAACAGATTCCAAAATGCAAGGGACGATCAAACGTAAATTTTCTCCCAAAAATAATTCAATTCTCCAAGAAAAACTAGGTTTAGATCTCCAATTCTTTTTTCAATCTCCTTTCTCCCTCAAAACGTAATTCAAAAAAAATACAAAAGAAATGAGCCTCATAATTTCATCCCTCAGATCCGCTCTTCACTCCCAATTCCATGCATCCAGATGGGCCCACGAAAAAATTCCAAAATTAGCACGCATGTCGTCGACCGAGTCAGTGACTCGGTCGAGCAGAAGCTTGCTCAGTTGGGCTGCTCGATCGAGCAGCCCGCTTGCTCGGTCGAGTCTGTCAGTGGATCAGGCTCCTTTAAAAAGTGTCATTCTATCTACTCGGCCCTAGTAGGCCTTGCTCGATCGAGTCTCCTTCTGACTCGGTCGAGCAAGTCCTGCTCGGTTGAGCAGGATGTTGATGGGTGGAGCTTCGAAAGTATAAGTGGCTCGACCGAGTCACCACACTGCTTGGTCAAGTAGGGTGCATACCAGCTGTACCTCATGCATCAGCTCGACCGAGCAGCCTACGCTGCTCGGTCGAGTCGCCTGGAAAAAATCCTGAAGAGATCCTTTCTCCTGATAGATCCTCCTCCACTCATCCCATAAGCTTCCAAAACTCAAAGAACTCCTGTAGAGCTTCGCCAGCAGGCTCACGGGCATGCTGGATGTGTACATATCCAAAATGATCCCGAATCGCTCCAAAATCCCTGAAAATCCACAAAACTCTACGAAACTCAAATATGGCGTTAGAATTGCAATATCGTAGGAAAATGCGGGATTTGGATGAAAAAATGACATGAAATGCAATGGAATGATGCCATGAAAAGATGGAAAATATGGACACATCACATGTACATCATCAAGCCGCACGGTGAGCGCCACTGGATTTACCTTCTAGGCACCCACCGCAAGTAGCACCTCTACCTGCCCCGCCCAGACCTTACCCATGTTGCCCCAGTCGTGCTTGACTGGCTCAATCCCTGCATTTTTTCGATCCCTCACATCCACATCCTCGAGCCACCTAGATCACCAGTCGTCGACGGCATCGATGACTAGTTGCTCAGTTTTGATGAGGATGAGCTTGACATTTCTACCCTGTGGCAACCCAGCCTGCACACCCACCCCCACTAGGGAGCACTTCTGTCCCCACTTCTGTCAGTGCTCCCACCACCACCTCCACCAGCACCTCCACCATAGAGACCTCGGAGACTATCCACACCTTTACCCGGAGGTCAATACCTCCGTATCTGTCGTGCCTGGACCTGAGGGCACGGTTGTTTATGCTGCTCCTGATATCACTTCTTCCACCCCTTTGGAGCCAGCCAGTTCTTTCACTCCTGAGCCTACCAATTTACCTATTCCGGAGCACGTTGCTGCCAGCACACTTCGTGCACTTGTGGACCTCGTCACTTCTATTCCTACCACTCTAGGGTCCACAATCCCATTTTCTGGCACCACTTCTACACCAGCATCAGTAGTATTTTTTGATAGCATCGTGGTGTCCGTCACCACTTCTGTTGCCACGATGTCTCCCATTTCTGATGTTGTTGATGCTTCTATCTCTGCACCAGATCTCAAATCCATTCCACTCACATCTTCTTCAGCCGAGATCCCTGCTAGACAACCCTTCCTTAACTTCCAGTTCAGACCCCGGGTATCACTTTCACGTGGGTGGTCTCTCGCAGTTCACGCCCACCTCTTAGCTCCTGCACCATGTATGCACGTCTTTCTGCGATGGAGACCGAGGTTGTCACCCTGAGGCATGCCTTTGACACCCTCACGACCTCGCTCTCCTCTTTTCAACAGTCCGTGGAGCTGGACCTCACCGCCGTTCTTGATATCCTTAGGAATCAGAGTGCACCTCTTGTTATACTTGCACCAGCCCCTCCTCCCAGACCAGACCATGTCCCTTCTATCCATCCTACACCGCTCACTGTGTCCCACTCTCAGGCTTCTACAGGGCCTGTCACTTCTTCTATTGAGTCGGTTGCACCATAGTTGGAGACTTCTGTTATCGACACACACTTTCTCACACTTGTCGACACTCTAGTTGTTACACTATCTCATGAGTCTGTTGTCTCTTCTGTTTCCTCACTAGCCGACACACCTGTCGAGCCTTCACCCTCTGTGCCCGATGTTCCTATCTCTGGTCCCCAGCAGTCGGACCCATCATCATCCACTCAGTGTAATGCCACTGCTTGATCTTTACACTTTTTTTGCCCCTGTCACCCCTCATTTATTTTTGTGCATATCTGTCTCTTCGGGGCCATGTCCTTGCATAGCTCGGGGAATGACCTTTTTTGCACAGCTTGTATATTTTCCATCATTTTGCATTTTCATACATTCCACCTGCATCATGTCATCATTTGCATCATATGTCTGCCTGTTCATATTTTTGCATGTTATGCATTAGGTCATGCATTTTCATTTCTTCTTTTATTTGCACAGTTTCGCTATTATTTTTATTTTCCTTTTTTTACCACCCGCCCTCCCTAGCCTCATTTTCCCTTCTTGCCAGCGTGTTCTCAGCAGTGAGGAAACTACTATGTTTAGCTTGGGAGATAAGCGATATCCCTTTTATTTTCAATTTTTTTTCATTTTCTTCCATTTTACTTCTTTTTTATTTTCCACCACTTTTTCACTTTTTTCATTTTTTAGCATCATATTTTCCATGTTTGGTATACTTGCATGCTTGCTCTTAATTTTAGTATCTATGCCTTTCTTTTTTCCTTTTGCTAGATATATTTCGAATGATGATATCTCTCTTAGCCTTAGTAGCTATCACGATGCCTATTACTTTTTCCATGCTATTTAGAGTATTTCAGTTTCCCACTATTCATATGCTTGCATTTATATTCTGTAGACGATCTCTCTATATGAATGCATGAAATGAATTGAAACTGAATGTATGCAGTAGTATTTAATATGCCTATGTTGGATATCCACCGAGATTCACGCATCTTTAGAATATTTGAAGCATCTGCCTTGTTATCTTTTTCACTTCTTATTGCATTCATGCTATTATTGTATGCCTTACCGCATGACTTCATAATTCGTTGAAATGAATGAAAACATCCATGCTTGCTTATGAGTTTAGTTGGAGTATTATCTTATTGAACCATTGTTCACATCTTATGAGTAAACAGAGTGATACATTATTTCTTTCTCAACATATCTTTTATTCTCTACATGCCACTTGGGTTCACCCCCTTGCAGCTACTTATACCGCATCTGTTTCCAAAAATCACAAAAGAAAAAGTTAGCTTCAAAAAGCACCAAAAAGCACCAAAAAGCCAAAAAGGAGCCAAAATATATGTATATCCTACTGCTCCTACAAAAAAAGGGTTCAACAGAAAAAAAAGGGGTTCAAAAACCAAAAAAGGAAAAGAAAAATATTTCATATATCTTATTACTTTGAGCTACACAAATGCTTGGGAAAATCCACAAAAATTCCTTTATTATTCCTTAGATGTGATGCCTCAAGCTAAGCTTGGGGGTGAGTCCATTTGATTATACGAGTGAGTACGCCATTAGAGTGGAGTTGTGCACAGTTGGGGATATTTGATAATGCTCAGACTTTGCAAAATATATTAGTTATGGAAATTTTTTATGATTTGAGATGAATATATGAATGCCATGATCCTTATTCTATTCTCTATTGCATGCTTGGTATGACTCTTATATGCTTCGTTTATTTTTATTAAAAAGTGCATCACCAACATGTTTATACTAAACTCTATGAATTGCATGATGTGGATATGAATTGATTGCATGATTTTAGATTATCCCTTCCTTTGTTCTTAAATGCTTGCAAGTAATATGTCTAGCTAATATATGAAATTCTTATTAGCATGTGATCTATTTTCGAAGTATTGTGATATGTCGCTATGGCTTGAGATCTGACCGAATACTCTACCACTCCCCTCCATCTTCCATTCTTTTTCTATTCTGTATTTTCATCGTCCGGTGAGCCTTGAATTTGTCTTCCTCGAAGACGAGTAAGAGGTAAGTTTGGGGGACTTTGATGTGTCCATATTTTACATGTTTTTATCGCATCATTTCATGTTATATTCACCTTCAAACTCCATATTTTCATATATTATCGCGCTTCTACCACCATATTAGAGTTTTGTTTAGCTTTTTGGATTTTCAGAAGTTTTGGAGCAAATTGGAGCTATTTCGACACATGGACACATCCGGCACGTCTGAGACGTCATTGGCAAGGCTCCATGAGAGTTCACCGAGGAATGGAATAAGATTGGAGGAGAGAAGGAGAAGAGAACGAGAGATGGCAAAGTTCAGTTCAGTTTTCGAGGTGACTCGACCGAGTAGCATCAGCTACTCGGTCGAGTTGACACGCAGAAATCACACAGGAAATGACCTCACCCTACTCGACTTAGCAGACAGTCGACCCGACCCGAGTCGGACCAAACAGATGATGATTTTGAGCTTTTCTCCAAGGTATCCTAGCTCGACCGAGTAGCAAAGCAACTCAACCGAGCAGCTCACCTACTCGACCCGAGTCGTCAATAAACAGAGCAGTGTTTTGGAGGAAGTTCTGATCTACTGTAGCTCGACCGAGTAAAGCGGCTACTCGACCGAGTAGCCCGTACGGCCAGACATAGAAGCAGCAGCAAGCGGAGCCTGAAGCCGACTCGACTGAGCAGGCTCCGCTACTCGGTCGAGTAGCACGATGCGACCAGCCTAGTTGGTGGGCCCAAGTGCCCAGTTTTTCTGAGATTTTTTTGGGATTTCTACCCTATGTATTTAAGCACGTTTTTAGCTCTATTTTCATAGAGCTACTAGAGAGAAACTTTTAGTTTAGTTTTAATTAGGTTTTTGAGAGTTTGTGCCGTTGCTATTTTTTGTGAAGTAAAGATTGGCTTTTATTGTTATTTCGTGCAAGGAAGCTTATTTTCTTAGTTCTCTTTGGATTACTATTGCTCCACGACACGTTGGTAACAACTTTCTAAACTCTCAATTGATTTTGATGTTTTCTATTACCATGGTGAATTCCGTTGCATCTATTGAATCTTTTGTTGTTATTTCTATGATGCATGAGTGGTTTTATCTCGGGCTAATGGTTTAGCCCATGGATTTTAGGATTTAGATGCAAAGTTAGGATTTTTTTTAGGTTGCGTTGGTATAAAAGGGGCGTATTTTGGTTGATCTTGCAAATTTTATAGGAGATCTTGTACTGAGATTGTGCCCATGGTTGGTGGAATCGATTGGCTTAAGGAGTATCCTATAGACTTAATTAGGGAGTTAGTGGATGCAATTAAGGCTCGTGACCATGTCTAACTTGTGTCTTGATGTGATCCATCGACGAACTATATTACTAATTGACGGCCACCGCCATTGTGTCAATAAGAGCCACTAAAATACGTCGAAGATCTAACCCACGAGAGTGGCGTGAGATGAGATCATTCTGTCCACGAGACTGACATGAATAGTGTCGATTCTTAATGCACGTATTGTGTGCACCTGTCGCCAGAGCGAGGTTAATGCTATATGTTAGATTCATGGTGTTTAGAGCCATGAATTCCACATCTTGGATGCGACAATCCCTAATAATGTCAATGCAACGTAAGAGTCTTAACCAAGCATCGACGTCTGACGATCCTAGTGGTGAGTCTTAAAGCCCTAGTATTTTTCAATTGTTCATAATCCTAAACAAACAATCTCTTGAAAATGACTACTACCTAAATTCTGAGATTTGAAAATAGCCCAAGACAATAACATCTCTACCTTCCCTGTGGAATCAATATCTTTTAGACTATTACTTGACATCGTACGCTTGCGTAAAGTGCCAGGAATTCGCATTTGGGATACATCTAGCCATTGGCATCGTGCCATTACCAGGTGAGTTCTAAGTGTTAGTTTCGGGAGCATCAGGGGGCTGTGCAGAAATTGATAGGAGGAAGAAGAAGATGATGATGATGATGATGATGATGATGATGATGAGAGATGAGAGATGAGAGAAGAAGAAGAATAAGATTACATGTTATTGTTGAAGGAATTTAAAGAATAGTAAAATTGTCTCAATCATCAGTAGCCATGGCACTAGCCATGGCTCTCTTATGTATTCATTTCCTTAATATATCAAGAGTCCAAGGGACTCCCCACTAAGTTAGTGGGGAGTAAATGGTGAGATGAAGAGAGGGTAGGGAGGCCAAAGGCCTCCCTCAACTCACAACACTCCCCCTCATCTCTCCATTACCTTGGTTTAAGCATATGAATACTTCAGGATTCAGTATGCTAATGGGGTGGATACTTCTGGATCCAGAGCCACTGTGGTTGCCTCGTTAAAACCTTAGCTGTGAAAAACCCAGTGGGAAAAACCAGCAGCTCAAGGGAAAAGAGTACAACTATCGAGGGACTCCCCCTGATCTGTACAAGCTTCAGGCTTGCAGATCTCCTATGTATCTATACAATAATCTCATATTCGTCTATACATCCATCATATTCTGAAAGAAAATACAATCATCACTTACCTATACAAGTTTCACTCATCTAGCGGCTATTGGAAAGCAGTGGCGCTCTGGAGTGGAATGCTTTTTGAAGTTGGTAGATGACCCCACTGAAGTATTCTTTGAATCAGTCTTCACTGTGTTTGCAAGGTACTGCTGGACCTGGCTGAGCGTTTTCAATACTTGCTTCTTGGATGATGAGCTTCTCAGAAGATGTAGACATTGGAGGATGATGTGTAGATATTTACGAGGTGGCCGGCCTTTTGTGTTTTAGTCATCGTGATGATCTTTAAACCTGCATATGCAATATATATTCCTTGACCCTTGGAAGTTGCGCAGAAGCAGCTTATCCTTGGTCTAGTGGTGCTCTCCAGGGCACCACTGTATCTGGTTAACAACTTTAATGCAGACGGTCTATCAAAGACACGTGCAGTTGGCCAGATAAAGAAATGTAACAAGTACACTAAGGCTAGGCTCTTCGGGACCTATGATGTCCTCCCCCTCTTCCAGCGACTGGAAGGTATCATAAATACGAATGTATTTTTAATAGGTTGCAAATGGACATCATTCTTCATAAACTCCAGGTGTATGAAGGATATTAACGAGTTCCACCACAAAGGTGTTAAATATATAAGCCGAGACAATATCTTGTTATACCTAGGTTTTTCATTTCCAAGGTATGCTTAAAGCTATCTGATATATCAATGGTCTCTGCAGGAGATCCTATTAGCTTTAAGTTGATCACATTTACGGCGAATATCACAAATCCTGTCAACGATCTTTTGAAAAAGATACACGGGCAGAATATTGCTTAAGATCAACTAATGATCTTTGTAGCCTTTATGGAGAAGATGTTTCTATGTCTCTATTTCACCTCTGGGGGTAGGGTATACCCTTATGGAAGTTTTATATAGATCTCTATATCTATATTACTGTATATCTATGCAGTCACAACGTCCATGAGCTGCATTTATTGGCTTTTTCAGAGAAGTTTAGGCTTTAGTAGGGAAAATGATCATATTTCCTTCATTTCAATTTCTTATGAAATCCAACTTATATTCCACAGGTTTTACACATTCAGGTGTATGGACTACTAGTCCAAAGATTTTGCTTTTCAAGAGTGAGTCCAGCTCTACTCTTATTGCCTCGTCCCATTTTGGCCAATCTATGCGTTTATGCTATAGAATAGTGGGTTGACGTCATCGTCGTATTCAGCGACGTGAACGGCAATATCGAAAGCAAAACCTTCGTCGACGACTGTGCTATATCTGTCCAGTACCTCTCCAATACGTACGTAATATAATGATTTTTCTCCTGTTGTTTCCTCTGCAGGGGAAATTAGGAGGGGAGAGGTTGCTGGTCTGAGCTCAGCATCCTGTGTGGTTGGATCATTTTAATATATCCATGAATTTTCCTCTTTTGAGGAATTTTATATTTTGAACCTGGCAGGCGTCCTCTTTTCAATTGAGGTACAGCCAATTCTGCTGCCGGTGGATTGCATCCATCTTTGGGAATGTCAATCCTAGCTGTCGTATTGGCAACAGGGACGTGTGAACGAACAAACTTCTGGTTGTCCGCAAATTTATCCGTCAATTGATGTACTTTAGTCTGAATGTGAAGGATCTTCTGGATCTCAACTTCACACAGAAAAAGTATGCGGATCATAACGAGATGAGGACTTTTGTGTCCCATGATATGGTCTCAGAAGCTTCAGGCTTCTTTAGACTGCGTGGCTATTTCAATGAGATCTTGCTCATCAAATTCAAATTTATCAAGACTTGGTGGTAAACCAGAAGCAAGCAGCATCAGCAATAAGATATGGCAACAAGCGGGCCGTATCGTGATAAGCGATGCGGAATGTATTGTGTTGGTCCCTAAAAACAACAGGCAACTGGGATTTATTAATGGACGTGAAATCCATTGGAGTCTCTTTACCAGAGACTCTGCAAACCCATTATGAGTTTGAACATGCTGCAGGATGTTCAATTTCAATGCCAGTTGCTTGGCAGAAGTCTTGAATGATATGTGTAGTAAATTCACCCTCATTATAAGCTTTTGAGAAAGCTAGGTTGCGAGTGAATATAAAGGCACACATAAGACCATCTAGTAGATGCATATATCAGTACAGTAATGAAGTACCTGTTGAATATTGGACTCCCCGGATTTGGTTTTGATGATGAGCAAACATAAATAATCCATGAACTAACAATTTGTGAGCGCAGTATTGGAGATCGTCGCCAATTTCACGAGAACATTCAAAGCGACATCTCAACACTTCCCAAAGCTCGTATTCATGCCCAAAGCTTCGTTGAAGCTCTTGCGCCGTTTTGGAAGTTATGAAGATTCAATCGAAGCTCTCGAAGACCGTTTATTAAGGTTTTATTTATGGTCTTTTAGCTTCGATATATAGAATGTTAAGCCTTGAGTATATCTTACGTTTCTATCTTCATTACGCTCATTTCGTAGCTCTAGGATCCTTGCACAAGTTCATTCTAACTTCCTCGAAGCGTCGCGCTTCGATTCGGACTTGTATGTGCATGTTAGTTGGTACAAGTACAAGTACTGACCGACTAGATGGTGATCTAGTCGGTCGGCAACTGTTCTTGGACCGACTAGTTTGATTCCTTAATTTCTTGGACTTTACTGTTTACAGTTAGTCGGTCTACGCTGACTCACCGACCGACTAATTTGTGAACTAGTCGGTCAGTGATGCTTCTTTGACCGACTAGTTGTGACTTACTGTTCATGCTAAAATTCTCCTAAGCTACTGTTTATCGTTAGTCGGTCTAAGAACGTTTGGTGACCGACTAGTTGACAATTTAGTCGGTCAACTTTTGTTCTTGGACCGACTAAGTCACTTTGTACTCAGACTAATTCTTTTTGCTCTTAGTCGGTCTACGTTCACTGACTGACCGACTAGTTGTGAAACTAGTCGGTCAGAAAGTCTTCTTGGACCGACTAGATTTCTAGGTCTGAAATTCTATCTCTTCTCAGATCTACTCTTAGTCGGTCCATGCTGTTTGACTGACCGACTAGTTGATGAACTAGTCGGTCAGTGGTTGTTCTTTGACCGACTAATTCTCACAGATTTCTATCCGTTGGAGAATGACCTAACTTGTTTTTATGGGACCCTATAAATACGAACCTAGGTCATTTCTATCTAGGTAAGAGCTTCCATTCAGAGATTCATTGAGATCAAAAGAGATAGCCTTTCTCACTCTAATCTAAAGCTCTCTTCCTCACAAGAAACCCATTCTCTCTCATTTCTAGATCTAGAATCCATCTAGAGAGAAGGTTGTTCTTGGTGAGCTCTTCAAGCTATTGCTTGATCCAAGTCTCCAAATCATCCCTAGGCACCGATTGCTGGTCATTTCCTTGGTGCTAGGTCTTGGTGACTTCATCTTCCTCAAATCCTTCATTTCACCATTTGGGTAAGAAAAACTCAAGGTATAGGATTTTGTGGTAAGATTGTTTATTTCATATTAAACTCTTTAATATTGCTTTGTGATTCTCTCGGTTGTGAGAGAAGGTTGTGATCCCGGGTTGTGGGATTCACGTTTGCTATTGCATGTATGATTTGATCTTGTGAAGGTTTTTCACAAGATATTCATAGTGGAAATCTTGAGTTAGGGTTTCTAACTCAAGTATCCGGAGGGGATCCGGGTGGTTGGGACGTAGGATCACCGGGAACAAGTCGGGGAGACTTGGGTGGATCCGAACCCATTAACATCATTTGTTTGCATTGTTAATTTTGTGTTGTCATTCAATTTAAGCTTCCGCAAATTGATTTGGTAGTTGTTTGCAATTTAATTTGGAATTATACTCCTTATTATTTTAAAGTACTATTCACCCCCCCCCCCCCCCCGCCCTCTAGTACTTGTGCAGTAGCTAGTAGGGCATTACATTTGGTATCAGAGCCAGATACTCAGCTATGTCTGCCAACGACAACAAGACCGTGCCTCCACCTTCCAACTATGACACCTTCAGGAACCGTGAAGGAGCATCTTCGGTGATGGAGGGACATTCCTCTACGAGGCCTCCATTCTTCAACGGTACCAACTATGGGTATTGGAAATGCCGGATGGAAACCTTCCTCCGGAGTGCATCCTTATGGAGGACTACAATGAAGGAATACATCGAACCCAAAGAAGAAGACTTTGAGAAATGGACTACCGCGGAGGTCGCCGCGGAGGTAAGCAATGCCAAGGCAATGAACGCCTTGCAATGCGTATTGGAGCCCGAGGATTTCAATAAGATATGCACATGTAAGAGTGCATATCAAATTTGGAACTCCTTCCTCATTCTTCATGAAGGGACGAGTAGGGTAAGAGACTCTAAACTCGTAGTCGTAAACAAAGATTACGAAATGTTTCATATGCAACAGGGCGAGAAGATGAAAGAATATTACGCTCGTTTTGTTGACATAATAAACGAGTTAGAGGCCCTCGGCAAGTCCTACACTCAAAAGGAGAAGTGCTCAAAGCTTATTGAAGGACTTCCCTCTTCTTGGGAAAAACGTACCTTCGCCATCGAGGAAGGTAATGACATGAACAAATATACAGTAGTTCAACTAATGGGTACTTTGATGTCATACGAGGTATGAAAAGATAGCAAGGTGAAGTTACAAGAAAAGATGAAGTCCTATTTGAACCTAGATGCGCCTAAGAAAAAGGCGATTGCATTCAAGGCGGCTTCATCCACCTCTACCGATGATGAGGACTCGGAAGAAGAAATGGACATGGAATCCATTGTACTCATGGAAAAGAAGTTCAATCGCTTCTTCTGAAAGGGTAACTTCAAACAAAAATCTAAGTTTACTTCTACTAACGCCTCTCCACCTTTGTGCTTTAAATGCAATAAGCCAGGACACATCAAAGCGGATTGTCCTCAAAACAAGCAAAAGGAGAAGTGGAAGGCGCCGAAGTTCGACAAGTCAAAGAAGTACAAAAAGGGGTACAAAAAGGGACTTGTCGGAACAACATTCACCGACTCCGAGGATTCCTCAAGCGGAGAGTCGGATGATGAGAAAGTGGAGCAAGCGCACATGTGCTTCATGACAAGAGAGGAGCATGATCAAGGATCTTCCTCCTCCGATGATAGAGACGACGAAGGCGATGATGTAACGATGGATGATCTTAGGGATGCAAACTCTCATTTATGGTCTAAATACACAAAATTAGTAAATCGATATACTAAAGTAAAAGATGACCTAGCTAGCATTCAAACCTCGCCTAAAACTATCATCACCAACAACGACACCGTTGTTGAAGAGTTAAGAAATGAGATTGTTAATCTCAAATCTAAACTTGAACATGTTAGCATTGAGGATGCGGAAGAACATAAGATAGCGGATTTAACTTCTCAAAACTCGACTTTGAGTATTGAGAACGAGAATCTTAAATCTCGTGTTTATGTGCTCACATCGCAGATATCCACTTTGGATATTTCTTTGCGTTCTCTCAAAGAGAAATATGAGGACACATTGGGCCGAATCAACAAATTCAACAAGGGTAAGGGCCACTTGGATAATATCCTAAAAGACTTACTTCCGGCCAAACAACACATTGGCTTGGGGTATATGATGGGAAATTCATCCAAGTCGGTCACTACTTTTGTAAGGCCAACTTCCGAAGCCTCAACGAGTGGGAGAAAACACTCTATTGGTAGTTCATCTACCAATGGTGCTTCCACCTCGTCCACACCCTTTTTTGGAAAGAAACCCACTTTGGGTGGACCTCAAAAGAAGGGGCATGCTTATATGTACACAAATACCATGCCACGTAGGAACACACGTCCTACTCCACCATCTCACACATATGATGATTTCTATGCTACACGTTCACGGGCACGTGCACACCATGTGAGACACCCTCACGCACGTGTTCCCACACATGCATATGTTCACCCACCTCATCGTATGAATAATTCTCGTCATGCACCATTCCATCATGTTCCGTATGCCTATCCACGTCATGCATCACGTAGAAACCAACAACACATGCATGCACCCAATAGGATGATGGCTCCCAAAATTTTCACTATTTGGAGCCCAAAGGACACAAGAATGGACGAAAAACAAATGTATATGAATGCTTATTTTTCGGATGTTGTGCATAGTAGAGATTATGTGGGGAAGTCAAAGTCCAATTGGACTTGGCTTCCAAAGGTCTAACTTTTGAGGACCCAATGACCTTAGGTACCATGATATGAAAGTTTCTATCTCTAGGTACTCAAGGAAAAGAAAAAGAATAGGAGCAACAAATTTAAATTTAGCTCCAAGGGGAATTGGATACTCGATAGCGGGTGTTCAAAACACATGACGGGTGACGCTCAATTGCTCTCCGGAGTGGTTCCCATTGCAAATGGAAATCGCGTCGTATTTGGAGGCAACGAGAGCGGAACCATCGTCGGTGTTGGTAAAGTGGGTAACCCTTCTAAACCCTTAATTAGTGATGTTTATCTAGTTGATGGTTTAAATCATAATCTTATTTCAATAAGCCAACTTTGTGACAAAGGTTACAAAGTTAGCTTTGCGAAAGGATTGTGTCATATTTCAAATGATAATAATAAATTATTATTTTCCGGCACACGCCATAAAGATATTTATATTTTGGATCTTCCTAAGTCATATGAACAATGTCTCGTTGCCAACACAAGTGAACAACACTTATGGCATCGACGCTTTGGACATGTGAACTTTGGAACACTTTATAAACTTTCGAAATTAAATTCCATTAAAGGTTTTCCGAAGCTCGTTTTCGAAAAGAAAAGTTTTTGTGA
This sequence comes from Scilla litardierei, assembly GCA_030789695.1. NCBI lineage: Eukaryota > Viridiplantae > Streptophyta > Magnoliopsida > Asparagales > Asparagaceae > Scilla > Scilla litardierei. Next base: position 168,660,019 of record CM061142.1, on the reverse strand, counting down.
TTCTTGTCAACGTGGCAAGCTTCCTAAATCTTCATTTAAACCTAAGAAAAGCATTTCTACGAAACGGCCACTAGAGCTATTACATCTAGATTTATTTGGGCCAACTAGAGTTGCTTCCTTAGGAAATGCAAGATATGGACTAGTCATCGTTGATGATTATTCAAGATTTACATGGGTATTTTTCTTATGTAATAAAAATGAAGCTTTTGAAAACTTCACAATATTTGTGAAGAAAGTACAAAATCTCATCGGAACCACCATTGTCATGATTCGTAGTGATCATGGGGGTGAATTTGAGAATGAGTCTTTCTCAAATTTTTGTGATGATCTTGGAATTACTCACACGTTTTCTTTCCCTCGCGCACCTCCTCAAAATGGTGTTGTTGAGAGGAAGAATAGAACGCTTGTGGAGTGTGCTCGCACTATGCTCGAAGATAGTCAACTTGGTTATCAATTTTGGGCGGAAGCGGTACACACCGCTTGCTATGTATTTAATAGAATACTTTTGAGGCCCGGCACCAAACAAACTTGCTATGAATTGTTGTTTGGTAGATTGCCTCAAGTTAAACATTTTCGTGTTTTCGGCGCAAAATGTTTCATTAAAAACACATATGATAATTTGGACAAGTTTGATCCGAGATCGGATGAGGGGATATTTGTTGGGTATTCCTCACGTAGCAAAGCCTACCGGATATACAACAAAAGATCCTCTACGATCGAGGAATCACTTCATGTCTCTTTTAATGAGAATTTTACTACTTCTAGAATTTCAAATGATAATGATTCTATGGATGTTTTATGTGATTCGTTTGAAAATTCTAAGTCTATTGATTCAATTGATTCTATTGAGACTAACCCGACTAATGAAGTTGTTGAGAATGTGCCTAGTGATCAAGGTATTCCCAAGCGGCTTCATACCGTTCGCGACCATCCCCATGAGCAAGTTATTGGCAATATTAATGATAGTGTCAAGACGAGATCTCAAGTCCACCACTTCGCCAATTGTGCCTTTGCCTCATCGATAGAGCCAAAGAATATCGTTGAAGCGTGCGAAGATAGTGCTTGGATCCTTGCCATGGAGGAGGAACTCATTCAATTCGAGAGGAATGAGGTATGGGAGCTTGTTCCTTTGCCATCGAAGAACCACACCGTCATAGGGACAAAGTGGATCTTCAAGAACAAAACCGACGAAAATCAAGTCGTCGTCCGGAACAAAGCTCGGTTAGTAGCTCAAGGCTATCGCCAAGAGGAAGGTATCGATTTCGAAGAATCCTTCGCTCCGGTAGCTAGATTAGAATCGATTAGACTCTTATTGTCTTATGCATGCCATAAAAATTTTAAGTTATTTCAAATGGATGTTAAAAGTGCATTTTTAAACGGAGATGTCGTTGAGGAAGTTTACGTTTCTCAACCTCCGGGCTTCATAAATGAAAAATTTCCAAATCATGTTTTTAAACTAAAGAAAGCTCTTTATGGTTTGAGACAAGCTCCTCGAGCTTGGTATGATCGCCTAAAGAATTTTCTTTTGGATTTGAATTTTAAAATGGGCGAAGCCGATTCTACACTTTTTGTTAAGCATGTGAATAATGATATTTTATTAGTTCAAATTTATGTTGATGATATCATTTTCGGTGCTACTAACTTCACTCTTTGCGAAGAGTTTTCTAATGTTATGAAGGAACAATTTGAGATGAGCCACATGGGCGAACTCAAATATTTCTTAGGTCTCCAAATTCGCCAATTGAACGATGCAATCTTCATCCACCAAACGAAGTATACGGTGGAGTTGCTTAAGCGATTTGGAATGGAAAGTGCTTCCGGGAAAAGGACTCCAATGAGCACGACTACGCATCTTGACAAGGATACAGGCGGTAAGGATGTAGACATTCGTCTATATCGAGGTATGATAGGTAGTTTACTTTATCTTACCGCAAGTAGGCCCGATATTATGTTTGCCGTATGCGTATGTGCTCGTTATCAGTCTCAACCTAAGGAGTCTCACTTAGTAGCGGTAAAGCGTATTTTCCGTTATCTAAGTTACACTTTAGATTTTGGATTACTTTATCCAAAATCTAGCACGTATGAGTTAGTCTCATACAGTGATGCCGATTATGCGGGATGCAAATCCGACAGGAAAAGTACTAGTGGCACTTGCCATTTTCTAGGAAATTTTCTTGTCTCTTGGTTTTCCAAGAAGCAAAATTCCGTATCACTTTCAACCACCGAGGCGGAATATATTGCCGCCGGTGCCGCTTATGCCCAGGTTCTTTGGATGAGACACACTTTGAAGGATTTTGGTATTCACTGTGATACTAGCCCTATCATGGTGGATAACCAAAGTGCTATCTGTCTTTCAAAGAATCCGGTGCACCATTCCCGATCAAAACACATAGATGTCCGACACCATTTCTTAGATGATCATGTTGCTAAGAAGGACATCATTTTAGTGTACGTTGAAACCCAAAAGCAAATCGCCGATATTTTCACGAAACCCCTAAAGGAGGACTCCTTTGTGCGGTTGCGTCGAGAATTGGGGATTATGGGTGAATCCGAGATATAGGATTCATATTTCATTCAATTATCTTGCATGCTATTCGATTTCGCGATATTTTGTTCATGCTAGATTAATTGAATTTTTGGGAATTTTATGTGATATATTTGAATTTATGATCGAATTCGTATTTGAAAGTCGTATTTAAGATTTCGACGTTTTATGGGGTAATTTAGATGACTAATGAGAGTTTTAAGTTGTTTCATCCAAGTGGTTTGTGAAGAAAAATCAATTATCAAATTTTGAACTCTTCTAGTCGGTCTAAGTTAATTTGTCAACCGACTAGATGCTCATCTAGTCGGTCAGCAAGTGAACTCAGACCGACTAGATCAAGCTTTCATCCATCTCCTATCATTTTCTTTCGTTAGTCGGTCATAGTACACTTTCCGACCGACTAGATTGAAAACTAGTCGGTCAGTAAGTATACTGCGACCGACTAAATCTAGCCCTAAATTTTGTTGTTTGCCTCTGTTTCGACTTAGTCGGTTCAAGCTCATTGACCGACCGACTAGATCGTAATCTAGTCGGTCAGTGCTTGAACTGTGACCGACTAAGTGGGTTAGGGCATTTGTGTATTTTCACTTCCAGACCGACTTAATCTCTTATTCATTCGACTAAATTTTCATTTAGTCGGTCTTCAACTCATCTCCAGCCCGATATCTCCCAAACCCCCACTCGAAACCCTTCGACTTCCGGCCATCTCTCCGTCGATCGCCACCGTCCGCCGCCGTCGACTCCTCCTCCTAGGTAAAACCCCCTCTCCTAGGTGTCGATTTCCTATTCTAGGGTTTGCTCTCCTTGATTTCAAGTTCTAGCTCCTAGGGTTTCAAGTTTAAACCTAGGGCTTGTATATTTTTCGGATTCTCCTTTCTTAGGGTTGTGTGCTAGGGTGTTTGATCTTCCCGTTGCTTGGTTGTACTCGTCGTGCCACGATCATGGCAAAGACGAGAATTCCTATCACTCCCTCTGGGGCTTCCCCCATGACCGTAGAACAACCTACCGCTAGGAATCCACCTAAGCCTAAGCGTCGTGCCAAGTCAACCCAAGCCTCTCCATCTTCGCCTCCTCTTAAGAAGCCGAGGACGGCCACAGCTAAACCCCAAAAATCAAAGACCAAGAAGCCTATTCTTCAATCTCCGGCTACTCCTCCCGATTCCGACTCTGAATTTATCCCTGAGGATGAGCCTACTAGGGAACCTACTCCTCCTCCGAAGACCCGTAAGGCTAAGGGTAAAGCTCCTATGCCAGTCGGCGGTGTAGACATATCGTTGTACCGCGATGACCCTCAGTGTCTCGCAGCGTACAACCGTATAGAGCACTGTCCACTGTTGTTAGAGCATTACGTTCAGTTTTCTGACTTTCTCGACCTTGCTGATCTTCTGTCCTATAGTGGTCTTCTTGATTATCTCCGATACGACCCCAAGGCCAATCCCAAACCTTATCCTCGCCTAGTGAAATTGTTCTATGCCAATCGTGTTCGAGGCCAGTACGATGTCAGCCACTCCATTGAGACTACTGTCTTGGGAACTCCTATAGTTCTCACGGCAGAAATCTTGGGGGAGATTCTTGGTTTCTCGTCGTGTGGTCTCCTTCCTTCGGACATTTCGGTCGATGATATTTCCTCCTTGGATCAGTCAATTCTTGCAGATATCTTCCAGGTTATCCCCTCCGCATTCATTGGTGTTCCATCGAAATCTTTCAAGCCGAATGCGTGGGTCCTTAACCTGATCTTGAAGTCATGCCTTCTTCCTAAATATGGATCGTCTTCACTTCCATCCCAGTCGTTCTTGAAATTGATCTACGCTCTTTTCTTGGGATGCGAGATTAATTGGGCTCGCGTGATACTCGATAAGATGGACTCTTTCGAGTGTATACGCAAGACCAATAAGTCTGCGCATATTCCATATCCTTGTCTGTTGACCCTTGTGTTTCGTCATTTCCGAGTCCCTCTCCCTCCTGACGATGAGCGTCCATTGGGTACTCCTCTGAACGCGACGGCCGTGAAGAAATCTCTAGCGGCGCTTCGTCACGTACAGAGGTCTACCACATCTGCTTCTCAGGCGTCTCCCTCTGCTGCTGGTGCCCCCTCTCGTCCTGCTACTTTGGATGATGTCGTACGGATACTTCGTCGGCACGAGTCTCGCTTGGCTCATACCGAGGAGGTAGTTTGCCGTATGGCTCGTCAGATGGGCATTGATCTTCCTCCGTCCGTGTCTGAGGACAAGGAGATGGACGATGAGGAGCTTGACGAGCTTGTCACTTCTTTAGCCCGTGGCGATGAGGCCACTGCTGCTGCTGCTACTTCTTCAGCTCCTGGTGTTGGCACCTCTACCGGTGCTCCAGAGACCTCTGCTGCAGTAGTTCAGACTTCTGAGCCTGCTGCCTCTCCTACTGACACTCCTGACGTGCCTGCTGATGTTGAGCCTGTTGCTGTTGCTTCCACACCTACCCCGACGATCCCGTCTGTTGAGACACCTCTACTCCCTGCAGAGCCTGAGTCCACTCCGTCGACTGGACCCACGGAGACTGCAGATCCAGCCACTTCCTCGTGATCGTCAGTTTCGAGGACTCTCCACTACACTTCGGATGATATATTTTTTAGTGAGAGTATTTTGGGTTTGGATGGGGTTTGAGAGTTGTTTTGATGTATTTTTGAGCTTTCAGGGTTTCGGTGTTGGTTGTTTTGATACACTTTGGATGATGTTGCTGATGGTTATTTTGTTGTATTTTGATGTCGACGATGATGATGTATCTTTTGATGTTTATATCCATGGTCGTTTGTATTTTGATGTACTCGTTGGGATATCTCTTTGGATGTACTCATGATGTTATCATTTATATATATACATCGTCGTTCTCTTTGTCCTAATTCGTCGTGCACATTTAATATTCGTTCAATGCATATAATGTGTGAATACTTCGTTCGACGCATGAAAACTTGGTTAAATAGATTTAAATTCTATAATTGTATAGAATTGTTTTCCATGCACAAATTTAGCCAAGATTATTGAATATTGGAGAGAATGTTTCATTATTCAAGAAATGAATAATTATTTGGTTTTTTTGATGATTTTTGATTTTTTTTGTGATAATGGACATTTTGGCACACCTTGATTTGATTTCCACATTTTTCCCTTGGTGTCAATTTGGTCCATCGTCATTGTCTACGACTCCTGATGTTGGATTTTCCATTTCCTAGTTGTTGTCGTTGTATGCCCCCCGTTTTTGGGATAATGCCAAAGGGGGAGAGATAATGATAACAAATAGCGCAAATGAAAATTTAACTCAATTTCCAAGAATCTAGTTTGATATGTTAAATTCAGGGGGAGTTAAGATACATATAAGGATTTTCAAAATCCGATATTTCGAAAATTGATTCTATTTATTTATCTTACTCGTCTGCTTGATGCAATTCATATATATTCATTTTGGAATTAACGTGTCATCAATGCAGGGGGAGTAAGTATTTTACATTTGAATCATTATTTTTGATTATTATTTATGTTGGTTTGTCATCACCAAAAAGGGGGAGAATGTTGAATATTGGACTCCCCGGATTTGGTTTTGATGATGAGCAAACATAAATAATCCATGAACTAACAATTTGTGAGCGCAGTATTGGAGATCGTCGCCAATTTCACGAGAACATTCAAAGCGACATCTCAACACTTCCCAAAGCTCGTATTCATGCCCAAAGCTTCGTTGAAGCTCTTGCGCCGTTTTGGAAGTTATGAAGATTCAATCGAAGCTCTCGAAGACCGTTTATTAAGGTTTTATTTATGGTCTTTTAGCTTCGATATATAGAATGTTAAGCCTTGAGTATATCTTACGTTTCTATCTTCATTACGCTCATTTCGTAGCTCTAGGATCCTTGCACAAGTTCATTCTAACTTCCTCGAAGCGTCGCGCTTCGATTCGGACTTGTATGTGCATGTTAGTTGGTACAAGTACAAGTACTGACCGACTAGATGGTGATCTAGTCGGTCGGCAACTGTTCTTGGACCGACTAGTTTGATTCCTTAATTTCTTGGACTTTACTATTTACAGTTAGTCGGTCTACGTTGACTCACCGACCGACTAGTTTGTGAACTAGTCGGTCAGTGATGCTTCTTTGACCGACTAGTTGTGACTTACTGTTCATGCTAAAATTCTCCTAAGCTACTGTTTATCGTTAGTCGGTCTAAGAACGTTTGGTGACCGACTAGTTGACAATTTAGTCGGTCAACTTTTGTTCTTGGACCGACTAAGTCACTTTGTACTCAGACTAATTCTTTTTGCTCTTAGTCGGTCTACGTTCACTGACTGTCCGACTAGTTGTGAAACTAGTCGGTCAGAAAGTCTTCTTGGACCGACTAGATTTCTAGGTCTGAAATTCTATCTCTTCTCAGATCTACTCTTAGTCGGTCCATGCTGTTTGACTGACCGACTAGTTGATGAACTAGTCGGTCAGTGGTTGTTCTTTGACCGACTAATTCTCACAGATTTCTATCCGTTGGAGAATGACCTAACTTGTTTTTATGGGACCCTATAAATACGAACCTAGGTCATTTCTATCTAGGTAAGAGCTTCCATTCAGAGATTCATTGAGATCAAAAGAGATAGCCTTTCTCACTCTAATCTAAAGCTCTCTTCCTCACAAGAAACCCATTCTCTCTCATTTCTAGATCTAGAATCCATCTAGAGAGAAGGTTGTTCTTGGTGAGCTCTTCAAGCTATTGCTTGATCCAAGTCTCCAAATCATCCCTAGGCACCGATTGCTGGTCATTTCCTTGGTGCTAGGTCTTGGTGACTTCATCTTCCTCAAATCCTTCATTTCACCATTTGGGTAAGAAAAACTCAAGGTATAGGATTTTGTGGTAAGATTGTTTATTTCATATTAAACTCTTTAATATTGCTTTGTGATTCTCTCGGTTGTGAGAGAAGGTTGTGATCCCGGGTTGTGGGATTCACGTTTGCTATTGCATGTATGATTTGATCTTGTGAAGGTTTTTCACAAGATATTCATAGTGGAAATCTTGAGTTAGGGTTTCTAACTCAAGTATCCGGAGGGGATCCGGGTGGTTGGGACGTAGGATCACCGGGAACAAGTCGGGGAGACTTGGGTGGATCCGAACCCATTAACATCATTTGTTTGCATTGTTAATTTTGTGTTGTCATTCAATTTAAGCTTCCGCAAATTGATTTGGTAGTTGTTTGCAATTTAATTTGGAATTATACTCCTTATTATTTTAAAGTACTATTCACCCCCCCCCCCCCCCCCTCTAGTACTTGTGCAGTAGCTAGTAGGGCATTACAGTACCGAAAATGGGCCATTTGTGGGGTGAATAGGCCCGCAAAGGTCACCATATATTCTCTCAATGAAGCCAGGAGACTCCAAACCCACTTTCAGGAGGGAAGGTCTCTCTATTAGTTTTCCCTTATGACAAAGGGGGACAATGATACTCAACCTTTTGAAGAATCTTCAGGTTCTCCAATGGATTCATTTGATGATGCGTCCATCATCGCTGATCTAGGATGAATAAGTCCATTTTGCCAGAGTTAAAAACTATGGCAAAGAAAGGCACTTCTGGTGCTCAGTCGAGTTGGCTTTCTATAGGATGAATATCTGTAATTATAGGGACCCGACGGGGGTCCAATGAAATCGTAAGTAAATGGTCTTCTGGCCATTCTCTTGACGTGTTACATATTGATATTCAATATATATTATCCACAATTTTCAAGTTATTTTATTTAAAAAAATATCCTTGAAAATTGGAGAGTTCCTATATGTTTAAGAGGAGAATTTGCATCTTATAGTCTCGTTGTATGTGGGAGCAATATCAATGCTACACCAGTGCAACGAGGCACTGTCCACAATATTCCATACTTCATCTATAAGTAAAACGAAATTTTATTTAATTCAATGAAAAAGACATTCAAAATAAAAGTTCATAATTAAGCAAATTAAAGATGAAGCAACATTGAGTTTTAAATGCATAGATAAAAGATGAAGCTTAATCGAGCAGGTCGTCGTTCTCGAAGTCTTTTGCAGTGAACATCGTTGGTGGCTGAACAGCCGCTAAGTTTGTTTCAGGCAGAGACTTCTGGCTCGCCTGATATAGTTCATGGAGGTGGCGAGGAGTGCGATAGATTCTGGACCAATGGCCAGTCATGCCGCATCTATGGCATTTATCCTCCCAGTTCTTCTTAGGAAGTGACACTTGGTCAGTGTTCTTTTGCTTCCATGTGAAGTTACTCTTCCATGTATTGTTGTTGTTGGACGGGGTTGCTGCTCCTCGTCCATTCTTCATCACAGCTTTCCTTTGTTATTATTAGCCTTATTCTTGTTTTTCCACTTCTGGGGAGAAACGTGGTGGGCTTCAGGGATAGCAGTAAATCTCGATTCTGCTCTGCCCTAAGTAGGCATGAGATCAGATCAGAGAATTTCGTGAAGTTGCGTTCACGATACTGCTGCATGACGATTGCATCTTTCTCGTGAAACGAGGTAAATGTCTTTTCCATCATGCGTTGTTCTGTCACTTCTTCACCGCACAACTTCAGGTGTGAGGTGATATTATGAAGTGCAGAATTATACTTAGCGACGGACTTATAGTCCTGAAGTCTGAGATTTTTCCACTCATAACTGGCACGCAGTAATATTACATCAATTTGATGTTCATATCGTGCCTCCAGCGCTGTTCACAGCTCCATTGGGTCCTCTACCGTTAGGTACTCGGCCTTTAAGGTCTGATCTATATGTTTCCTAATGTAGATTATGGCTTTCGCCTTATCCACGTCGGAGATAGTGGTAGAAGTGCCACTGCTAGATGTAGCAAAAGCATCGGTCGCTGTTGGGACCGATGAAGGAGCCAAAATGGAACCAAGGAGGGCCATCGAACGCAAGTGGAACTTCAGGTCCACTCGCCAACTCAGGTAATTTTTTTTACAGAGTTAAGGACTTCGAAATCGACGCTTGCCAATTTTTCCATTTTATCTACGCAATTTAAAATAAGCATGAATTAATTTAAATTGAAATTCAAGCATTAAGAATTAAAATAAGTAAAATGTGGGGATCGGCCAGATACCCAAATAAATACAAAGTCCAAAGTCCGAATATACAGTCCGTAAACAAAAGAAAAATACAATTTGGAAACCCAGAATGGGTCCCTATATTTTCCAATTTATGTCGCTGTCTTTAGTTGTCGGTACACCGGTCTTCGTGCTGATAACATGTTGAAGGAATTTAAAGAATAGTAAAATTGTCTCAATCATCAGTAGCCATGGCACTAGCCATGGCTCTCTTATATATTCATTTCCTTAATATATCAAGAGTCCAAGGGACTCCCCACTAAGTTAGTGGGGCGTAAATGGTGAGATGAAGAGAGGGGAGGGAGGCCAAAGGCCTCCCTCAACTCACAACAGTTATTACATTTTAGCATTAATTGCCTTTAGGCAAAAATTTAAGTATGTATTCTTTGATTACCTTTCTTAATTCATAGCGAGAAAGAGAAGAAAAAAGGCGAAAAAAGATGAGCAAAATATTTTTTTAAAAGAAGAAGAAGATGGATGTGCGCGATGAGTAAATTTTTAAGCGCATTATGCGAGGTGAGTAATTTGGTATGTGCACTGAGCTATTTTTTTTTCCATGTTGTGTGTAATGAGTAATTTGGCATGTGCGCTGAATAATTATTTGTGAGGGTATTTCGGTGTTTTTGAAAATGGAAGTTTCATTATTTTTCAAAACATTTAAACTGTATGTACACTGAGCAAAATGGTCCATTCGCAAAGCAAGAATGGTTTTTAAGATGGATGCATATATATTGAAAGGGGGTTTTCTGCAAGTTAACCGTTTCGGTATTGGGAAACTATTTGGTTGAATTATATATTGAGCATAAAAGAATTGTTAAAAGCATCCCTGGGTAAAAAATAATAAAAGATATTCAAGTTTTGAGAACTGAATTACTTTTTTCTAAAAATTGACTAATTATTGCTAGTTCTTTCTCTCTTTAAAAACTCACAACATCGAACTCCCCAATCCCTCTAGTCCAAAGTAAGGATGAAATCGGACCCGGTCGAGTAACGTCCCGACCCCAGGCTAAATATACTTCGGTCCTAAAATCCAGCCCCCGCCTCGTCCATAGACCTTTAAATGGAAACCTTAACTTTACCCTATGGACTTTCGGGTCAGCCCTTGGGTTTTCGGGCCGGCCCCTAACTTTTTTTCAATCGCAATTCTAATACATTCTTATTAATAACATATCAAATAAAAAATTAATAGTAAAAACATACATGTAGCCTGTAGGTAAAATACTAGTGTTCGACAATTTCATACGTTTCTTTTTAGTTAGGTGCTTCTGATTACTATCAAAAAAGTTATGCAAGTGATATATTTATGGAAGAGAAGCTATGTTATTGTATTTTTACAGTTCCTAACTTACTACATGCTTAGCTATTCTCCTTAATGGTTTAATTTCATCCAATTAGATGGTAGAGAAAGAATGGTGGAGGAAGAATTGAATTAAGACGATTCTAAATCAAAGAATTGAATACATAAGAAATCAAATCATATTTCAATCCAGAATTACTGATCTGATTGAAAAAACTAAGTCAAAATTATTTAGAACAAATATAAGTACTTCATATCTTAATTTAGAAATAAACAACAATTCAATCTGAAAGAGAGACATGCTACTATCTTAAGATTGTATTCGGATTGTGTTTTGATCATGTTTGGTTTTTGGAAGAAATAAACTAGAAAGAGAGAAAAATTGAGATCAGATTTTTTGGAAATGAACAGTTGGGTTTTGATCTTGTGCCAAGATAACTCGTCTGTGCTCGGATACGAGCTATATGACTTGACAGTCTGTGGCTCAAATGGACTCTTAGTCGTGACGGTCGGTGGCTCAAATGGATCGATAGCTCTATGGTTCGTCCTACCTAGTGGGTCAAATAACTTGGGTCAGCACTTCGGGTAGCTCGGTCTTCGGGAGGAAGTTCGGTCACGTGGCCCACTCAGATGTTACAAAGACCAGTAGGGTGCAGCGCACGCCTACTAGGGTTCAACACATTAAATGTGTAGAGTTGTGATGGGATGTGTATTCCGTTAAAGTCGGGATTCGTATCTTTTGGGGACTCCTCCTCAATGATGGCACCTATTGTATTCTTGTAGTATATATAGGTAGTCTTAGAGTAGCGTTTCGAGTGGAACACATTAGAGAGATCTTGATCCTCCATTTGTGAGAGCCAACTTAGAGGAAATTGTATAGATCTTTTGGAGAGATCATTGTGTGCTTCGTCTTCGATTGTGAAGAGAAAAGATTTGTATTTGTTCCTTCCTTTCGTAATAAAGTTCATTAGTGTTCCCTTGGCCGACCGACGGCCTAAAGTTGTTATTTTTCTTAGTGCTTCTTGTTTGTTTTGTTACTTGTCCTTGTCCTCGGTCATCGACGATCCTGTGTATTCCGTTGTGCTAAGCATCATCGGCACACATCACCATTTTCATCCAAAACCATTCTCTAGGCTTGGCAAAAACCCCCAGGCCCGTGGGTACCTGGTTAGGCCCGGGCTAACGGGCACTGGCTTTTTTGCTCTGGTCGGGCTTCGAGCCGAGCTCAAGCCCTTATCGTGTCATTTTTGGCAGGCTTGGTCCTGGCATGGGAACACGATTTGCTCGCTCGAACCAGCCCGATATATATTTAATATAAAAATATATTTAATTTTAACTGGGAAATTTCATTTTGACTGGGAAAAAACAGCTTGTGGCAGAGAGTGAAAGACCAAGGATGAAAAAGCTGGAGGAACTGAGGAAGACAATAGACTCTCTCCACTAGATCAATATGATGATCCTTACCACAAAACTAAAGGCCAGTGTGATTTTGTGCCAAATGACTAATTGTCAGTATTGTTTTTCTTATTGATGTTGGAAATAAGCGTTCTGTTTTGATTTTTATTGGTTAACATATTTACTGCCAACACTATATAGAGAAGCTTATATATGGCAAACATATTTTCTGCCAACACTATATAGAGAAGCGTGCAGTTGGCCAAAAAAAGAAGTGTACCAAAGATACAATTATCCATGTTTCTTCATCAACTTCGAGTGTATGAAGTTAAATGTAAAATGATTTTAATCTTCAAGATTATATTATCATCTGTTGGATGATATTGTCATCTGCTGGATGAGATTTTCATCTTTTGGATGAGTGTTTCATCTTCTGGATGATGTAATTATTCTCTAGTTGATGTAGTCATCTTCTGGATGGTAAGTCTCTAAGCCAAGATTTTTGCATAGGTCTTTCATATTATATTTGATAGTTAGGCTTAAACAGATAATTCGGATTTCTCTTCAAGAGATTCGATGAGATTTGACTCATTTGAAGATATAATCTCAAATCAGTTTATTTGCTCTTTTAAAGATGCAAAGACAACCTTTAGTAGGAGTCCTTATTTTGATAAGAAACTTTCTTGGTTATATTTTATATATTTCATAGAATAGACATCTCAAAGGCTATTCAGGCAAGTGAAGAAATTATGAATAAATCCATAAGGTTATGCTGTCACAACATCCATAGCAGCAAAAACCAAATTTTCCTTTGCCCATCGCAGGAACTTCGCAAACATAACCAGGTAGCCTGATGCATCAGTTTTATTTCGTAAGTGAGTCAAGCTCATCTTATTTGCTTCCTGGTTTCAGCAAAATGAACCTCTAAGCTATATCATGTCGCTTTTAGCATACGATTTTATTTATTTTATTTGTATTTATAAAATACTCATTATGCCCACAGGTTTGGTATCTTTTGATATCAGGACTTAGGTCCAAACACTTCACATTTCATAAGTGAGTCGAGCACAACTTATTATTTCCTCGTTCCATATTATTGGCAAATCTCTACGTTTACTTCAGGAAACAGAGTGTGGAACGATATTTAAACGACAAAATAAAATATGAGTAATTGTCGACAAGTGTGTTTTTATCCAAACACCTCCCCCTGTACTTACAGTATTGAATAATATTTCAATGTGTTCCAGATTCATCCCTTCTAGAGGTTCAGGAAAGGGAGAGTATATGGAGATGAGCTCGCTTTTCTGTTGTGGTATTGTTTAAAGGTCTCCAGAAGTTTTTCTCTTTTTAGAGACTCATAGTATGTCCTCTCATTTATTTAAGACATTCACTTCTGCTACATGTGGATTGCATCCTTTATTTTTGGTATGTCAATCTTAGCTGGATTTTTAGCAGCAGGGATGTGTGATTTTGACAATATTTGGATTGTCAATAAATTCCTCCGAAAACTGTTTAACAATTTCATAAGTGTGGATCTTCAGGATCTCATCATGATTTAGATATTTGAAATGGTCAACCGAGCTTCAAGCTAAGGGATGATGGTAATATCCATGTTCAACCTAATAATGGGAATTTAAAGAGTTCTGAATGTGAAGGATCTTCAGGATCTAATCTTCACTGTCGATTCTCTATATGAGACCCATCAAGGCACAATCTAGAGATGTGCTCTTAATGCTTCCCATGTTTTGAGTGCTCAGAATCTATTTATCTGGGATAATTAAGTCCGATAAATAGATTTAAGATGACATTATGATGGGAATAGTAGGTGCTATGGGGATGGTGGACACGTCATGGCACAATCTTTAATATGTGCTCTAAATGCTTCCCCCGTTAAGAGTTTTCGAAAACTGTTTATATGGGGTGATCAGGCCCATGTAAATAGGTTCTAAGGAGGCCTTTTGATGGTCTGCAGTGTAATTGTATGTCCCCACCAGCAACTGGATTTTTAACGGACGTGTAAGATTTTTAACGGATGAGTAATCCGTTTAAATTATTTTAATGATTTTTTCATATAACCCAGTTTGGGTGTGAACACAGACCCCAGGGTGTTCAACTTTATTCTAGTTGCAAATTATGGTTGATTTCCTAGTATTATCCAATGTTCCCGCCATTTAGTAATGTGTCATATATGTTGTGAAAAAGCTAGATTGCAGTATGACCATTTTTAGAAAATATACGGATGAGTATACTAAGGTACATCATCAGCCCTATACAGGGGAGTGGATAAGTCCACTGTAACCCCTCAAGTATTCTCAAGAGACCAAGAGGTCTTATTATTTTAATGATGATAGTAAATATATCATCTTAAATTCAATTAGAGGAAGTTTTGAGAGTCAATGTCCACGTGTAGTGGAGATGAGCTCGTAATCATTTTCCTGTTAAACGGAATAATGAAAATGCACCCTTTTAAAGAAAATGCATGTTCTTCATAATTATAGGATTGGTTAATGATGTCTTGCATCATCAATCCAGGGTGGTATATTGTATCGTTCTAAAGTTTAAAACTTGGACGATTCTGGACACTTCAGGTGTTCCATTTAATTCCTCTTTTCGAATTTAACTAGGAATTTTGAAAATCCATTTGAATGCTCCAGTTTGGTCTTTAATGCCATTATATTCTAGAGTCATTTATTAGGAAGTCGGTTTGACGAATATCCATCAAAACTTTGTAAGTTTCTTTTTCAGAGAGTACTAGGCACCCTCATATAGGGTATTCAGGTTTGCAAAGCCTGAATCTCAAGTCAGACATCCCAAAAACAGGTTTTCTATTGGACTATTATTAGGGTTAAATTCTTTTGAAAGCGTACATCTACAATTATGTTGGAAACATACTCACTAAGAATTATGTTGTGGCAACAGATTAAATTTGTTTTCAAAATTTATGTTTTCTCTGGTAATAGATAAGTATACAATAGCTGGATCAACTTTCATCTTTAGACTAACTTTATATATATTATCTATGGCATAAATTAATGACCTTTCATATTCCAATAGCAGTACGAGTCTTACCAAAACTTCTGAGTTTGGTCTAGTTTGCCCGTGCTTATTCCATGTCGATGTATATCATATCTTCCCTTTCTTTATATATATCAGAACGTCGTTGGTCCTAGACTTCCCCTGTGTTCAGTCTTCCATATTGTTATTTATAAGGAAGAATGAATATTAGTATCTCTAAGGAGACATATTCAAGGGAATGAACTTGTTCTATACTTCCAATTTTAAAATTTATGTGGGAATTTTGAAAGTCCAGTTAAAAGTTCATATATGGTCTTCAAGCCATTATTTTCTTGAGTCATTCAGTTTTTATGTAGACAGAGAAACATGCATAAGGGGAATAAATACGTGGATGCGAATATATTTCTCACATATTTATTTAACCACGACTATAGGCGTATGGATAAGGCGAATATATTTTTTATTATTGGTTAGAAGGGTATTGACATTCGATTTGAACTTCAGGTTCAATCGTCAATATAGATATGCTTTTTAAACTTTTGAAAATTATAATGAATCTTGTGTCATAATACATAATTATAGTTATGAGTATATGTATATTAAGTGTGTCATCATAAGGAATTCATATGAAGCATGAAAAAATCCTAAGTGACGCATGCAAAAAATATAATTATGATCAATTGCGCAATATTTAATCTTTTGCTATTAAGATGCCTTGATTTATATGACCTACCCATAAAAATTTCGTGGGACTTTAACCCAAACTGAAAATTTTCGTTCGTTATCTGGTGGAAACGTAGGCTTCGGACCGCCCGCGAAATGCACAGGGTCAATCGGGTCATGTTAAGGAAAAATTTAAAACTGAACATACCCGAAAATATATTTTATTGATATCCCCAAGCAAGTTTTGTAAGGACCCTGGCTATGAGAAAAATACTAGAAGGGGGGTTGAATAGTGTTTATATAATTTAAACGACAGTTATACCAATTTAAATTCCTAACCAACAATTAATGTGGAATGTTAATAAAACCAAATTGAAACAATGCTAACACAAGGATGTTTCAAGGGTTCGGATTACCCAAGCTAACTCCCTACTTGTTCCCAGTAATCCTACATCCCTTCCACCCAGATACCACCGAATACTGAAGTTAGAACCCTAACTTGAGGTTTCCTTTAAACCCACTTGTAGAAACCCTACAAGTGAAATCGAAACACAATCGATGTTCTTGACTCCCACAACTTGGGAGCAAGCAAACTGCTCTCACAAACCGAGAGTTAAAATAATATCGAAAGATATGAAACAATGAAATAGCAACACTTAAAATCACCTATGCCTTGAAGTAAAACTTGAAGGAGCAAGTGTGTTATGTGTTGAGGTCTCTTTTGAAAGAGAGAAAAGTCCTTTCTCGTCACCACGAATCGCCTAGAGGATATCACTTTGATTCTAGGTTGGAAAGCAAGAGAGAATAAGATTGGAATTCTTGGTCTTTTGGATTTGAGAGCTTTGAAAAACTAGAGATTAAAAAGCTAGGGGTTTTCAAGAGTTGATCAAGAAAATGAGTTGCTTGAGTTACCCCTCAATGGAACAGTAGAAGCTCGCTTTATAGGTTCCCTAAAACCCCCAAACATAATCCCCAAAAACCCCTTTGAAATCCATAGAGAAAAAGCAAACGGATAGAATTTACACAGTCGACAGTCGACTGTTGAACAAAACACAGTCGACTGCTGCACTGTGTCAGAGTGTATGTGAGAATTCAAACAGTAACTTACCATGTAGGACAGTCGACTGATGAAACTAACAGGCGACTGTAAAACTAATATGGGTAAGCTGACAGGCGACTGTAAATCCTTCTACAGGCGCCTGTAAAATTAATAAGCGCATGTAAAATTAACAGCGACTGTAAATCCTTCTACAGATGACTAGCCGCAATATGGGTAAGCTGAGAAAATCTCAAAAAGTTTTAGGAAGACATGACAAGCAACCGATGTGGAACACACAGGCGCCTGTGCCATGGGCAAGCGACTGTGAAACCAACATCAGTCGACTGTCACTAAAACTTGAAACTTTCCAAAGAGCAGAGTCTGCGGAGGAATCATAGACTTACGACTGTTGAAGCATTGACAGTCGAATGTGCCTTGTACAGGCAAATGTCAATTCAACATCAGTTGACTGGCCATATGAAAAAGAAAGTGACTTTTGGGCTGAAGTGAGACATGCGACTGTTTAACAAATCACAGGCGACTATAGCTTGGACATGCGCCTGTATTTTGTACAGCAGTTGCCTGAAAGAGTTAAAGCTTACAAGGCCCAAAAATTAATTGATTAAGTATGTGCATAACAGGCGACTGTAGAACAACTAACAACTCAAAGTCGACTGTTTTGAGACAGGCGCCTATAAAACGTTCATCAGTCGCCTGTTGAAATCCCAAAATGCACAAGCTTGAGAAATGTGAATTGGAGTCTAAGGAAATATGATCTCATGATTTCCTAGGACAGAAATGAAGATGTGTGTGCTCCAACATAGTTCTACTTCTAATCTACATACTAGAAGAGAATAAAAAGATTACATTTAGTTGAAGTCTCTCTTCTATCCAAAGTATGAGCTTGAAGTCTTCTAGGAGCTTCAATCACCATCTTTAATCATCCAATCCACTTTTCATACTTTCATTAATCTTTCAGTGATATCCATTGCTAATTTATCTTCATGATATGCTTATGCAATAGATTAACTGCAAATAGGGGATTAGTCACAAGTATTTATGTTTGCTCATTATTAACACCAAGTAGAAGAAGTCCAATACTTAACAAGTTTATCCCCAGAAAACATTTATTTTATTTTCTATCCCCTCACATTTTGTTCCCTAAGTTTCCAAAATTTTTCTAGAATTTTTCTGTAATTAATTTTCAAGGTTTTGGGTAATTTTCTAAATTTATTACATATATATATAATTTTAGAAAAATATAAACAATTTGACCTGCGGGCCTGAGGCCCGCAGGCTAGCCACGGACTTCAGTCCCATTAGGCTGATTTTTATTTTTCATTTTTTATAAGGGTATTGGGCTTCTGACCCAAGTAGCGTGGGGCCCACCCTCTCCTTCCTTACTCCTAACCCTAACTAGGTCATAGTTTTGGGGGTCGGACGCCGCCAGTGGCGACAGCAGTGGCTGCCCCCTGCGGCGTTGGCATGCCGGGACATATCGGAAGAGTGGGGGCGTCGTCATCCCCGGGGGGGCAGGCAATCGCCAGCCGTCGGCCTCGAACAAAAAAAAATTATTAAATATTTTTTTGTTAATTCTCCACGTCTCCAACATCGAAGCCTCGGTTGAGAGCTTTGAGCCCATCCACGACGTCCACCTCTTCGATGGCAAAGAAGTCGACCCCAGCATCTACGATGCTGATGACTGTCAGCGACGACGTCGGATCGAACTTCAGACTGTCCGGAACAGACTTCATGTCGTCTGAAGTGGATTTCAGATCAGAGATGGCCGCGGTTGGCCATTTGGTGGCCGGATCCAAAATCTGTTGGATATTGGACTCCCTGGATTTAGTTTTGGATGATGAATAAACATAAATATATCGTGAACTAACAATTTGTGAGCGCAGTTATGAAGATCGTCGCCAAATTCATATGAACATCCAAAGCGACGTCTTGAGACTTCTCAAAGCGCATGATCGTATGCCTAAAGCTTTGTTGAAGCTTTTGGACCATTTTAGAAGTCATTAAGATTCGGATCAAAGCTTTCGAAGACGGTTCGTCAAGTTTTATTTATAGTCTTTTAGCTTCGTTCCGTAGAATGTTAAGCCTTGAGTAGGTCTTACGTTTTAATCTTCATAACGCTCCTATCTTAGACATAGGATCTTAGTAGAAGTCCATACGAACTTTCCCGAAGCATCGCGCTTCGTTTCGCGACTTCTTGTGCATGTTAGTTGGTTCAAGAAGAAGAACCAACCGACTAGATGGTGATCTAGTCGGTCGGAAATGCTTCTTGGACCGACTAGTTTGCCTTCTCAATTCTAAGCTCTTTATTGTTTACAGTTAGTCGGTCTACGTTGACACACCGATCGACTAGTTTGTGAACTAGTCAGTCAGTGATGCTTCTTAGACCGACTAGTTGAGCTTTCCATGTACATGCCTAGTTACTGTTTATCGTTAGTCGGTCTATGTTCATTTAGCGACCGACTAGTTGATGAACAAGTCGGTCAACTTTTGTTCTTGGATCGACTAAATCAATTTGTACTCAGACAATTTGTTTTATCTCTTAGTCGGTCTAAGTTAACTCACCGACCGACTAGTTGTGAAACTAGTCGGTTGACAAGTGTTCTTTGACCGACTAGTTCTGTTAGTCTGAACTTCGACCTATTCCCTGTTCATCTATTAGTCGGTTCATGCTGTTTGACCGACCGACTAGTTGATGAACTAGTCGGTCGGTGGTTGTTCTTTGACCGACTAGTTTGGTTCAGAATAGAGCCGTTGGAGCTTTAATTGAAACGTTTTTCTCTCTCTCTTTCCTCTAACCTATATATACTTGGTGTGCTGCATTCATTGCATCCAAGGCTGATTTTAAGAGAAGTTTAGAGATCAAAGAGAAAGAATTTATTACTCATTCAAAGCTCTTTCATTCCAATCTTGAATCTCTTCTCACTCTTATTTCAAAAGAGAGATTCATTGATTGTGAGCCTTCCAAGCCAAGTGCTTGATCCTAGGTCACCATCAACCTCTTAGCTCTTCATTGCTGGTCATCTACTTGGAGCTAGGGTTTGGTGCCTCTTCATCTTCCCCAAAATCCGTTTTGCCCTAAATCGTAAGTTATACTCAAGGCATAGGTATTTTGTGGTAAGAACTTTCATTTTATTTTACATTGATATTGTAAGTGATTCACTCTCGGTTGTGAGAGTGTGTTTGTGATCCCGGGTTTGGGAGTCACAATTTTCTTTTGTGTATGATTTGACTTGTGAAGGTTTTTCACAAGTATTTCATAGTGGAAATCTTGAGTTAGGGTTTCTAACTCAAGTGTCCGGAAGTGATCCGGATGGTTGGGACGTAGGATCACCGGGAACAAGTCGGGGAGACTTGGGTGGATCCGAACCCAGTAATATTGCTTGTTTGCGATTGTTTCTTTGTTGTCTAACATTTACATTTTCGCATTTCCGCATTGTTTGGTAGAGTTTGCAAGGTAATTAGGAATTAGCCTCTTAATTATTTTAAAGTACTATTCCCTCCCTCTAGTACTTGTGCAGTAGCTTAGCAGGGCATTACATTTGGTATCAGAGCCAAGTCTATAATTATGTCTGCCAACGACAACAAGACCGTTCGTCCACCTTCCGACTATAGCATCTTCAAGAATCGTGAAGGAGCGTCTTCGGTAATGAAAGGACACTCCTCAATGAGGCCTCCCTTCTTCAACGGTACCAACTACGGGTACTGGAAATGCCGGATGGAAACTTTCCTCCGGAGTGCTTCATTATGGAGGGCCACGATGAAGGAGTATGTCGAGCTCGCCGAAGAAGATTTCGAGAAGTGGACTAACGCGGAGGTCGCCGCGGAGGTAAGCAATGCCAAGGCAATGAACGCCTTGCAATGCGCTTTGGAGCCCGAGGATTTCAATAAGATATGCACATGTAAGAGTGCATATCAAATATGGAACTCTGTCCTCATCTTGTATGAAGGAACAAATAGGGTAAGAGACTCTAAACTCGTTGTAGTTAATAAATATTACGAGCTATTTCATATGCTACAGGGTGAGAAGATGAAGGATTACTATGCTCGCTTCGTCGACATCACAAACGAGTCGGAGGCTCTCGGTAAGACCTACACCCAAAAGGAGAAAGTCTCGAAGATCATCGATGGACTTCCTTCTAGTTGGGAGAAACTTACCTTCGCCATCGTGGAAGGTAATAATATGAAAACTTATACCGTTGTTCAACTAATGGGTACCTTGATGTCTTATGAGGTACGCAAGGATAGCAAGTTGAAGTTGTAGGAAAAGATGAAGTCCTACCTAAAGCAAGATGAGCCAAAGAAGAAGGCTATTGCTTTCAAGGCCGCTCCATCAACTTCCACATCGACCGATGATGAAAACTCGGAAGATGATTTGGACTTGGAGTCCATGGCTCTCATGGCCAAGAAGTTCAACCGGTTCTTCCAGAAAGGTAACTTCAAAAACAAATCGAAGTTTAATTCTTCTAACGCCTCCTCTCCTTTGTGGTTCAAATGCAACAAGTCAGGACACATGAAAGCGGATTGTCCTCAAAACAAGCACAAGGAGAAGTGGAAGGCGCCGAAGTTCGACAAGTCCAAGAAGTACAAGAAAGGGTAAAAAAGGGGCTTGTCGGGACATTCACCGACTCCGATGATTCCTCTAGCGGAGAGTCGGATGATGAGCAAGTGGAGCAAACACACATGTGCTTCATGGCTAGAGAGGAGCAAGATAAAGATTCATCTTCCCGATGATAGCGACAACGAAGGCGATGATGTAACCATGGATGACCTTAGAAATGCTAATGAGCAATTATGGTCTAAATACACTAAATTAGTAAATAGGTATACTAAAGTAAAAGATGATTTAGCTAGCATCCAAACCTCGCCTAAAACTATCATCACCAACAACGACACCGTTGTTGAAGAGTTGAAGAATGAGATTGTTAATCTCAAGACTCAACTTGAACATGTTAGCATTGAGGATCCGGAAGAACACAAGATAGCGGATTTGACTTCTCAAAACTCGACTTTGAGTATTGAGAATGAGAATCTCAAATCTCGTGTTTATGTGCTCACATCGCAAGTATCCACTTTGGATGCTTTTATGCTTTCTCTCACCGAGAAATATGAGAACACATTAGGCCGAATTAATAAATTCAATAAGGGTAAGGACCATTTGGATAAAATCCTAAATGACTTACTCCCGGCCAATCACCACATTGGTTTGGGGTATACGATGGGAAATTCATCCAAAGCGGCCACTACTTTTGTTAGGCCAACTTCCGATGCCTTAACGAGTGGTAGCAAACACTCTATTGATTGTTCATCTACCAATGGTGCTTCCACCTCGTACACATCTTCATTTGGAAAGAAACACACTTTGGGTGGACCTCCAAAGAAGGGCCATGCTTACATGTACACGAATACCATGCCACGTAGGAACACACGTCCTACTCCACTGGCTCACACATATGATGATTTCTATGCTACACATCCACGGGCACATGCACACCATGTGAGACACCCTCACGCACGTGTTCCTCCACATGTGTATGTTCACCCACATCATCGTATGAATAATTATCCACATGCACCATTTCATCATGTTCCTTATGCCTATCCATGACATGCATCACGTAGAAATCACCAACGCATGCATGCTCCCAATAGGATTAAGGCTCTCAAAATACTCACTATTTGGAGCCCAAAGGACACAAGCATGGATGAAAAACAAGTTTACATGAATGATTATTTTAAGAATGTAGTGAATAATGATAATTATGTGGGGAAGTCTAAGTCCCATTGGACTTGGCTTCCAAAGGTCTAATCTTTTGGACCCAATGACCTTGGGTACCATGATACGATACTGTCTATCTTTAGGTACTCAAGAAAAAAAAACGGAACAACAAATTTAAATTTAGCTCCAAGAGGAATTGGATACTCGATAGCGGGTGTTCAAAACACAAGACGGGTGACGCTCAATTGCTCTCCGGAGTGGTTCCCATTGCAAATGGAAACCGAGTAGTCTTTGGAGGCAATGAGAGGGGAACCATCATAGGTGTTGGTAAAGTGGGTAATCCTTCTAAACCTCTTATAAATGATGTTTACCTTGTTAAAGGATTAAACCACAATCTCATTTCAATAAGCCAGCTTTGTGACAAAGGTTACAAAGTTAGCTTTGCGAAAGGAATGTGCCATATTTTAAGAAAGGGTTTTTCTCATATTAGTCCCTTAAATTATGTGTATTTTGATATTAGTCCCTTAAATCTTTGTAATTTGAATTTAGTCCTTTAAAGGGACTATTTAGGTTAAACTTTTAACATTTAAGGGACTATTTAGGTTAACAAAAGGGACTATTTAGGTTAATATTAAACATTTAAGGGACTAAATTCAAATTACAAAGATTTAAGGGACTAATATCAAAATACACATAATTTAAGGGACTAATATGAGAAAAACCCTTTAAGAAAAGATAATAATGAATTATTGTTTTTCGGCGCACGCCATAAGGATATATACATCCTAGATCTTCCAAGATCACATGAACAATGTCTCATTGCCAACACAAGTGAACAACACTTATGGCATCGACGTTTTGGTCATGTGAACTTTGGAACACTATTTAAGCTTTTCAAGTTAAATTCTATTATAGGCTTCCCTAAGCTAGTCTTTCAAAAGAAAAGCTTTTGTGACTTGTATCAACGAGGAAAGCTTCCAAAATCGTCTTTTAAACCTAAGAAACGCATTTCTTCTAAGCGTCCACTAGAGCTATTAGATCTAGATTTATTTGGGCCAACTAGAGTTGCTTCATTAGGAAATGCACGATATGGACTTGTCATCGTTGATGACTTTTCTAGGTTTACTTGGGTATTTTCATTATGTAATAAAATGATGCTTTTGAAAACTTCAAAATTTTTGTTAAGAAAGTACAAAATCTCATTGGAACCACCATTGTCACTATTCGTAGTGATCATGGAGGGGAATTTGAGAATGAGTCTTTTGAGAAATTTTGTGATGAAGTTGGTATTACACACACCTTCTCTTTCCCTCGTGCACCTCCTCAAAATGGTGTAGTTGATAGAAAGAATAGGATGCTAGTGGAGTGTGCTCGCACTATGCTTGATGATAGCCAACTTGGCCATCAATTTTGGGCGGAAGCGGTACACACCGCATGCTATGTGTTTAATAGAATACTTTTGAGGCCCGATACTAAACAAACTTGTTATGAATTATTGTTTGGTAGGTTGCCTCAAGTTAGACATTTTCGTGTTTTCGGTTCGAACTGTTTTATTAAAAACACGTATGGTAGTTTGGACAAATTCGATCCAAGATCCTATGAGGGGATTTTTGTTGGATATTCCTCATGTAGCAAAGCCTACCGGATATACAACAAACGAACCTCAACGAACGAGGAATCGCTTCATGTTTCATTTAATGAAAGATTTGTTCCAACTAGAATTACTAATGATGATGACTCCATGGATGTTTTATGTGATTCAATTGGTAATTCTAATTCTATTGATTCTATTGATTCTATTGATACTAACCCGACTAATGAAGTTGTTGAGAATGTTCCTAGTGATCAAGGAATTCCCAAACGGCTTCATACCGTTCGTGACCATCCTCATGAGCAAGTCATTGGCAATATCCATAATAGTGTCAAGACGAGATCTCAAGTCAACCACTTCGCTCATTGTGCCTTTGCCTCCTTGATAGAGCCAAAGAATGTTAATGAAGCATGCGAAGATGGTGCTTGGATCCTTGACATGGAGGAGGAACTCATTAAATTCGAGAGGAATGAAGTTTGGGAGCTTGTTCCATTGCCTTCGAAGAACCACACCGTCATAGGGACAAAGTGGATCTTCAAGAACAAGACCGACGAAACCAAGTCGTCGTCCGGAACAAATCTCGGTTAGTAGCTCAAGGCTATCGGCAAGAGGAAGGTATCGATTTCGAAGAATCCTGTGCTCCGGTAGCTAGATTAGAATCAATTAGATTATTGTTATCTTTTGCATGCCATAAGGATTTTAAATTATTTCAAATGGATGTTAAAAGTGCGTTTTTAAACGGAGATGTTGTTGAGGAAGTTTATTTTTCTCAACCTCCGGGTTTTATAAATGAAAAATTTCCAAATCATGTTTTTAAACTTAAGAAAGCACTTTACGGTTTGAGACAATCTCCTCGAGCTTGGTATGACCGTTTAAAGAATTTTCTTTTGGATTTGGGTTTTAAAATGGGAGAAGTTGATTCCACATTATTTGTTAAGTATTCGAATAATGATATAATTTTAGTTCAAATTTATGTTGATGATATCATTTTCGGTGCTACTAACTTTGCTCTTTACGAAGAGTTTTCTAATGTGATGAAGGATCAATTTGAGATGAGCCACATGGGTGAGCTCAAATATTTCTTAGGTCTCCAAATTCGCCAAATGAACGATGCAATCTTCATCCACCAAACGAAGTACACGGCGGAGTTGCTAAAGCGATTTGGAATGGAGAATGCCTCTGGGAAAAAGACTCCAATGAGCACTACTACACATCTTGATAAAGATGCGGGCGGAAAAGATGTAGACATTCGTCTATATCGAGGTATGATAGGTAGTTTACTATATCTTACCGGAAGTAGGCCCGATATAATGTTTGTTGTATATGTATGTGCTCGTTATCAGTCTTAACCTAAGGAGTCTCACTTAGTAGCGGTAAAACGTATTTTCCGTTATTTAAGCTACACACTTGATTTTGGATTACTTTATCCAAAATCTAGCACGTATGAGTTAATCTCATATAGTGACGCAGATTATACGGGATGCAAATCCGACAGGAAAAGTACTAGTGGCACTTACCATTTTATAGGAAATTCTCTTGTCTCTTGGTTTTCCAAGAAGCAGAATTCTGTATCACTTTCAACCAACGAGGCGGAATATATTGCCGCCGGTGCCGCGTGTGCTCAAGTTCTTTGGATGAGACACACACTTAAAGACTTTGGTATAAACTGTGATACTTGCCCTATCATGGTGGACAACCAAAGTGCAATTTGTCTCTCCAAGAACCCGGTATACCATTCCCGTTCTAAACACATAGATGTCCGACGCCATTTCTTAGATGATCATGTTGCTAAAAAGGACATCATATTAGTGTACGTTGAAACCCAGAAGCAAATCGCCGATATTTTCACGAAACCCCTAAAGGAAGACTCCTTTGTGCAGTTACGTCGAGAATTGGGGATTATGGGTGAATCCGAGATTTAGGATTCATTTTTATTCAATAATCTTGCATGCTATGAAATTTCATTATATTTGCACATACTAGATTTATTGGAATTTTCTGGATTTTTCGTTGAATTTTCGGAATTTTCGCTCGATTTGTTAGTAAACGTCACATTTCAGATTTTCGATGTTTAATGGGGTAGTATAATGATTAATGAGAGTATAACGATGTTTCTTCCAAGTGCGATTAGGAGAGAACTCAAAATTTCAAAATTTTCAATTTTTGGACTCTCTTAGTCGGTCCAAGTTCATTGGCCGACCGACTAGATTCATTTCTAGTCGGTCAGTGAATGAGCTTAGACCGACTAATTCTTGTCAGGATTTTTGGCTTCAGTTACTGTTTACAATTAGTCGGTTCAAACTCTTTGACCGACCGACTAGATTGTGATCTAGTCGGTCAGTGCTTGAACTGTGACCGACTAATTGTGACGGGGTCTGTCTTGTCTTTTCGACTTCCAATCGAATTATATCCATCCCGACCGACTCTTTTTCACTCTAGTCGGTTCAAAATTTCCTCTCCAGCTCAAAATCCCCCGTGCCCCTTCGACTTCCACCCCTCCTCCGTCGATTTCCGGCCACCTCTCCAACCAACTCCGGCCGCCGATCAACCCCTTCCTCCTTCTGACCTAGGTACTCCCTCTCCTAGCTATCTAGGGTTAGGTTTTTCAGTTCTTAGGGTTAGGCCTTCTATTCATTCGGCTAGGGTTTGATTTTCTAGGGCTTCCGATCTTTCGCTCTCTTGTGTTGATTGCATCGTGTCTTGCTTCGCTTATGGCAAGAACACGAATCCCGATCGATCCCTCACACCCATCGCCTATGACCGTCGAGTCACCCCCTAGGGACCCCCTGCAACCCAAACGCCGATCGAAGACTACCCAACCTTCGTCGTCTTCGCCTCCTCTCAAGAAGAAGAGGACGACGACCGCCAAGCCCTGAGCCCAATCTCAGCCTAAACCCAAGCCTACGAAGCAAACTATGTCTCCCTCCTCTTTTCGTACACCTTCGGATTCCGACACCGAGTACATACCCGAGATCGAGACCCATAGGGATCCCTCACCTCCTCCTAGGCAACCTGAGTCTAGCTCTAGACCCTGTACTTCCACACGTCAGCCTAAGGGAAAGGGTCCGATGCCGGTGGGCGGTGTCGATATCTCGTTGTGTCGCGATGACCCTATGTGTCTCGCGGCTTACAACCGTATCGAACACTATCCGCTACTTCTGGAGCATTTCATACATTTTTCTGACTTCCCAGGCCTAGTAGATCTTCTGTCGTCTTCTGGTCTTATCGATTACCTTCGATATGACCTTAAGGCGAATCATCACCCTTACCCTCGCCTAGTCAAGCTGTTTTACGCCAACCGTGTCCGGGGTCAGTACGAGGCGACCCACTCGATTGAGACTACTGTCTTGAGGACACCGATTGTACTCACGACAGAAATCTTAGGAGAGTTGATCGGTTGCTCTTCGTCTGGCCTCCTCCCTTCAGATATTTCCGTCGATGACATCTCTTCCATCGATCCGGTTATTCTTTCTGAGATCTTCCACGAGATTCATCCCTCCATGATTGGCGTCCCCTCGAAGTCTTTCAAGCCCAATGGCTGGGTCCTTAACTTGATTCTGAAGTCGTGCTTACTTCCTAAGTACGGCTCCACCTCTTTGCCTTCCCAGCCATTCTTGAAGTTGATCTATGCCATCTTCATGGGGAGCGAGATTAACTGGGCTCGGATCATACACGATAAGATGGATTCTTTCGAGTGTATCCGGAAGTCCACGTAGTCTGTGCATATCCCATATCCATGCTTGTTGACTCTTGTTTTTCGCCACTTCCGTGTCACACTTCCACCTGATGATGAGCGTCCTCTCGGTCCCCCTCTGAATGCGACGGCCGTCAAGAAGTCTCTTGTGGCGCTCCGTCACATTCAGCGGACGACCCCCTCTGCTTCAGTGTCTGCATCTGCCTCTGCTGCTCCCTCTACCACTCTTGACGAGCTCGCATGTTCAGTGAGACGTATGGATTCTCGTTATGATCTTACTGAGGAGATACTTGCTCGTATCGCCTCACGTTTGGGCATTGAGATCCCTCCGTCAGTCTCTGACGAGGAGGAGTTGGATGAGGAGGAGATTGAGGAGCTGGTTCGTGTTTCTACTCGTGCCCCTGAGGGCACTTCTGGTGCTGCTACTGTTTCTTTTGCTGGTGACCCCGAGAGTACTCATGTTGCCACCGTTCCTGCGGTGGATGCTACGACTGGTGCTCCCGAGGCCACTATCATCGCTCCCGTGGACACTTCTGCTGATCCAGTGACCACCTCCACTCCTGCTGCAGAGCCTGCTGCTGCTGCAGAGCCTTCCACTGCCTCCTGAGCTTCTCTGAGGCCTCTTCCGATGCACATTGGATGATTTATGTAGTGTGAGAGAGTTAGGGTAGGATAGAGTGTGGTTCTGGATATTTTTGATTTTTTTTTATGTATCTCTGATGTATTTTGATGATATTTTGGATATTTTGATGTAGTGTGATACTCTGATGTCTGGTGTGACATATGTTTTATGTTGTGATATTTTGATGTATTTTGTGCCCCGATCATTTGATCGATGTTATGTATGTCGGTGATGTATCATTTTGATGTACTCATGCTATATATATATATACATCGATGTTGACATCTCATTCTGTTGTGCACATTTTATATTCTATATGTCTCTGATGTTTGATTTCGTCGCTCGACGATAATACTTGGTTAAATAGAATTAATTTTATGAAAACATAGAATTGTTTTCCATGCACTAAATTAACCAAGAATGTTGAAATTGGAGAGTATATTCCATAACTCAATTCGTAGAATTAATTTGAGTTTTGATAATTTTATTTATCGATTTTCGACTTTGGTCTCATTGACACACTTTGATTTTATTCGTATTTTCCTTTGGTGTCATTTGGACCGTGGTCATATTCTACGACTCCCGTGCTTTTATTTGTAGCCATTGTTGTTGTCGTTGATCTCCTCCCACTCTTTTTGCTTATGCCAAAGGGGGAGATATATAATAATGACATGGCTAAATGATAATTTAAAGCATTTCTCCAAGAATCTAATTTGATATGTTAGATTTAGGGGGAGTTAAGATATATAAATGGATTTTCAAATCCGATATTTTAATAATCGATTCTCATTTTATATACTTTACTCGTCTGCTTGATGCGTATTATTATTATTCATTATGGAATTAACGTGTCATCAATGCAGGGGGAGTAAGTAAATTACATTTGACTCATTATTTTTTATTATTATTTATGTTGGTTTGTCATCACCAAAAAGGGGTAGAATGTTAGATATTGGACTCCCCGGATTTGGTTTTGGATTATGAACAAACATAAATATATCGTGAACTAACAATTTGTGAGCGCAGTTATGGAGATCATCGCCAAATTCATATGAACATCCAAAGCGACGTCTCGAGACTTCTCAAAGCGCATGATCGTATGCCTAAAGCTTCGTTGAAGCTTTTGGACCATTTTAGAAGTCATGAAGATTCGGATCGAAGCTTTCGAAGACAGTTCGTCACGTTTTATTTATAGTCTTTTAGCTTCGTTCCGTAGAATGTTAAGCCTTGCGTAGGTGTTACGTTTTAATCTTCATAACGCTCCTATCTTAGACATAGGATCTTAATAGAAGTCCATACGAACTTTCCCGAAGCATCGTTCTTCGTTTCGCGACTTCTTGTGCATGTTAGTTGGTTCAAGAAGAAGAACCAACCGACTAGATGGTGATCTAGTCGGTCGGCAATGCTTTTTGGACCGACTAGTTTGCCTTCTCAATTCTAAGCTCTTTACTGTTTACAGTTAGTCGGTCTACATTGACACACCGACCGACTAGTTTGTGAACTAGTCGGTCAGTGATGCTTCTTAGACCGACTAGTTGAGCTTTTCCTGTACATGCCTAGTTACTGTTTATCGTTAGTCGGTCTATGTTCATTTAGCGACCGACTAGTTGATGAACTAGTCGGTCAACTTTTGTTCTTGGACCGACTAAATCAATTTGTACTCAGACTATTTGTTTTATCTCTTAGTCGGTCTAAGTTAACTCACCGACTGACTAGTTGTGAAACTAGTCGGTTGGCAAGTGTTCTTTGACCGACTAGTTCTGTTAGTCTGAACTTCGACCTATTCCCTATTCATCCATTAGTCGGTTCATGCTGTTTGACCGAACGACTAGTTGATGAACTAGTCGGTCGGTGGTTGTTCTTTGACCGACTAGTTTGGTTCATAATAGAGCCGTTGGAGCTTTAATTGAAACGTTTTTCTCTCTCTCTCTTTCCTCTAACCTATATATACTTGGTGTGCTGCATTCATTGCATCCAAGGCTGATTTTAAGAGAAGTTTAGATATCAAAGAGAAAGCATTTATTACTCATTCAAAGCTCTTTCATTCCAATCTTGAATCTCTTCTCACTCTTATTTCAAAAGAGAGATTCATTGATTGTGAGCCTTCCAAGCCAAGTGCTTGATCCTAGGTCACCATCAACCTCTTAGCTCTCCATTGCTGGTCATCTACTTGGAGCTAGGGTTTGGTGCCTCTTCATATTCCCCAAAATCCGTTTTGCCCTAAATCGTAAGTTATACTCAAGGCATAGGTATTTTGTGGTAAGAACTTTCATTTCATTTTACATTGATATTGTAAGTGATTCACTCTCGGTTGTGAGAGTGTGTTTGTGATCCCGGGTTGTGGGAGTCACAATTTTCTTTTGTGTATGATTTGACTTGTGAAGGTTTTTTCACAAGTATTTCATAGTGGAAATCTTGAGTTAGGGTTTCTAACTCAAGTATCTAGAAGTGATCCGGGTGGTTGGGACGTAGGATCACCTGGAACAAGTCGGGGAGACTTAGGTGGATCCGAACCCAGTAATATTGCTTGTTTGCGATTGTTTCTTTGTTGTCTAACATTTACATTTCCGCATTTCCGCATTGTTTGGTAGAGTTTGCAAGGTAATTAGGAATTAGCCTCTTAATTATTTTAAAGTACTATTCACCCTACCTCTAGTACTTGTGCAGTAGCTTAGCAGGGCATTACAAAAGCTTTAAGCCGGGATCCATGGAGATTTTGGGGTTTGGGGTGCGACGGCTTCAGGCCGAGATCGATAAAATTTTAATTTTTATTTCAATGGCATCAAGAACTAGATTTTTGGCACCAGATCACTATTAAAAAAATTAAAATTTATATTGTACTTAGGTCTATAGATCCTTAAAATCATGTTGAAGATCTAGAAAAACTACATCATGATGATGAATAAAAAATGGGATTTTTGCACAAAAAATACAAATACCTCTAGATCCATTGTCTTACGAAGCCTTTTCCACGCATCTATTCCTCTCTCGAGTCGTCGCGAAAAAATTCATCAGAGCTTTGCCGCATCTTTTCCTTCTCTACGAGCATAATCGTGCTAATAACGTGTTAAGAATCAATCTCTATGGCGAAAACCATAGGTCATATATATATTAGAACTAGTCATAAACCGTGCCCGCAGGCACGGTTCATTTAAGATATTCCTTCGCGAAATCTTTGTTTTCAAAAAAATTATTCCCACAGCCAAAATTGCGTGGAAAAACAAATAAGCGTAAAAATAGTTAACGGCACGTGCGCCTTCGACGCGAAACAACAAATTCGGCGCTTGCGCCTTCAATGCGGAACAACAAATTTGACGTAAAACAACAAATTCGATGCCGGCGCCTTTGGCACGGAACAACAAATTCGGCGTGGACCAATAAATTCGGCACGAGCGCCTTCAGCGCGGAACAACAAATTAGCGTAAAAAATCGACGAAGGCACCCTCGACGCGGGAAATTATTCTCATCTTGTTGTCCCAAGCGTTAAATAGATGGTAGGCCCCGCGTTGAGGGAGAGATCATTCGATCTGCAGAGCGTTGAAGTTAAATTTTTTTTCCCAAATTCATTAATTGCATGCACTCTGATATTCTTCAGAAACGTTCATTCTCCAAAAAATTTCATTTCCCCAAAATCTTTCATTTCCTTAGAAATGTTTCTCTCCAAAACTTTTCACAAAATCTCATCTCAACCATTCATTCCTCAAGATTAAATACAAGCCGTCTTTTTATCAACCTGTTTGTCCTAGTCAGCTTGTCCTAGTCAGTCCTAGAATTCAAAAACAGTTGTCAAATTCAATATAGACTAGGCATAACACGTGCCCGGGCACAATTTATTTATGATTTTCCCCCGTGAAATCTTTGTTCCCCAAAAAATTATTAAAATTTAAAAGAACAACAAATTAGCGTAAAAATATTTAGTGGTACGAGCGCCTTTGGCATGGAATAACAAATTCGCATAAAACAACAAATTAGGCATGGGCGTCTTCGGCACGGAACAACAAATTAAAATTTTGGCGGGTGCCTTCGACGCGGCATAGAACGGGTTTAGCGGTTATTCCCGCGGAATAACAAATTCGGCGCCAAAAAAAGAAACCAATAAATAAGATTCTGTGAAATTTGAAAAATAAATTCAGTGGACATAAAACTAAGAGCAACAAAAATTAGACTATGTGGAATTTGAGAAAGAAACATGTAGGTTTATGCTTATTTAATTTATTTTTGCCAACCAAAGTGCATTTAAATTTTGGGAAGAGATATGGTGCGGGTTTCAAAAGTTTTGGTTTTTCCAACAAATTTCACCCCAAAAATTATGATTACATCCCACCAAAATCTTGACCCTTGCGTTTTTCCATACAAATTTCAAAAATTTGAGTTTTCCAACCAAAGTTATTCATCCCAAAACTTTCTCAAAACTCATCTCAACCTTACATTGTTCAAGAACAAATCCTAGCCACTCTTTTTCTTGTCCAAGTCAGCCCTAAAATTTAAAAACAGTTGTGTTTTAATATATAGACTAGTCAAAACCCGTGCCCGCGGGCACGGTTAATTTAAAATTTTCACCCGCGAAATCTTTGTTCACAAACATTATTTACACAATCAAATTTGTGCTGAACAACAAATTCGGCGTAGAACAATAAATTCATCGAGGGCGCCCTTGAGTCGGAACAACAAATTAGTGTAAAAAATTTAGTGGGCGCCTTTGGCGCAAAGGGTGGAAGTGCATAAGTGTGTGTGTATGGTGTGTGGGTAAAAAGTGAAATGCGAGGTTTTTAGCAAAAAGGGGAAATATGTGGTATTCTGCGCAAATGTAGTGATTGTGGGGGGTTTGAAAATAGAAGGAAAAAAGTGCTGGTTTTTCCAAACACTCATCTCAACCCTTCTTTTACCAAGATTAAATCCTAGCCATTCTTCTATCAATCTGTTTATACATCATCATGACATCAGCTTGTCCCAATCAGCCCTAGAATTCAAAAACCTTTGTGTTTTAATATATAGATTAGCCGTTATGAAGGGATGAATACCAAAGGTCTCCATAATAATGGTGGATACCAAGGGTCTTTAGTGTCCATTCATAACAATTTGTTTATCCGCAAAATAGGATTATATTTACAGAAAGTGGAAGAAAAAAGACAGATTATATTTACATTTCCAGCAGCAAACTTCCGTCAAAAAGTTGAAAACTGAAACCAAAACAAGCCATAAAATATCCCTGCAAATGACAGTTCAAGCACTAAACAAACTCAACAGCCATCCAAAAAGGTAATAAAAGCTCGACGTTGTCCTGAAAGTTAATTACAGCCTGAAACATCTCACAGCCATCAGAAAGAAAGATACCGGAAACCCCCCGTATATAAATCAATGACCTCAATTAAATTTCATAACTCACAACTCAAAATCTCCATTTCATCCCATTAATATTTTAAAGCCCTTAACGTCAGCTAACCCTCCCCTGCGAACCATGGGGCATATGGCCATTGCGGCGTGCGCCGGCGGAGTCATTGCTCAGATTGCCTTTGTCGCAATGCGCTGCCGCCCGGTCTTCAACTTCTTTCGCCGTCTCGTCGACTGCCTCCGGCACCCAACGCCCCCGCCCGCCACGAGCTATCACTGCCGCCTCCTTCATGCATCATGAAGATGACCGCAAAAGGGACTAAGTCTTGGGGCTAAGCACCATAATATTCCCACCAAAGTTCCATCCGGGAGATCTATTGATTTCCTTGCTTCGTTTATATGTACGGAATTTGTTGTTTCAATGTAAAGCAAAGCAAAGATTAGCTCTGCAATTTCCATGCAGCAACCAAGAAAATGAACTTACCAAATGTCCTAAAATTTGTCTCAACGATAGCTCAGCTCTTTCATCATTTGTATATCCCAAATTTCTGTGGATCATCAGTAGATAACTGAACAAAAACGACGACTACCACCATAAAGATAAATGTTTCCTTCCACTGTAAAGATAAACGTCTCCAGATGGAAAATGTATAACGATTTCAGATGAGTTCAATTTCAAAGGGTTAGTTTTACTTTTAATCAAGCACAATTGTATCCCTTCAACTTCATATTTGAACGTCACGAAAATGTGATAAATAGATATACACCTTTGTAACAAAAACATACCTGGAAAGAAGCAGAGCCCTCGATCCTCAGAACCAAGAAGCAGAGCCCTCGATCCTCAGAACCAGTTGTTCGCTGGTCGTCGTCATCCTTTGTTCGCTAAATATCATGATCAGCTGTTAAAGACCAAATCGGTTTCAACGACGATTTGGGATGACGTGGACTCCTTTGTTGAGATTAAGCCTTGTCAGCTGCTTGAAGTGGGACCCTCGGTTGGTAGAACTGGGATCGATGGAAAACTATAGACCACAACTGTAATACCATTATCTTTAATTTTTGTTTCTTCCTGTTCATTTGCATGCCTGTATTTTTTTCTGTTTGGAACTACCTGGCATGTAATGAACTTTTGTAGTTCAAGCTGCATTCTTCATCAAATTTTCTTGTTTTGGACACAAACTTTGCCACATGTAGAGAGATGTATTCTGTATAAATGCAAGGTACAAACTTGTAATCTTGCCTCTTGTGATTCATGTCGCATGTGAGCACTCTTTATTCCCACAATATGAATATGTTGGACTGCATATCTTAGAACCCTTTGCATACATTAACCCTTTGCAATAAAATTCAAAGTTTTTGAATTATTTATATGTTAGAACAATAGTTTGAATGTAGTTCGACTGTAGTTTCAGTGCAATAAAGTCAAGTAACTGACTGTAGTTTTAGTTATTGTCCTACATATGCAAAGTTTTAACATACCAGGGACTTCATTTTCAGTGGAATAAAATTTTTTGCTATTCTAATTTGGTTTTTATTGGTTACGTTGACAACCTAAATTTATTTCTATGTATGCTTAATCAATTCGAAACACTGCCAATCGTACCTCAAACAAGAATGATTTTCCGATTTATACAGGTGATAGCATTTGTATGTCACGTGCAGAGGAGAAAGTTGTGAGAGATTGGCTTTAATAAATTCAAATCTGTTGTGAAGGGAAAAGTAGGGATATAGGTGTAGGGGGTTAAGAGCCCTTCTACCCCCTTATTTATAGCTTTCAATGGTGGGCCGGATACCCAATGGGCCTCATGGGCCTATTCATAACACTTCCCCTTATCCAACCAACATTGAATAAGAGGTGGATTCTTCAGGATCCGAGTTAGGATAACTGCCTTGTTAAATAAAGAACAGTTAATCCATAACTTCTCCTGTTTTAGGAATGTGTCTAGGGGTGGATACTTCAGGATCCAGAGTCAACTAGGTTGCCTCGTCAAAACCTTGACTACAGAAAACCCTGTGGAAAAAAACCAGTAGCCAAGGGAAAAGAGTACAACCCTGCAGTTGACTCCCCCTTATCTGACCAAGCTTCAGGCTTGCAGATTTCCTATGAATCTATATATCAGTCTCCTATGTATCTATGAGTTCATAGTCATCTCATCCTGACCCAGTTTACATTTTCTCACTCTCCTCATCCCATTCCCATATAAATTTTCTCAAAGATACTAGTAGGCAGGGATTTGGTAAGCAAATCCGCCAAGTTATTACATGATTGGATCTACTGTACCTCAATCTGCTTTTGCTTCTGAAGGTCGTGCGTCCAGAAGAACTTGGGGGAGATATGTTTTGTCTTGTCGCCTTTGATGTAGCCGTCCTGTAGCTAGGCTATGCATGCTGCATTATCTTCATGGAGAGGAGTAGGTGCAAGTACGTCGGTCATCAGGCCGGTGGAGGTGAGAATGTGCTGGATCACAAAGCGTAGCCAGAAACTCTCCTTGCTTGCTTCATGGATCGCTAGTAGTTCTGAATGAGTGGATGAGACGGTTGTCATGGTCTGATTTACAGATCTCCAGGATATGACAGTGTCGCCATATGTGAACATGTATCCGGTTTGAGACTTCTCTGAATGAGGATCTGACCTGTAACCTGCGTCAGCATAACCAACTAAACCAGTTGATGCCCCTTTCCTGTAGAATAGACCTAAGTCTATGGACCCTTGGAGGTAGCGCAGAAGATGCTTAACTCCGGCCCAGTGACCGGCGCCCCGTTTACGGTTTGGGCGCGGTGTCGTTTTACCGCAAGTGCACGGTTAGTGTAGGGTGCGGGTTTATCGAACTCAGGGAGGTGGATGGCTTGAATGGCTACTAGCCTCGCCTCGGTTGTGTGCTAGCTACGCGGATGATGTGGGTGGAAGTGTAGAAATAAAAGGAAGAAATGAAAAGACACGAAAGGAATCCCCGCTAACACGGGCTAGAGCACTCATGACACTTGGCATTTGACTTGACCCAGGGTGAGACATTGCCCCAAAAGGAGGTACCTAGCGTCCATGGCCCGATATTCCGGTCGGTGCCAAGTATGCTAGGCCTACCCGGTTCCGGACGGTGGGCACTCCCGTGTCCATTAACACCTTCCGCAACCAGGAGCATTAAGGCCACAATAATAACTCCCAACATTTCTTCCAAGCCGTTCACATGCGCGAGGACTCCATGTCAACACTAGGGGCGTGAGCTATGGCTAGAGAGTCAACCGCCAAGTTTATTCCCCCTTGGCCCGACGGTCAAAGGCGGTCTTTCTCCCGCCAATGACAATGAAACGCCCCCGCGTAACCCTAATGGCCAAAAAGGTCAAATGTGATTTCTAGCAATACATCGAAGCGGATCTTGACTGGACAAGCACCGGACCCCAACCCCCAACACAACTAGTGTGTTGTCGTACGAATTGGACCCAGATTGCTAGAAATCCCCATTGACACATTTCATCGAACACGTACCATGCAACCAAGCCAAATGAAACAACCCAAGCATCAATCCTACCCTAACCCGTATTAGGGTTCATCGACACTACTCAATGGTGAGAAACATAAAGACAAGCAAAACCAATAACATACAAACATTCACCATTGAGCAAAATGAAAACAACACAATACAATAGAAAATGAGAGAAGAAAAATACTTATCTTGATTCGAATCCAACAATCCGATACAAGATTTATTACAATAGAAAATCTAATCTAACCTAATCTAAACTCACAAGAGAAAGGGCAAAAAGCCCTAGAAAACCGAGGAAGCATTCCACTCAGTCGTGCCCCCAACCTCTATTTATAAACCCCTCAAAAACCCTCTTGGGTCGGGTTCAGAACTGTCAAAAAAGGCCAACGCGATCGGGTGGAAACTCACCCGATCGGGTGGAATAAACAGAGAGCTCAGATTCGCAGAAACAGATCTCACCCGGTCGGTTGACAAGTCAACCGATCGGGTGAAATGAAATTCCAGACTGCAGCCAGTTTCAGCGCATAGCTGCGCTCAGAAAATTCCAGAAAAATCTAGAAAAATCGGATTTGGGCATGCGACCTATCGTTGGAAAGATAATGACGATGCCGACACTAGAAAAATAAGAGATCACCCAAAATCCTTCTGGAATGATAGCAGATCTTCAATGAATGAGCAACGGTGTGCGAAAGGGGACGAAAAGGCCACCCGATCGGTTGAAATGTCAACCGATCGGGTGAGCGGCTTGTTGCTTCAGCCGTCGCCTTCGGGAGCATCAACCGGGCGCAGAGGAGAGCGGGTGGCATGATCGGGTCGTCCTTCGGAGGAATCGGATACAGATGAACCGATCGGGTGAAGGTCACCTGATCGGTTGGAATTCAGCTCCATTTTCCCGTGAACTCTGTTGGGATGAACCGGTCGGCGAACCGATCGGTTGACCTTGCGTTTCGCTCTGGCTTCAGTCCGGGTCGGACACGCATGCATCACCCGATCGGTTGGCTGTGTCCAACCGATCGGGTGGGGGCTGAAAAGTGGCATTCTTGGTCGTTTGACCCCTTGGATCACGCGTGACTCCTCCCGTTGCTCCGGGGACTCAGAATATCGTCGTTTTATGTCCCAAATGCTGTAAATTCCTGCAAATATACAAAAAACATGGAAAAGTGAAAGAAAACAAGAAAATACAAGAAAATACAAGAAAACACGAGAAAACGAATAAAAGACGGCGGAAAATACGGAGAAACACGGAAGAAAACGTGTGCAAATATATGAAATATAAACGCACGTCAAAATCCCCCAAGCTGAACTCTTCCTCGTCCTCGAGGAAGACGAGTGAGAGTAGGAGCTCGGAGGGAGAAAATAGAGAGAAAGAGAGAAAAAGAAAACTATATATCCTAGATCGCCCGTCAGGGCCAACAAAGTCAAAAACGACACACCAAGCAAGCAAACACCAAATCACATCACTAAACCTAGGAATACGAGTCCAGACAAGTGCCGTGGGCCCACGCGGTGAAGCACAAGTAAGCGTGGTCGTGTGCTAGCAAACGGTGTCACTATCTACATTGTGCAATAAAGCTCGATATACACAAATCCAAGATATGACCCAAATATCGAATCGAATTGAATTAAGCGGTGAACATATTGGTTCAAGCATGCATGAGAATAGAGAGGGAATCGAAACATATCATGCGTCAGGGACTCCACAACTAGGGTTAAGGAAATCACCACACTAAAGCCCAGATAATAGCTAAAAAGTTCCTAAGCCAAGTGTTTTCGAAAACGATGGGGGTTGAGATGATGTGGAGTAGAACACTCGGTGCAAATTCTCGCCTTCCCTTTACTCTCGGCAAGTAGGAAAAAATATTCACACGGGAATTTTTTTTGGGTTTTGGGTATTTGTATTTTTTTTTGGATTTTGGGCTATACAAAATTTTTCTTTTCTTTTCTTTTTGGGTTTTTCTTTTCTTTTCTCTTTTTTTTGGATTTTTGGGATATTGGCTATACACATGTGTACTCTCCCAAGTGGGAGAACGGTACACGACGAGTGGATTTGCACCAAGTAAAACAAAAAAGAAATCGGAATCTAAACACTTGGGCAAAGGAAACTATTCTCGTTAATTAGAGCATGGGCTAAATGGGTTATCCTAGTCCTTAATTGTGAAATCCCGACACATGCGAAATGAAGTATACGATATATATAGCATGCATATAGAAGCAGACATTAGAAGCAAATACCGCATATTCAATATCGAAGCATGATAATCTAGGGGTCAACCAAGGGTAGGTATATAGATCAAAATCACAAAGTAGAAGCACTCCAAACAGCTAGGCACGACGCACGACTCACAAAAAGCTAAGTGGACCCGCGATGCATGAAATGCAAGAGGACTCGATATCATAGGGTTAGTGAATGTGATTATCGAAGCCGTGCAAGGTGTGCGTGTGATTTTCGTGGCAATTCATCATAGGGTTCATCTCTAGGAGAAAGAGATAAAAAGAAGAAAAGAAAAAGAAAAAGAAAAACATGGAGAAAAACGACTCAAATAACGAAGAAAAAGAGAAAAATGACGCACGTAGTGCGACTCCCCCAAGCTGAAACTTGCATTGTCCTCAATGCAATAGTAGTGAATACGGGAGGGCAATGAAAATGGGGGGGTGCACGGACACAAAAAATGAAAAACACGAAAAACACACGAACGAAACTGGAAAATAAAGAGAAAGAAACATACAAAATAAAAGATATAAAACGCAACGAAGGACACAAAGACACAAACACACGACAACGACACACGAAAACATGCACACAAAAGTCGATTTCCCCCAAGCTGAGCATGACAATACTAGCAAAATGATATGACCAATGGGGATGTAGAGATATGCTAGGGGAAAATCGGAAAAGAAAGAAATCAGAATGCAGGAGAGACAGTGTGCTCATTCTCATCGGAAGAGGATGAGGGTGAAATGATAGAAGGGCACGACATGAAGGGTTATTAAGATGCCAAAGCAAATCCTAGATACGCTCCCCTCGCTAATGAGAGGAAACGAGATTATTCAAATCTAAACTAGAAAGCGGTAAATTTTTACACTACTGGATTAGGATACACCTGAGCATAGGCGGATCCAAGATCTGGAGTGGGGCAGGTAGCTGCTTTAACCACTCCTTCTGTGGCTCCACCAGAAGCGTTGTGTCACGTGTGCCAATGGACCCAAGCAATGCACCTCCAAGCATCCCTCGTAGGTGTCCACCTGTGACCTGCAAAGGACGAGGTGCATTAGTCCATGGCAAGAAATTATTTCCCAAAATAAATGTATCCCAGAGATAATTGTCAACATGAGATGGAAAAATAATAAAAGGGTGACGAATACTCCCTGAGAATGGGTCGCTATCCTCTGTACTAGCGATGACCAAATCCTCGCTCTCCATGAGAAGTGGCTCTCCAGGTAGTGACGCACCGCAGCATACCTCAAGGGAAGTAGATCTTGTGTCCTGCGAGAGATATGACGTGTCAAAAATATATGAGTCTAAAGAAATAGGACGTGAAAAGCGAGACTCAAATGTGGAGTGAGAGTGAGTATGAAAATCTCCCTGAATAGGGGCAATATGCTCAAGTAGATGCTCAGTCGCAGAAGAAGTGGAGCGTGACGGTAGAGGTAGATGTGGCTCGGGCTCCATGAAGTGGATGATCGTATCCAAGCCCTCATGCACATCCTCCTCGAAGATATGCTCATACTCCTCCATCTGCCCGATGTCCTGAATGACATCCTCGTGGTTGACCACGGACCAAGGAAGAAGCTGCGACAGAGATGGCTGTGGAGGTGGATGTAGAGCGGACCCCTCGT
Source organism: Scilla litardierei (assembly GCA_030789695.1). Lineage (NCBI taxonomy): Eukaryota > Viridiplantae > Streptophyta > Magnoliopsida > Asparagales > Asparagaceae > Scilla > Scilla litardierei. The sequence goes on along the minus strand of CM061142.1, from coordinate 168,618,697 downwards.
ATGTGGTCATGGTTTCCTCGTCCTCACACACATCCTCCTCGCCGGTATGCATAATCTCTGTAAACTCCTCGGTGCTCTCATAGGACTCATGCGGGGTATCCAAATCAAGACAAGAAGTCTCTCCCACAGATCCTATAGAAATCACCCCATCCTCACTATCATCATCAAAAAATGCTTCGTCATCCAAGTGGTAGTGATGGAAAAATGGGGTATCGGCTTGAGATGTGTCTATGGTGGCCGATGGCATGGTGGTCTCAACCATGAAGGTGGGTATATCCTCTCCTTCATCCCCTCTCCTTGGTGTAGGCTCGGTGATTGGTACCATCAAGTTCTGTAATATTTGGCCTTGGTTAAACATGGCACTTTCAAGGAGAGACACGAGGTTTGATTCTTCTTGTGTTGGTGGAGGGATATAAGGTTGAGGAAATGGATGGGAGGTGTTTGGGTAATGGTTGTGGGGAAATGTTTGGCTTTGATGTAGGGGGAGGCTCTCAAGCGTAAATGGGCAATCATAATACATGTGCCCCACCATCCCACAAGTCTCACAAACCACAACCGAATAAGGATCATATCCTCCCATCTGAGCATCAAAATTTGATCTCCACATGATTATACCAAAGATACCAGGATAACAAAAATAAGAAAACTAGAGAGGAGCGTCAATAGTTTTTTGTTTGGGATGACGTGGACTCCTTTGTTGAGATTAAGCCTTGTCAGCTGCTTGAAGTGGGACCCTCGGTTGGTAGAACTGGGATCGATGGAAAACTATAGACCACAACTGTAATACCATTATCTTTAATTTTTGTTTCTTCCTGTTCATTTGCATGCATGTATTTTTTTATGTTTGGAACTACCTGGCATGTAATGAACTTTTGTAGTTCAAGTTGCATTCTTCATCAAATTTTCTTGTTTTGGACACAAACTTTGCCACATGTAGAGAGATGTATTCTATATAAATGCAAGGTACAAACTTGTAATCTTGCCTCTTGTGATTCATGTCGCATGTGAGCACTCTTTATTCCCACAATATGAATATGTTGGACTGCATATCTTAGAACCCTTTGCATACATTAACCCTTTGCAATAAAATTCAAAGTGTTTGAATTATTTATATGTTAGAACAATAGTTTGAATGTAGTTCGACTGTAGTTTCAGTGCAATAAAGTCAAGTAACTGACTGTAGTTTTAGTTATTGTCCTACATATGCAAAGTTTTAACATACCAGGGACTTCATTTTCAGTGGAATAAAATTTTTTGCTATTCTAATTTGGTTTTTATTGGTTACGTTGGCAACCTAAATTTATTTCTATGTATGCTCAATCAATTTGAAACACTGCCAATCGTACCTCAAACAAGAATGATTTTCCGATTTATACAGGTGATAGCATTTGTATGTCACGTGCAGAGGAGAAAGTTGTAAGTGATTGGCTTTAATAAATTCAAATCTGTTATGAAGGGAAAAGTAGGGAAATAGGTGTAGGGGGTTAAGAGCACATCTACCCTCTTATTTATAGCTTTCAATGGTGGGCCGGATACCCAATGGGCCTCATGGGCCTATTCATAACACTTCCCCTTATCCAACCAACATTGAATAAGAGGTGGATTCTTCAGGATCCGAGTTAGGATAACTGCCTTGTTAAATAAAGAACAGTTAATCCATAACTTCCCCTGTTTTAGGAATGTGTCTAGGGGTGGATACTTTAGGATCCAGAGTCAACGAGGTTGCCTCGTCAAAACCTTGACTACGGAAAACCCTGTGGAAAAAAACCAGTAGCCAAGGAAAAAGAGTACAACCCTGCAGTTGACTCCCCCTTATCTGACCAAGCTTCAGGCTTGCAGATTTCCTATGAATCTATATATCAGTCTCCTATGTATCTATGAGTTCATAGTCATCTCATCCTGACCCAGTTTACATTTTCTCACTCTCCTCATCCCATTCCCATATAAAGTTTCTCAAAGATACTAGTAGGCAGGGATTTGGTAAGCAACTCCGCCAAGTTATTACATGATTGGATCTACTGTACCTCAATCTGCTTTTGCTTCTGAAGGTCGTGCGTCCAGAAGAACTTGGGGGAGATATGTTTTGTCTTGTCGCCTTTGATGTAGCCGTCCTGTAGCTGGGCTATGCATGCTGCATTATCTTCATGGAGAGGAGTAGGTGCAAGTACGTCGGTCATCAGGCCGGTGGAGGTGAGAATGTGCTGGATCACAAAGCGTAGCCAGAAACTCTCCTTGCTTGCTTCATGGATCGCTAGTAGTTCTGAATGAGTGGATGAGACGGTTGTCATGGTCTGCTTTACAGATCTCCAGGATATGACAGTGTCACCATATGTGAACATGTATCCGGTTTGAGACTTCTCTGAATGAGGATCTGACCTGTAACCTGCGTCAGCATAACCAACTAAACCAGTTGATGCCCCTTTCCTGTAGAATAGACCTAAGTCTATGGACCCTTGGAGGTAGCGCAGAAGATGCTTAACTCCGGCCCAGTGACCGGCGCCCCGTTTACGGTTTGGGCGCGGTGTCGTTTTACCGCAAGTGCACGGTTAGTGTAGGGTGCGGGTTTATCGAACTCAGGGAGGTGGATGGCTTGAATGGCTACTAGCCTCGCCTCGGTTGTGTGCTAGCTACGCGGATGATGTGGGTGAAAGTGTAGAAATAAAAGGAAGAAATGAAAAAGACACGAAAGGAATCCCCGCTAACACGGGCTAGAGCACTCATGACACTTGGCATTTGACTTGACCCAGGGTGAGACATTGCCCCAAAAGGAGGTACCTAGCGTCCATGGCCCGATATTCTGGTCGGTGCCAAGTATGCTAGGCCTACCCGGTTCCGGACGGTGGGCACTCCCGTGTCCATTAACACCTTCCGCAACCAGGAGCATTAAGGCCACAATAATAACTCCCAACATTTCGTCCAAGCCGTTCCCACGCGCGAGGACTCCATGTCAACACTAGGAGCGTGAGCTATGGCTAGAGGGTCAACCGCCAAGTTTATTCCCCCTTGGCCCGACGGTCAAAGGCGGTCTTTCTCCCGCCAATGACAATGAAACGCCCCCGCGTAACCCTAATGGCCAAAAGGGTCAAATGTGATTTCTAGCAATACATCGAAGCGGATCTTGACTGGACAAGCACCGGACCCCAACCCCAACACAACTAGTGTGTTGCCGTATGAATTGGACCCAGATTGCTAGAAATCCACATTGACACATTTCATCGAACACGTACCATGCAACCAAGCCAAATGAAACAACCCAAGCATCAATCCTACCCTAACCCGTATTAGGGTTCATCGACACTACTCAATGGTGAGAAACATAAAGACAAGCAAAACCAATAACATATAAACATTCACCATTGAGCAAAATGAAAACAACACAATACAATAGAAAATGAGAGAAGAAAAATACTTATCTTGATTCGAATCCAACAATCCGGTACAAGATTTATTACAATAGAAAACCTACTCTAACCTAATCTAAACTCACAAGAGAAAGGGGCAAATAGCCCTAGAAAAACTGAGGAAGCATTCCCCTCAGTCGTGCCCCCAACCTCTATTTATAAACCTCTCAAAAACCCTCTTGGGTCGGGTTCAGAACTGTCAAAAAAGGCCCACCCGATCGGGTGGAAACTCACCCGATCGGGTGGAATAAACAGAGAGCTCAGATTCGCAGAAACAGATCTCACCCGGTCGGTTGACAAGTCAACCGATCGGGTGAAATGAAATTCCAGACTGCAGCCAGTTTCAGCGCATAGCTGCGCTCAGAAAATTCCAGAAAAATCTAGAAAAATCGGATTTGGGCATGCGACCTATCGTTGGAAAGCTAACGACGATGCCGACACTAGAAAAATAAGAGATCACCCAAAATCCTTCTGGAATGATAGCAGATCTTCAATGAATGAGCAACGGTGCGCGAAAGGGGACGAAAAGGCCACCCGATCGGTTGAAATGTCAACGGATCGGGTGAGCGGCTTGTTGCTTCGGCCGTCGCCTTCGGGAGCATCAACCGGGCGCAGAGGAGAGCGAGTGGCGTGATCGGGTCGTCCTTCGGAGGAATCGGCTACAGATGAACCGATCGGGTGAAGGTCACCCGATCGGTTGGAATTCAGCTCCATTTTCCCGAGAACTCTGTTGGGATGAACCGGTCGGCGAACTGATCGGTTGACCTTGCGCTTCGCTCCGGCTTCAATCCGGGTCGGACACGCATGCATCACCCGATCGGTTGGCTGTGTCCAACCGATTGGGTGGGGGCTGAAAAGTGGCAATCTTGGTCGTTTGACCCCCTGGATCACGCGTGACTCCTCCCGTTGCTCCGGGGACTCAGAATATCATCGTTTTATGTCCCAAATGCTGTAAATTCCTGCAAATATACAAAAAACATGGAAAATTGAAAGAAAACAAGAAAATACAAGAAAACACGAGAAAACGAATAAAATACGGCGGAAAATACGGAGAAACACGGAAGAAAACGTGCGCAAATATATGAAATATAAACGCACGTCACCCAGTGCCGCTGTGTAGGTGCAGCACTATATCTGGCTAGTAAGTTGACTGCAAATGCAATGTCATGGTGAGTACAGTTAGCCAGGTAAAGGAGTGCACCGATAGCACTTAGATATGGCACTTTAGGGCCTAGTACTTCCTCCCACTCTTCCAGCGGCCGGAAGGGGTCTTTATGTACATTCAATGATCTGACGACCATTGGGGTGCTGTGGGGGTGGCACTTATCCATCTGAAACTTTTTCAGTAAGTTCGATGTGTAAGTTGACTAATGTAACAGGATCCCATCGTTAAGATGTTCTATTTGAAGACCTAAACAGAATTTTGACTTTCTGAGGTCTTTCATCTCGAATGTTTCTGTCAGGCTTCTAGAAATCTCGGCGATCTCTTCAGGAGATCCGATGAGGTTCAAGTCGTCTACATAGACGGCTATAATGACAAATCCTGTTGCCTTTCCTCTTATAATGATGCAAGGACAGACTGTGTCATTTGTAAATCCTTGTTTAGCAAGGAAGTCGCTCAGTCTGTTATACCACATCCTTCCATATTGTTTTAGACCATACAATGATCTTTGCAGTTTCACTGAGTAGATGTCACGTTGTCTCTCTTTTAGTGCTGCTGGCAAAGAATAACCGGCAGACAATCTCATATAGATGTCTCGGTCTAAGTTACCATATAGGTATGCAGTCACGACGTCCATAAGCTACATATCTAAACCCTCTTGGGCTGTTAAGCCAATGAGGAATCGGAAGGTGATCGTGTCCATGACCGGGGAGTATGTGGCTTCGAAATCCACCCCTGGACATTTGGTAAAATCCTGCGCTACAAGCATTGCTTTGTAGCGAACGATCTCATTTTGTTCATTTCGTTTTCTAACAAATACCCATTTGTAAACCACAGGTTTTACACCTTTTGGTGTCTGGACTATAGGTCCGAAGACCTTGCGTTTGGAGAGTGAATTCAACTCCACTCCTATTGCCGCTTTCCACTTTGGCCAATCATCTCTGCTTTGACATTCTGTCAGAGAGCGTGGTTCAATATCATCGTCGCAGTACACGACGTTGATGGCAATATTACACGCAAATGTGTCATCTATGGTTGTGCTCTTTCTGTCCCAATACTCCCCAGTTCGTACATAGTGTATCGAAACTTCATTTTCTCCCGGTTTTTCCTCTGTTTGAGAGTTTGGGAGAGATGGGGCAGCAGGGCTTACAGTAGCATCCTGTGGTGGTATTTGTTTACCATTGCCAATGGTCCTACTCTTTCGAGGGACTTGGTCCTTGGATCCCGGTGGTCGTCCTCTCTTTTTGAGAGGTCCAACCATTTCTGCTGCAGGCGGATTACATCCATTTTGTGGTATGTCAATCCTAGCTGGAGTGTTAGCAGCAGGGACGTGTGATCTGACAATCTTCTGGTTGTCAGTAAATTTGTCCGGCAAGAGATGGGCAGTGTTTTGGATGTGGAGAATCTTTAGGACCTCCTCCTCACACTGGCTTGTGGGCGCATCAAAGTGACATAATGTCTTTGTATCCCAAGTGATACAGTCTGAAGCTTCTGGCTTCTTTGTCTGTGAGCCTAGTCTTAGAAATGATGTTTCATCAAATTCACAGTCTTCTAAACGTGCCTTGAAAACGTCTCCCGTAAGGGGTTCTAGGAATCTAATTATGGAGGGGGTGTCAAACCCAACATAAATGCCAAGGCGACGTTGTGGACCCATCTTTGTCCTTTGTGGTGATGCTATGGAGACGTATACTGCACAACCAAATATTCTCAAGTGTGAGACAATTGGTGGGGCTCCAATTGCTAGTTGCATTGGAGAAGATGACTGACCTCCAGAAGGTCTTACTTTTATTAAAGATGCAGCATGCAAAATTGCATGACCCCATGCATTCACTGGCAGCTGGGATTGAAGTAATAGTGGACGAGCAATCCATTGCAGTCTCTTAATTAGAGATTCTGCTAACTCGTTTTGGGTGTGAACATGCGCTACAAGATGTTTGACTTCAATTCCCTGTGATTGGCAATAGTCTAGAAAGACTTGTGACGTAAACTCCCCCGCATTGTCCAGACGAAGAGTCTTTATCTGGTAGTCGGGGAAGTGGGCCCGTAACCTGATTATCTGAGCTAAAAGCTTAGACAGTGCTAGGTTACGAGTGGACAGTAGACACACATGTGACCACTTAGTAGATGCGTCAATCAGGACCATAAAATACCTGAACGGACTACTTGATGGGTGTATATGCCCACAAATGTCTCCGTGGATTCTTTCCAGAAAACTTGGAGATTCCAGGTCCACTTTCAGTGGAGAGGGTCTCGTAATCAGTTTACCCTTGTAACAGGGTGGACATGGGAATTTTCCTTTTTGAAGAATCTTCAGGTTCTTCAAATCTATACCCATTGAGCTCTTTATGATGCGGTACGTCATAACAGATCCGGGGTGTCCCAGTCTACTGTGCCAGAGTTGGAATTCTGGTGTTTGGGGGCACTGTAGGTACTCTGCCATTGATGTTTTTGGAGTTTGTATACTTGTTTGGTAGAGTCCCGAGGGGAGTCCCTTGAAACGTTCCACAATGGTTTTTGAACCATTTGTAAGAGACATTACAAGCAAGTATTCCCTTTTATTTTCCTCGACCATCTCTAAGCGATATCCGTTTAAACGGATATCTTTAAAGCTTAGGAGGTTTCGAATGGATTTAGGGGAGTATAACGCATTCCTAAGTGTGATTTGTGTGTTACCGGGGAGCAATATGATTGCTTCCCCTGATCCTTCGATTATATTAGCTGGTCCTGAGATTGTTCTCTGTGAACCAGAGGATCTACTTATGCTCGTGAAGTAGTCTATGTTTTGAAGGATCGAGTGCGTCGATGCACTGTCCACTAGGCAAATTAATTCCATATCTATATAAAGAAAGACATTTAAGCAGTAAATAATATGAAAAGAAAAGATCTACTTTCATTTAAAATGCTCAAAATATTGTTTGCCATGGAATAAAAACTAGATACGATGCATGAAAAGAAGATACATTGCTAGTAGATAAAAGTGGTCCATAACTAGAGAGTGTCATCTCCCATGAAGTCTTCAGGAGTCCATGAGGTCTCTGGCAACGCTCCGCTCTCAATCAGGTTTGTCTCAGCTCGAGGCTTGAGGCTTGCCTGGTAGAGGTCCTGGAGGTGTTTCTGGGTGCGGCAGATTCTGGACCAGTGGCCTGTCATTCCACATTTGGAGCACTTATCCTCTCAGTCTTTCTTGGGAGTACCACCTTTTGACGTCCACTTCTGCTTCTTTTTCACGAACTTCTGGTTCTGAGGAGGAGCTTGGGGAGTGGCCTTCTTCCGCTTCTTCTGTTCTTTCCATTTCTGGAATTTTGCCTTCTTATCCATCTTCTTCTTCTGGGAAGACTGGAAGTGTGCCTCTGCGGGAGGTGGCAGTGGAGCGGAGCCAGGAGGGCACAGGTTGTGAGTAGCAACCAACAAATCTCTGTTCTGTTCAGCCATTAGCAGGCATGAAAGCAGATCAGAGTACTTCGTGAACTTCCTCTCACGGTATTGTTGCATAAGGATCATGTCCTTGTCGTGGAAAGACGTGAACGTCTTTTCCAGCAACATTTTCTCCGTCACCGTTTCACCACACAACTTCAGGCGTGAGGTGATACGGAAGAGTGCTGAGTTATACTCCGCTACGGATTGTAATCCTGTATGCGGAGGTGAGTCCACTCGTACTGTGCACGGGGGAGTATGACATCTCTCTGATGTCTGTACCTCTCCTCAAGTGCGTCCCACAGCTCGTAAGAATCCTCTACAGTGAGGTACTCGTCCTTCAGGGCCGAGTCTAAATGTTTCCTGATATAGATAATGGCTTTCGCCTTTAGTATATCGGAAACTTCCTCTGTATGAGGTGCTTCTTTAGAAGCATCCTTGTCGGCTGGGGCAGTACTTGTTGTTGCCTTCTCAGTTGGTGTGAGACTGAACCCATGAGATCGCAGATGGAACTTCAGGTCCAACTGCCAACTCAAGTAGTTCGACCCATCGGCCTTCAGGACCGAAAAGTCGACATTCGCAAGTCTGGCCATTGAATAATCTAGCAATATAAAAACATCATGGATTATTAAACTGTAAAAACAATTAGACATCCACGCATGTATTTTTACCATTTTCATAAAGAAAATTAACATTCATGCATGCTTTTTAACATTTTCATATTGTGAATTAATAAGGAAAAACTTAACATCCACGCATGCTTTTTAACAGTTTCATAACGTGAATAATTAAAAAAGATTAACATCCACGCATGCTTTTTAACAGTTTCATTGTAACATTAACATAGCATGAAAATAGTTAGCATCCACACATTTAATGTATAAGCAATGAAAATAACTTAGGACTATGGGGATCAGCCAGCCGACACCGAAATGAAAAATACAGTCCGAAGTTACATCAAAAAATTACATGAAAGAATAAATACAACTCGGGAACTTCAGAGAGAAGCCCTTTTCTTCTTTGTGCATACGCCTTCAGCTCCTTTTTGGTGTCCTCCGGTCTTCTTTTTACATATATTTCCTCACTTACAAATTTCTCTCAAAAAGGAAAAATTGCAAAAAAGAAAAGATGTCGGAAAGCTGGCTAATCCTTAAAAACATAGCCTAATCACACATCCACGCAGATAATATATGGAAAATATATAACCACGCAGATAATCATTTCACAGGCATGTAAAGATTAATTAAATAATCTAAATAGTGTGTGACGTGCTAAAAATTATTTTTGAAAAATTTTTTTACCTTTGATCCATATTTTTAATGTTTTGTTTTCCGCTTTAACCCCTATTTATAAAGTTTAAGATTTCTTTAATTATTTTGGGCTTTTGGGGCCAAAAATAAAAAAGGAAAAATTATTTGTGTAAATGGGCTAATTTTCAGGCTTTTTGGGCCATGAAAACAATCCATTAGGGTTAATTGGGACTCCCCCGAAAAATTGGCCCGTTTAGGGCTAGGATTTCCGAAAAACCCTAGGGGAGGGGGCCCGCGGCGCGCCGCTGCGACGGCTGGCCGCGCAAGGCGCGGCCACCGCAGCGGCGGGCCGCGGCCTGCTGGCCGCGGCGTCAGGCCGCGGCGTTTTAGCCACCTGCGGCGATTGTGAAGCGCCGTCGTTTCGCCCTTCGGGCGTGCGGTGTATGGATCAAGGTAGGGGGTAAAAAACAAATTTTTCAAGCATTTTGATCTCTAAAAACTAATTTTTATTGTTTTTAGACATGCGGATCTAAATAAAAATGTGATTTTTACCGTGGTTTTAAACTTTTTGATCCGAAAACATGCAGATCTAACGTGAAACGCAAGTTTAGATCTAAAAAGTTTTGATATTTACCTTTAGATTCGACAAGGGAATCTAGACGACGGTTGGTGAAGGATGCCCTTTTCGCTCCCCGTTGAGAAGATTACGATCTTCTTAGACTGAGCGGTTGATGGATCTTCTTCCTCGCGCGTCGCCGCCTTTTCCAACGAGCGTGATCGTGCTGATAACGTGTTGTGAAGGGAAAAGTATGGAAATAGGTGTAGGGGTTTAAGAGCCCCTCTACCCTCTTATTTATAGCTTTCAATGGTGGGCCGAATACCCAATGGGCCTCATGGGCCTATTCATAACAAAATCAAGAAATACTTTATGCATATAACTATTTGTTTTACACTACATGTCGACCGAGAAGAAGGGTGCTGATAATTGTACAGCATGGGACAGCTGATTAACCACTTATACGTCAACACATCCATAGTCGGGAGAGATTATATATCCGAATGAAAGTACTCGACTTTACGATGTAAGTTTTACACAATTATTGGTTTCTAATTTACATATTTTCAATAATTTTTGAAAATTAAAAATATAGGATAATGCTCAAGCCGAGATTCAACTTCAATGTCTGAAAATATCAAGGGGCTCAGATCTTTCCGTTTTAACACCTATACTGGATGCTGTGAGTGGTGGTCACCATGGTGAATATGAAAGGAGTCTTGGGCTGGGGCCAACTAGGAAATAATTGAAGAACATTAACAAAGAAACACGCTTGGAGCGAGAACTAAAGGAGAAAGGTAAGAAGCTTGAAGCCAAAAATAATCTACTTAAAGTGCAGCAACAGATGGTATGTATTCTTACTTTGTGCATATTTATGTCAATAAGTAGTAAAGAATAATTAATTTTTTTTATCCTTTAATGTACGTGATTATGTAATTTAAACATAAATTTAATTATATGTATATTTGATTGCAGGAGGATTCTTGTCCAACTTCAGGTACTGGATGATTTGCACAATATATGGTTCCACAGATACCTTTGGAGCAAATAATAGCTTGGTTTGGTAGTGACGGGTTGGATTCTTTATATGATGCTGCAATTCGGTCTAGACATGCAAACAAAGATCAAGCTGGACCACGTTATTTAAGTCAAAATGACGACGAATAGTGTTTATGATATTTTATTAACAATTTGAAGTTATTTGTTTGCATGCCAAACAAATAAATAAAAATAATCAACGCTTGTGTTTGTAATATTTACTTTTATGTTGGACTTATGATATAAATAGTACGCTATTTAAATTCATGAGAATTTTATTGAGTTAATCTTAAGATTTGTGCTTATTTGTGTTTATAAATTTGGAAAGTAAAATATGATAATTAAATATTTTATCATTTAAAAATAATTTGTCTTAAAAAATCACCAATGGTTTGGTTTGTTGGTGCAACTTAGTAGCACCAACGGAGTATATCGTTTGTGCTATAAAATCATGTGACGTTCACAAGCATAATTTGATCCTCGATTCACGTGCATTGCACGTGTATAATGTCACGTGCATTGCACATGTTGCTGACGTGGCGTCCTACGTGGAAAATTCAAATATAATTTGCAATTTAAGCATCTTATGTGGCATCCACCATGAAAATAAATTAAAATTTTTTTAAATATTTAAAATTATTAGCACCAATAGTTTAACCTGTTGGTGCCGCAAAAAAACTGTTGGTGTTGTACAACACTTACAAAATGTGTTCCAACAGGCTACAAACCGTTGGTGCGACGAGCACCCATGGTTGAAACCGTTGGTGCTGCATGGTGCTCCAACGAAATCACTTGTTGGTGTTGCGATGTTTTTTAGTAGTGAGTGTTGTAAATAGATAAGATTGTATCTTATCTATAGATAAGACCGTATCTATTGTATCTCATTCATTATTGATCTCCCTTCAGCTATTGTTACGACCTAAAGATCGTAGGAGTCCGACTCCCGCCCGGATCCGTTAACATACCCCATTAATCCGGGGCAATATGGAGACGGGCGCGCCTTGCAGCGTTCCCCGAACCGGCCGTGGCGAACAACCATAGCCACTCGACCCACCGGGGGTAGCGCGCTTGGGGACGCTGGGGTAGCTAAGCCGGGCCTATTGACAGGCACGGACGTATCCTTCCGTACCGGCGGACCATGGCCCATGACCGATCGGGGGCGCGGCCAGGCCGGACAACCCCCGATCGGAACGACCCGCCCGATTCCCACGAACCGCGGCGCCTAGGGTGACACAGCCCGACCTTTAGTTCGTCGCTAACGACAAATAACCTAGGATAAGGACACGACTGACACATACGTCACCCGACCGACTGACAAAGCGCCCCCTGGCAGTTGAGCCATCTGACAGTCAATGCTTTCGGCTCTGACACCCCGACAAAAGCACCCCCTGGCCGTCGCGCCGCCTGACGAAAGCAGGTCAGGCAACCCAGTTCCCGACGTCCTTATCTGGAGTTTCCACTGACGACCGAGCCAGCTCAGCACATCCAGTCAGCATGCCAGGTCAGCTCCGCCTAGTCATCACCCGTCAGGTATAAATACCCCCTCTCCTCTTACGGAGGGGGGGTTGGAGAATTCTCTCTCTCATTCTATTATTCACACACGAGAGCAAAGGTCTTCCATATCTTTGTCCTCCCACCTATAGCTCGTCACGCGCGGCGGACACACCGTTAGTCCGACCGACGTGTCTAGCCCCCATTTTAAGCCCTATTACTGACTTAGGCATCGGAGGGGCTAAGGGTTGAACCCCAACCCTGCCCTTCTGACGAGTTGTTCGTGCTGCAGGAGAGCTCGCCCCTTGACCAAAGTCAGCTTCAGCCCCCGGCTGTCCAACCTTCCTCAGCCGCATCCGGCGAGATTCGACCCCGCGAGTGCCACCGGCAGCGGATCAAACTTCTTCACCCCACTAATCACTTGTAAAACAGCCTACCTAAACCTTCTTCTCCATATAACCATCGTGCCCTTGGTTCCCCATAATACAAATTCATTGTACGCGAGTTCCACCTCGTAACAATTGGCGCTGTCTGTGGGAACGAAGGGTCACACCTATGTTAGACTCCATGCCGATCTCGCGGAACCCCGACCACGGCAAAGATCCCGTGGGTCAGGAACCGCTCTCTCTACAAATCACCCCGGCGTCCGACCCCCTTCTGGGTATGGGCACCGAAACTGAACCTACTTCAACCCACGCCGTCCTGAAAAGCTTCGAGGCCGTCACTCAGGCCAGGGGAGACTATCAGATGGCTGGAACGAAGCCTCCGCTCGGCCCCTCAGAGCCCCTGAACGTGAGGCGGAACCTCCACCTTCAGTTCGAGGAGGAGGAGGAGAACAGGGGGCTCGTGGAGGAGGTTGCAGCCCAGCAAAGGCTCTTGGAATAGATGGAAGTTGTGCGGCGGTGGAGGCGCCTGGGGGAGGCAGCCGCCACGCAAAGGCACTTGGACGAAGCGGCAGAGACCGCCCGAAGGGCCTACCAGGACGAAGAGGCTGCGCGCCGCCAACTCCGCCTCATCGTCGCGGAGCGCGAGAGGCTAAGGAGAGAAAACAGGAGCAACCGAGAAATCCTGGACAAGACGGCGACAGGCCGGTGGCTCGGGGACGGGTGGGACCCGTTGCTGAACAGGTCCCCACCCGGAGGAGGCAGCACGCGTCGCCTGCACCACCCCTACGATACCCTGCACGAGGAAGCCGTTTGCCGACAACTACGCTTCCTCACCACCGAGCGCGAAAGGCTCCTTCGGGAGAATCAAGAACGGATGGAGGCCTGAGGAGAGCTAGCCGGGAGGCGCTAGCGCTGGGAGAACCGTAGCCCGCAACCCGTCGAATCCTCGGCCCAAGGAAGGAGCCCCGCCAGAAGACCGTCGGGCTACTCCCCGGGGACGGAGGACCGTCGGCGGCCGATGCGCGACCGAAGCCAGACCCCCGAATGGCGGAGAGGGGATGCACCGGACCGCCCTACCTACCCGGAGGAGGCCACGCCACTTGCACGGTGGATCACGTCCGCCCCAAGGCCCGTGAGGTTCAAACCCCCTCACTTGGCCACGTACAATGGGAGAGGCGACCCCCTCACGCACGTCCAGCAATATCGGGGGGGCGATGGAGGCGCAGGACGTGGATGAGGCGTTCCTATGCCGACATTTCTCCCAAAGCCTGAGGGACACCGCGTTGGACTGGTACTTTGGCTTGCCCGCGAGGTCCGTCGGGAGCTTTGGTGAACTATCCCACAAGTTCTGCCAAGAGTTCCGGGCCGGGCGGACGAAAAAGAAGCCCTTAGACTATCTCAGCACGATAGTCCAAGGGGAGGGGGAGACAACGGGAAGATACCTCTGCCGCTTTCAGGAGGAGAGACGGGCGGTTGTGACATGCGGCGATGAGGTGCTTATGCTGGCCTTCAAAACGGGGTTGCGGACTCGAAGCCTCCACAAATCCCTGCTCTGGGATCCGCCAGCTGACTATGAGGCGTTGGTTGCTATGGCGGAGAGGCACGCCTTGGCCGAAGAAACTCTCGGAGCAAAGGCCTTACTCCCCCCGGTGAAACAGTCCCAAGGCGAACCCCGGTCGCATCCTCGGCCGAGGCAGGAAGAGGGGGACCGAGGTCGCGACCGGCTAGCCCGACCAAGGCGGGAACCGCCCGGGCCTCGCCCCCAAGATCGCCCTGGTCCGGCGCGCGAGTTTGCTCCGGCACAAGGGCTCCCTCGAGTCGTCCCAAGGCAGGAGGGCCCCCTACGGGCGCATTACACGCGACTCAATGCCCCCATGATGGAAGTGCTGGCCGTGGCGACAAGGGCTGGGTTACTGCCGGAGCCTCCCCGGGAGATGAGGACGGATCCAGTGAGGCGGGACCCCCGGAGATACTGCCGTTATCACCGAGACCACGGTCACGACACCGACCGTTGTTACGCCCTTAAAAGAGAGATCGAGCGATTGATCCAGGCGGGTCACCTGGGAAACTTCGTCGCGGGCAGGCGGGTGGCAGAAGGAGAGAGAGCCCCCCGGAGGAGGGGGGACGGGAACCATTGGCGAGCCGCGATAAGGAGGAGCCACGCCCCCCGAGGGCGGTCATGCGAATTGAGATGATAACTGGAGGGTCTTCCTCGGCGGGGCGGGCGCCCGCAATCCCGGGAGCCGGAGCCTGACATGTAATGATGGCGGGCGCCGGCCGCCGACCGAAGCGAAGAAGGACACACCGACCCCCTATCACCTTTATCGAGGAGGACTGGCAGGAGGCACGGAGCCAGAACAATGACGCTCTCGTCATCGAGGCTCGGATCGGGGCGATTGACGTCGGCCGGCTCCTAATTGACACCGGTAGCTCCTGTGACATCTTGTTCCTGTCAACGGTCGAGAGGATGGGATGGGGGCGTGCAGACCTAGGGCCCTGTGTGGGCCCTGTTGCTGGCTTCACCGGCCATGCGATCCCCGCCGAGGGAACGATCACCCTGCCCATGACCCTGGGGGAGGAACCGATGGTCGTCACCAGGGAAACGCATTTTGTCATCGTCGACGTCGCGTCGGCGTATAACGGAATCATAGGGCGTCCATATATGACGGCCATCGAGGCGCTCCCCAGCCTGCAACATCAGACGATGAAGTTCCGGACCCCGTGGGGGGTGGGACAGGTGCGGGGAGGACAGGAGATGCCCGGAGACCACAACCATACACCGTCCCTGCGTAGGAGCCCGAGGCGGACCCTGACGGCTCTCATCCCTGACGAGAGGGAAGACTTCTGCGACCAGCAGCCGACCCCGGCTGAGGAAGTGGAAGAGGTCCCAGTAGCCTCGGACGAGGGGAGAACCGTCTCCATCGGAACAAAACTCCCGGCCACTTTGAGGACGGCCCTCGTCACCTTGCTCCGGGAAAACGCGGACATATTCTCATGTTCACCTGCCGACATGCCCGAGGTGGACCCGACGGTAATCTCCCACAGGTTGAATGCGGACCCGGAAGCCCGACCTGTTCGACAGAAGAAGAGAAGTGCGGGGGGCGAAAAGAAGAGGGCTGCCGAGGAAGAAGTGGAGCGGCTTCTCGAAGCCAAATTTGTTCGGCCGGTGGACTACCCCGACTGGCTCGCCAACGTCGTTCTGGTAAAGAAGCCCAGTGGAAAGTGGCGCATGTGCGTCGACTTCACCGACCTCAACAAGGTATGCCCGAAGGACAGCTTCCCTCTGCCCCGGATCGACCACCTGGTGGACCAGGCGTCCGGCT